>CM037638.1:4425594-4604705 GCA_015227895.2 Colaptes auratus
TGGGATTGTTTAGAGTTATCTTGTTTTCCCTCTTACACCCAGTAGTGATTCCTTACATTTACTACTTTTCTGTTCAAGATCTGTGAAAAATTTTGAAGGCATAGCCTGAAACTACCACAAGGATCCACAGGCATCATGGGGAAGGAGCAGCTGCCTCTGCCACCGAGGACGTGCTGGTTGCAGTCCAGCTGCAGGACAAAGGAATCATGAGAGGACAGGAAAAGCTGGTTTCTGGCTGGGGGAAGCCTACTGAGATCCATCTTGAGAAGGGCTTGGCTGCTCAGCTAGCAGGAGACAGCAGTGAATGTAGCATCCCAGGGGAGCCAGGAACTTTAGGCATCTGAACTTTGGGCACTTGGTGCATCTGAAACGCCATCCTATCTCCCTTGCAGCCCTGCTCTGAGTCCCAGAGGTCTTCAACACTGCTGGGCAATGAATTTGGAGACCAGCAGAACTAACCTTCTTTTAGCCTTACTAACAGCACTCTGCAGTGTGTGTCCCCCTCGGGCTTCCTGCAGTTCTTCTGACAGGAAAATGCCACTTTGTAGTTGCTAGCAGCAAGAAACCTTGGTTTTATATGGGCTGGCCCTGGCAAAGGTGGGCTGGCTGGCAGGCAAGTGGACAGCATAAGGTCTGAGCCTGGTGACAGGGTGGTGGGAGAGGCAGGCAAGGAAAAGGATGGGAAGATGGCTGTGAGGCAGGCATCCCTCGTCTGCAGAAAGGGAGCTTGCAGCGTGGGCTTGTTCCACAGCACTATAAATCAGTCCCAAATGGGGCTGCTATCAGGTTCATCCTCCTCTGCAGCTAGAGCTGCACTAGCCTTGCACACCCAGGGCTGGCAGGGAGCCAGTGCAGGGAGCTGAGCTGGCTGAAAGGCAAAAATGATCAGTCTTCAGACAAACCAGCTCCCTTACCCAGGCACTGTGTGGCTGCACTGGTGCCAGTCCTGCTGCCAGGAGTGGGACACAGGGATGATGGCTGCAGGCCCAAATTATGTCAAACTGAGGTCCAGCAGAGTTGTATCCCTTGGATCCCAGAGCTTGGATGGCTCCTTGAAAGACATCTGGCTCCTGGCCAACTTCTTTCTTCCTTGTCCATCCCATGTGCAGCGTGCAGGGGTGCTCTGGTCTCAAAGCCCACAGCTATGTTGCTAAATCAAGTGGCTGGGGGCTTCTTCCCTGGCCTAAGGGCAAGTGGCAGGGCTGAGCTCTTCTTGGCCATCCTGCCTCATGGGGAATGGTTCCTGTGTTGGTCATATGCCCCAAAGTGGGCTAGACTGTAGTCTGGAGATAAAATCATTCCAGGGAAGGCTCTAGCAGCATGTAAATGGCATGGCAATGCCATGGGATGGCTTGGAAGGGTGGATGCCAAAGCAGGGGATGGCTCCCATGCAAAGATCCAGTTGCCAAGGACCAGCTGCAGCCCAGCATGGAGATATGGGAGAAGGCCCACAGGGAGCCACCAGCTGGCACAGGACAACTTATCCTGAAGGGTTATTCAGGGTCCTCCAAGCTCTGTAAATATAGACACCCCCTGGCCCCAAAGTAACTATGTGTCTGTAAAAATACCCTGCATTTCACCAGGGCCATCGCTGGCAAGAGCGCTCCTTTCCCTGGTGGGGAGCCTTTGTGTAGCCCAAAGAGACCCCAAGAGGGGCTGCACAGGCTTTAGGGTAAGAACTTCAAATGTCCTGGCTGCTCCACGCTGATCTCTAAGGGTCAGCTGTATTCTGAGCAGTTTCCTCGACAGACACAGTGGGAGTTTGTCTTTCTAATCCGCTCACAGGTTCAGCTAGCTAACCACTGAAAAATGTGCCTTGCCAGACTGGCCAGTGCAGGGTGAGATCAGCTGGGAAAGCCAGAGGCCTTCCAGCCTCAGCCATGAGGCTTGCAAGCGTGGGGCTGGGGCTGGGGCTGGGGCTGTGTGGAAACGTGCTGCCCTGGGTGAGGAGGGTCTGCAGCCTTAGCAGGCACCAGGCGTAGCAAACCCTTCTTTTGGTGAGTGAGATCCCCAGATGTGCCTGGGAACAAGGCAGCTGGCTACAAAAGATCTCTTGATTCACAGTCACTGTTTGGAGTAAAGCTGCACTTTGAAGTTTTGAAGGCACTTTTGCAGCAGAGGGGTTTGCCCTGTTGTCCTTGGCCAAAAATAGTCACTTTGCTTCTATTTGTCCTGCTAACCCGTGCCAGCTGGCTGCCACCCTCCATGCCTGACACAGCTGCAGCTCAGTTCTGTTGTTTGTGTAAAGTTTGTGCAGTGTGATTTAGGGTCCTTTGGGATGAAATGTACTATGGAAACATAAACTTTTCTTTCCAGAGCTTTTCTGTAGGCATTAAGGGCCTAAATTCATCCCACCAAGCAGGGGGGACTCGGCCAAACAGGCTCCTTCTGGCACCTGGCAGGTTCAGGCTCTGGAGGAAGCTTCCTTGAGCAACTGGAACAGGCTGCCCAGGGACGTGGCTCCATCCCTGCAGACATTCAAGCTCAGACTGGATGTGGCCCTGTGCAGCCTGCTCTAGTTGGAGGTGTCCCTGCTGAGTGCAGGGGGGTTGGCCAAGATGATCTTTGAGGCTCCCTTCCAGCCCAATGCCATCTGTGAATGTGCAAAGCCCAGAAAGCATCCTTCAGCACACCACCATTCTAGCTGGTGCCACTGGAGACAAGCATTGGTAGCTGGGCGTGATGCCACCCCAAGTGAGGGCTGGAGCCAGCACAAGGCTGAGACACTGAATTTATCTCAGAAAGCAGAGACTGCAGGCATTGTTTGGGATTAGGCACCGCCAGCAACAGGCATGTCCATGGGGTGGGTGGGGGGTGACACCAGCAGATGAGTGCGGGGCAGGGCCAGTGACCATGGGGCAGGTTCCAGTAGTCACCCCACAGCTTCTGAATGACCTGACTCTTCCCCACCAAGGCAACCTGCTGGAGCACATCATGTCTCTCCTGGCTTCATTACAGCAAGGGGACCGCAGCATAGACACTCTTTCCAGGAGAGCTGGTGGGTCCATGAGAGGAGACACCGCACCAGGGGAGAGGTGACACCGCACCAGGGGAGAGGAGACACCGCACCAGGGGAGAGGAGACACCGCACCAGGGGAGAGGTGACACCGCACCAGGGGAGAGGTGCCACTGCACCAGGGGAGAGGAGACACCGCACCAGGGGAGAGGAGACACCGCACCAGGGGAGAGGAGACACCACACCAGGGGAGAGGAGACACCGCACCAGGGGAGAGGTGCCACTGCACCAGGGGAGAGGAGACACCGCACCAGGGGAGAGGTGCCACTGCACCAGGGGAGAGGAGACACCACACCAGGGGAGAGGAGACACCACACCAGGGGAGAGGTGCCATTCCAGCAGGGGTCCTCAGGCCCAGCTGTGATGGAAACTCAGGGTCCCTCAGAACAAAAGGGAGAATCCAACAGAGAGCTAGCAGGATGCTGAAGGGACTGGAGCACTGAATGCTGAGGAGAGGCTGAGAGCCCTGGGGCTGTTTAGTCTGGAGAGGAGAAGACTGAGAGGGGATTTAATCAATGTCTGTAAATATCTGAGGGCTGGGGGTCAAGAGGCAGGGGACAGGCTCTGCTCAGTTGCACCCCGGGATAGGGCAAAGGGCAATGGATATCAAACTCCAGCACAAGAGGCTCCACCTCAACATGAGGAGGAACTTCTTCACTGTGAGGGTCACAGAGCCCTGGAGCAGGCTGCCCAGAGAGGTTGTGGAGTCTCCTTCTCTGGAGCCTTTCAAGACCCATCTGGATGTGTTGCTGTGTGACCTGTGCTGGATTCTGTGGTCCTGCTCTGGCAGGGGGGTTGGACTGGATGGTTTTTGGAGGTGCCTTCCAACCCCTAACATCCTGGGATCCGTGTTATCCTATGAAAAGGGGGGTTCTGATGATCCCTTTGCAAGCCAGCCTGTGTGCTTGCTGGAGGAGGCACACCCACACTGCCCACCTCACCCTGCTTTGTTATGTTTTCACCTTCCATCCCCATCATTAATATCTTCATCCTCTACCCCTATCTTCCCACTGCACATCCCAATTTCTCATGCAGAATCCACTGTTCACAGCTCCTATTCTCCTACTACATCTCCTCTAGGACATTTCTGTCCCAGGTCCAGCTTCCTCATGCCCTGGATCAACCCCATCCCCACCTCCCTCTGCTGCCAAGTCCCTTTCGTGGCCTCACTGGACCTGAGTTCTGCCTGAGCCCCTGCAGCACATGCTGGGAGGTGAGATCTGCTCCCCAACAGCTCTCAGCCAGCAGCATGTGGTGTCTGTCCTGGTTTTCCCTTGCAAATTCAGGGAAAGTGGGAAATCACTTATTTTTTCAAAGGTGCCCCTGACTCTTTGAACCTACCTCATCCCAGAGAAGGAAATGGAAGTGTTCTTCATCTTTTCCCAAGTTCCTTTTCATCTCTGTGCTCTCTACAGCTGCACAAACCTCACAGCACATCAAGCAATTGCTGCCGAGGAGCTTAGGAGTCTGCTTTGGGTGCAAATGGCTGAGCACAGCAGGAAGTGGCTGCAATGGTGATGCTCACAGACCTCCAGAGCTGGGCTTTGTGTGGGCACCATGCTGGTCCTTTTGCACTGAAATGTCACAGAATCACAGAATCAATAAGGTTGGAAAAGACCTGAGAGATCATCAAGTCCAACCTAGTACCTAATACCTAACACCTCCTAACAACTAAACCATGGCTCCAAGTGCCACATCCAATCCCCTCTTGAACACCTCCAGGGATGGTGACTCCACCACCTCCCTGGGCAGCACATTCCAATGTCCAATTACTCTTTCTGGGAAGAACTTTCTCCACACCTCCAGCCTAAACTTCCCCTGGCACAGCTTGAGACTGTGTCCTCTTGTTCTGGTGCTGGGTGTCTGGGAGAAGAGACCAACCCCTTCCTGGCCACAACCTCCCTTCAGGGAGTTGTAGAGAGCAAGAAGGTCTCCCCTGAGCCTCCTCCTCTCCAGGCTAAGCAACCCCAGCTCCCTCAGCCTCTCCTCACAGGGCTGTGCTCCAGACCCCTCCCCAGCTTTGTTGCCCTCCTCTGGACACCTTCCAGCAGCTCAACATCTTCCCTAAACTGAGGGGCCCAGAACTGGACACAGGACTCAAGGTGTGGCCTAACCAGTGCAGTGTACAGGGCACAATGACCTCCCTGCTCCTGCTGGCCTCACTGTTCCTGATGCAGGCCAGGATGCCGTTGGCCTTCTTGGCCCCCTGGGCACACTGCTGGCAAGAAAACAATAGACAAAACAAACCAACCAACCAACCCAATGAAAGGTAAGCATTGACAGGACTCTCATATGCAGAGAGAGATTAAAACTGGCCAGATATGCCCTTGCTGCTTCAGAGGCTGCTGCTCCACTCATGGTGAGCACATCACCATCACTGGAACACAGGTCTGGTGCCAACCTGACTCATGTGTAGTGGAAGTGCATGAAAGGGAAATGTGTTCTTTTAAAAAAAACCCTCTCTTCCTCTCCCAGTAGCTCTCAAAACTCACTTTTCCCCTCAGGGTCACAGGATCACAGTACATGAGAGGTTGGAAGGGACCCCCAGAGATCATCAGGTCCAACCCCCCTGCCAGAGCAGCGTCACCCAGGGTAATCTGCACAGGAATGCAGCCAGATGGGGTTTGAAAGGCTCCACAGAAGAACCTCCAGAACCTCTCTGGGCAGCCTGCTCCAGGGCTGTCACCCTCACGGTATAGAAACATCTCTTCAGGCTGAGGTGAAATCTGTGTTCAAGCTAGAACCTATTGTTCCTTGGCTTATTGCTGTGCACCACTGAAAAGAGCTTGGGCCCCTCCACTTGACATCCACCCCTCAGATATTGATAGACATTGATCAGATCCCCTCTCAGCCTTCTCTTCTCCAGACTAAACAGCCTCGGGGATGTCAGGATCCCCTCTCCTCGTTACACTCCCAGTGTTTGCAGTGGTTTTTTCCTTCCAGTTTGACACAGGAATGTTTGATGCTGTGTTGCTGTTCCTGATGCCAGAGAGTTATGGTGGCAGAAGGTGCACCACAGGCTGGCAAAGGGGCCACAGTGTGCAATTTGCCTATCTCTGATATCAGCTGGGCTTGGGATGAGTCAAGGAGGTAAATTAGGGAACAAACAAAGTGGGAGAGAGGATAGTCCAGCAGGCAGCATGAAGAGGGTGTGCCTGTGGCTGACTCAGAGACCTAACCAATGTCTAATCCTTTCTCACGCCTTCCAACTCCAGCAGCAAACCTCCAGGAGATCTCATCAGGGGATGAATTCCTCCACCTACTCTTCACTGGGAGCGTGCACTTGAGTCCTCTGCATGGGAAACACCCATGCCTCCTGCATGTGGCAGAAGCCTCAGCCAATGATCACACACTGGCATCCCAACCGCTTGTAGCTCGGTACAAAATGCAGACACAATCCCCCCAGCTGCAAGCAGCGTCAGCGGCTTAAAGAGTGATTAGATCCATTTTATAATGGAATGAAGAGATTCTGAGGGAAAAGGAGCCTCAAAGGAAGATGTCCAGATATCCTGAAGAAAATTCTCAGAGGGATTTAGGAGGATGCATGTTGAGGGACATGAGTCCATCAGAGGCAACTGAGTCCTGGCAACTGCAAGGCTCCTTAGCACCAAGCTCAAGTTGGATCCTCTTCAGCTCCTTGGTGGAGCACATGGACATCTCCTAAGGCATCTTTTCTTGGCCTTCTCTTTTTCTTCACCTGCTCTCTGTGGCCCTTCATTCTGGACAGGGCTATGGTGGTTGCTAATAGCTGCTGATCATTTCAGACAGCCTTTTTCCCTCCCTCAGGGCTTCTGAGTCCTCTTCATCCTGGTCCTGGCTATAAACGATGTTCCTTCTTCCTGTCCTGCCCCAACTTCTGCTCTCTCTGTTCTTTCCCTCATTCTCCACAGAGCTTGGCATATGTCTTTCATCTTCCTAGAGTGGGCTCCATAGATAGGCAGTGAGTGCAGAAGCTAATTAGTAACTCAAGCCTCAGGGGTTCAATTGAACCTTGTGATGCAGCCATGCCTTGAATGTAAATAAGGTGCAAGCTTTTGGGCAAGCATGTGGGCTCCTTTGAGAGCTCTTCAGTGGAGACCAATCTGCTGCTCAGGCCCAGGCACTGACCTCTGCAGACAACCTCTGAAATACTCAGAAGACTTACAGGGCTGCATCAAGAAGAGTGTGACCAGCAGGTCAAAAGAGGTTCTCCTGTCCCTCTACTCTGCCCTAGGTAGGCTTCATCTGGAGTATTGTATCACAGTATCACAGTATCGCTAAGGTTGGAAGAGACCTCGAAGATCATCGAGTCCAACCTGGCACCACAGACCCCATGACTAGACCATGGCACCAAGTGCCACGTCCAATCCCCTCTTGAACACCTGCAGGGACGGTGACTCCACCACCCCCTGGGCAGCACATTCCAATGGCCAATCACTCTCTCGGTGAAGAACTTTCTCCTCACCTCCAGCTTAAACTTCCCTGGTGCAGCTTGAGGCTGTGTCCTCTTGTTCTGGTGCTGGTTGCTAGAGAGAAGAGACCAACCCTTCCTGGCTACAACCACCCTTCAGGTAGTTGTAGAGAGCAATGAGGTCTCCCCTGAGCCTCCTCTTCTCCAGGCTAAGCAAGCCCAGCTCCCTCAGCCTCTCCTCACAGGGCTGTGCTCAAGGCCTCTCCCCAGCCTTGTTGCCCTTCTCTGGACATGTTCAAGTGTCTCCATGTCCTTCCTAAACTGAGGGGCCCAGAACTGGACACAGGACTCCAGGTGTGGCCTAACCAGTGCAGAGTACAGGGCACAATGACCTCCCTGCTCCTGCTGGCCACACTATTCCTGATGCAGGCCACACTATTCCTAATGTGTCCAGTTCTAGGCTCTCCAGTTCGAGAGGGACAGGGAATTGCTGGAGAGAGTCCAATGGAGGGTTGTGAAGATGATTAAGGGACTAGAACACAAGTCTGATGAGGAAATGCTCAGAGACCTGGGGCTGTTTAGTCTGGAGAAGGCTGAGATTAGATCATATTGATGTTTACAAACGCATTAAGGGTAGGTGCCAAGAAGATGGGGTCAGTCTCTTTTCACTGGTGCCCAGTGATAGGACAAGGGGCAGTGGACACAGACTGGAAGAGAGAAAGTTCCACTTCAACATAAGGAAAGACTTCTTTAATGTGAGGCTGCCCAGGAAGGCTGTGGACTCTCCTTCTCTAGAGATCTTCAAAACCCACCTGGATGTGCTCCTGTGTGGCCTGCCTTCAGTGATCCTGCTGTGGCAGGGATGGAGGTTGGACTGGCTGATCTCTTCCAACCCCTGTGATTCTGTGTGCTACACACTAACTGCTCAGAAAATTCTTCTCAGTGCTTGAGCTTGCAACAGATTCCATGGGGCACAGTGGAGGGCTACCTGTAACTGCACATGTGGATGAAAACTGTGGGATTTGCTGTGAATCCTTAGAGAGGGAACTGTGGTCAAACTTGGAGGAGATGATCAAGCTTTCAGATGCCCAACTGGCATTCATTTCAGCACCCCTTCCCCCAGAGCCCTGAGTTTAAACATAAAGGGAGTAGAAAAAATCAAGGAAAAGATGCTCCTAAAGCAAAGTCATGAACATTACAGGACCACAAAGCAGAATCAAATGAACACACCAAGATGATCTCAATAATCTCAACATGAAAACAGTTAATCCTTATGAATGCTAAGAAAGGCTCTTCAGGAAGCAGCTGTCTCCTTGAATACAAACATGCTGAAGTCAATTTAACATAGAAAGTGGAGCTGCTTAAATAGCTTAGTTCTGAGACATCACTATCTAATGTTCACATCACAGAGTCAGTTAGAAAACTCCAGTCCTAGAGTTCAGTTCTCACAGGGTAGCTTAACCCTTTCCTCCCCTCTGCAGGCTGACTCAGGGACAGATTTCACCAGAACCAACTCTGGTAAATAGAATTTTGACACAGAGTCATAGAATGGCTTAGGTGGGAAGGGACCTCAGAGATCATCTGCTCCAGCCCCTGCCATGGGCAGGGAAAAACCTCTCAACTAGACTCAGCTGCTCAAGGCCTCATCCAAACTGGCCTTGAACAGCCCCAGGGAGGAAGCATCTGCAACCTCCCTGGGCAGCCTATTCCAGAGTCTCACCACTCTCATACTGAAGAACTTCTTCCTCAGCTCCAGTCTCACCCTGCTCTCCCTCGGCTTCAAACCATTCCCCCTTGTCCTGTCTCTAGACTCCTTCATGAAAAGTCCCTCTGCAGCCTTCCTTTAGGATTCCTTCAGGTATTGGAAGGCAGCTCTAAGGTCCTCCAGGAGTCTTCTCTTCTCCAGGCTAAATACCCCCAGCCCCCTCAGCCTGTCCTCATAGCAGAGGTGCTCCAGCTCTTGGATCATACTTGTGGCCCTCCTCTGGACTGGCTTTGGTCTCCCTAAGCAGCGCTGGGGCAGTGGTGAGGCCTCTAGAAAGATTTTGCTATTTTTTAGCATAACTTAGGTGGTTTTTTTCCCTTATGAGGCAACATTTAATTCTAAAATACTTTCTTCCTGGTGCAGATGTTAGGGATGGACACATGCATGCATGCACACAGCAACACTTTCATCACATAGCATGGAGTCTAAGCAAGTCCAGGCACTACTTAGACATTAAACACAAACAGCAAACATTGATAAAGAAGTCACTTCCCAGAGGATCCAGCCCAGAGCTGCAGTCACAGAGCCAGCAGACATCCTCTTGGCTCAACACTTCTTGTGAGCAGACCTTGTTTGGGTGTTGGCAGGGAGGCAGGAGGCAGGGACAACAAAATTGGCAGAGGCTTGCCTTCTTTTTAAAACTGCAGTTCTTGGAGAGGCTGGAGAGTCAGTCTTCTCTCAGCAGGCTCATTGACCTTAAAGGCGATACATCGCAGCCCTTGTCCTCACGGGTCGTGAACTTTTGCTTACTCTGCCTGGTGACAACTCTCCCTCCAGCCTGAGAGTGAATCCTCTGCAAGGCCTGGCTTGGAGCTACCCCAGATTTGAATGCAGCAAGTGGCATGTTTGGAAGGAGTCCCATTTACATCTATGGAAGCAAAAAGTATTCGGTGCCTTGCAGAGCAGACACTGCAAACATTCCCCCAGGCCCTCATTCCCTTCCCTCCCTCCCTCCCTCCCTCTGTTTTCTTGTAAATAAATAAATGAATTAAATAATTAAAGGCACAAGATGTTTCCTGAAGATTCTGGCATGGTCTTATCTGGATGAAAGGTCTCATGGTGACTCTTTGCCAACTTATAGGCATTTCAAAACAAAACTACCCTATAAAAATAGCTGCTTGCCAGGCTTTGTTTGTTTGCCTCCCAGCCGCTGCTCGAGGCTCACACATCTGCAGACTCAAAGATAAATGTGTGCAGTTTATCACTGCTGGCATCATTCTTCTTCTTAGAGCCAGTGGTTTGTTTGCATGAGCAGGCCGCTGATACCAAAGACCTCCTCCCCTCCGCCAAGAACAGCTTTTGCTGCAGCCCTTTGGGGAAGGAGTGGCAGTGGGGTTTCTGGGGAGTTGGGATCTTAATGTCAGCCCAGAGGAGACTGATCTGGCTGTGGGGTGAGGGGATAGGGAGCAGGGTGGTAGAGCCCTCGCCTCTTCTCTCTGCACAACTCTGCTGTCACCATTTTCCCAGTTTTGGGGGGAAAGGGCAAGTGTCATGGTGGGGGAAGGACAATCATAGAATCCTAGAATTGTCAGGGCTGGAAGGGACCTCAAGGATCAGCCACTTCCAACCCCCCTGCCATGGGCAGGGACACCTCACACTGCAGCAGTTGCTCACAGCCACAGCCAGCCTGGCTGCAAACACCTCCAGGCAGGAGGCTTCCACCACCTCCCTGGGCAACCTCTGTCAGTCTCTCACCACCCTCATGGGGAACAAGTTCTTCCTCACATCCAAACTCAACCTACCCATTTCTAGTTTTGTTCCATTCCCCCCAGTCCTATCACTCCCTGACACCCTCAAAAGTCCTTCCCCAGCTTTCTTGTAGCCCCCTTCAGATACTGCAAGGCCACAATTAGGTCTCCTCAGAGCCTTCTCTTCTCCAGATTGAACAACCCCAATTCCCTCAGTCTGTCCTCATAGGAGAAGATCTCCAGCCCTCTGATCATCCTCCTGGCCCTTCCCTGGACATGTTCCAGCAGAGAGAAGGGAGCCATCATGTTTCTTCCTCCCAATCAGCCCTCCTCATCCTGCCATTACTTTATAGTAACTAGCCATAAAAATAAATATTCTGTGGTCTGGAATTCTGTGTCTTTGGCCATGTCCTGCAAGGAGAAAGCCTCATCCATGGAGTTTAGAACCTTAGGCTGAATGACTTGGTGGGACTGGAAAGTGCCACTTTCCTGCCCTCCCTTGCAAACTCATTCTGTGGAAAGTAAAACCTGAAGGGAGGTTGTAGCCAGGTGGGGGTTGGTCTCTTCTCCCAGGCACCCAGCAGCAGAACAAGAGGACACAGTTTCAGGCTGTGCCAGGGGAGGTTTAGGCAGGATGTTAGGAAGAAATTCTTCCCAGAAGGAGAGATTGGCCATTGGAATGTGCTGCCCAGGGAGGTGGTGGAGTCACCATCCCTGGAGGTGTTTAGGAAGACTGGATGAGGCCCTTGGTTGCATGGTTTAGTTGATCAGATGGTGTTGGGTGATAGGTTGGACTTGATGATCTCTGAGGTCTTTTCCATCCTGGTTAATTCTATTCTATTCTATTCTATTCTATTCTATTCTATATTCTATTCTGTTCTGCTCTAGAAGGTGTTTAGCATGACAGTGAAGTGTCCATTTGGCTCATCCTTTGAAAACTGGACCCTAATCCTTCTGTGCCTAAGCTTCCCATCACTCTGGTGGTGATAAAAGTACCTCCCTATGTCCTGATGAGGAATTTATTTCATGCTCAAAACTGAGGAGCACTTAGAGTTGGGACATCCAAGTCTATAGCAGGGAGCAAGGCGCTGTGGACATTGGGATGTGCTGCCCAGGGAGGTGGTGGGGTCAAGGGCCCTGGAAGTGTTTAAGAAGAACCTGGATGATGCACTTAGTGCCATGGTCTGGTTGATTAGCTAGGGTTGGGTGATCAGTTGGACTTGATGATCTTGGAGGTCTTTTCCAACCTGCCTGATTCTGTGATCCTGTGACATGTCCTAGTGTGTCCAATTCCTCTTGGTGGCACAGGACCACAATGCTGATGGAAACTGGGGCCCTGCTGCCACGTCATGGCAGCAGCAGCCCCTGCTCCAAAGAGGAAGGAAAAGAGAAGATTTGAACCCAGTGGCCTGGGATAAACATTAAAGGGATTTTGCATGCTTATATTTTTTTTTCCCTCAGAGACAAATTCTGCTGCTTTGGGTTGCCATGGTTCCTGGTTTCCCTGGTTACCCCTTGGTATGGGGTGGGGGATGAGGGAAGATGAGGGGAGAGAAGGAGGAGCCCAAAAAGGAAAAAGCCTGGAGCTAATTGCAAAGATCCTGAACAAGCAGGTGACGTCAGCAAGCTTTTTTCTCCCCGGGAAAAAGAAGAAGAAGGCAGAGAGAGGATGTCTCTTGGCAAAGATGGTGCCTGCCACTTGCACCTTGGGATGTTTCACGGTCCAAAAGGGGGATGGGGGAGAAAAGTGTGCAACAAAATTAGTTGTCAGTGATAAACCTCCAGCCCAGAGCTTCCTTTCATTTGGAAAGAAGAGGATGAGAGGGGAGAGAGCCGCTGTGTGACAGGAGAGACCGCAGCAATGGGAGCACCTGGGGCCATGTGTGGGCTGGCAGGCACAGCCAGGCTGTCTGCACCAGCACTTCCAACCAGCTGGCGTGGTGTGGTGGGTTTAGGCTCTGCCTTTAAAATTGAGTTACAGGTTTTGAGCAGGAAAGTAGAAAATGATAAACAAATCACTGTTGGGTGTAAAGAGGAAAACAAGAGATGATTCTAAACAAATTCATTGGGTAAATATCTAGAATAAGAGGAGCTGTACCACAACAATTTTCCCCTTCTCTCTTCTCTTCTGATCTTTGGCTGTTTTGCTTCACTTGGGAGAGATAATCTGTGTGTTTTTGGTTGGCCTAGGCTAAGCCTAACTTCTCTGCTCCTTTCTCTTGTCCCTGTTGTACAGGGGAGTCAGGGAGAGTCAGGGAGGGAGAAGCTAGTAACTTCCCTTGGTCCTTGGCCAGGGGGATCCTTGTGCTGTTCATTAATTGTAAACATCTCTATAATATTGTAACTCCAGTGCATTTTGTACCTATTCTTTGCATCCCACTGTAGAGTGTAGTTCGTGCTTGTAAGTACAGCTCCATTTGCTTCTGAGTTGGTCTGGCAAAGTTAATGCTGGGGGGAAAATTCAACCCATCACACACAGCCAGGCAGTAGGAGAGCATTGCTGTGACTCCAGTTCCAGTAAGCAAGTGGGCACCAGCCTTGCACAGACTGCTAGACAATGGGGACAAGGAGGACTTCCTTACACAGCCAACCCCTCGGTCCTTAGTGAACACCCCATGTCGTTTCCAAGCAGAATCACAGAATCAGCACTGGTCAGGCCACACCTTGAGTCCTGTGTCCAGTTCTGGGCTCCTCAATTTAAGAAGGACATTGAGACACTTGAATGTGTCCAGAGAAGGGCAACAAAGCTGGGGAGGGGTCTGGAGCACAGCCCTGTGAGGAGAGGCTGAGGGAGCTGGGGTTGCTTAGCCTGGAGAAGAGGAGACTCAGGAGAGACCTTCTTGCTCTCTCCAACTCCCTGAAGGGAGGTTGTAGCCAGGTGGGGGTTGGTCTCTTCTCCCAGGCAAGCAGCACCAGAACAAGAGGACACAGTCTCAAGATGTGCCAGGGGAAGTTTAGGCTGGAGATGAGGAGAAAGTTCTTCCCAGAGAGAGCTGTTGGCCATTGGAATGTGCTGCCCAGGGAGGTGGTGGAGTCACCATCCCTGGAGGTGTTCAAACCAGATTGGATGTGGCACTTGGAGCCATGGCTTAGTTGTCATTAGGTGTTGGGTGACAGGTTGGACTTGATCTCTGAGGTCTTTTCCAACCTGGTTGATTCTATGATTCTGTGATTCTATGATCACAGAACCACAGAATCACAGAATTAACCAGGATGGAAAATACCTTAGAGATCATCGAGTCCAACCTATCACCCAACAACATCTAATCAACTAAACCATGGCACCAAGTGCCTCAGCCAGTCTTGTTTTAAACACTTTCAGGGGTGGTGACTCCAGCACCTCCCTGGGCAGCACATTCCAATGGCCAATCTCTCTTTCTAGGAAGAATTTCTTCCTAACACCCAGCCTAAGCCTCCCCTGACACAGCCTGAGACTGTGTCCTTTTGTTTTGTCACTGGTGGCCTGGGAGAAGACACCAAGCCCCACCTCAAAGCTTGCTTGCTTTGAGTTAGAGCTAAACCACGCCTGCATGAACTCTCTTTATACAACTGCATGTTTTGGTGGTTGGACAAGAAACCCAATCTGATTCCAGTGGCAGCATGCCAAAAGCCCTCTCACCTTTCTCTTAATATCCTGTGACTCAGTGATGTGTGTCAGGCCATTTAAACCCTGGCAGCAGGGTTCAGGTGCTCTACCAGCTCCACTCAGTGCATGGGGAGGCATGCTGGTCAGATGGGAAATAGGGCAGAGGAATGATTTAGCTCATAAATAACATTAATGAAAAGTTCTTTAGGGAGCAGTTGGGTTTATAGTTGTGTAGAGGAGAAGAGGGTCAGTGGGAGCCAGGAGAAAAGTGAGTGACTAGTGACAGGGCCTGGCAACAGACCTGGGTGGAGCAATGAATGGGTGGCCCAGAGTGTGGGAAACAAGGTGAGCTGAGCAATTCTGCTCTCTCCAACACAGACCTGGCTGCACTGGCACTGAAACTGTCCTCACATGGCACAGAGATTCTTGGGGTAGCTCATGTCAGGAGGAAAACCACTGCCTCCACTGAGCTCTCTGCTCAGGCCAAAACAGGCAGTTTCTCATCAAGGTGAATTAGCTGGGATCTGGTGTCTCACCAGCAGAGCAATGCCAGCCCCCAGCCCTGGCAGAAGCTCACTCAGACCTAGGCTGGCTGTTTGCACACAGCATTGCATTCGCTGCACAGAAATATGGAAGGGCCTGTCCAAAATCTGCTGACAGCAAGCCTTCCTGGCACTGGGCTTTCAACCAAGCTCCAGCCTGGGGTCTAGAAATAGAGTTAGCAAACCTGAAACCCTTGCCAGGAACACAAAGTATCCTTGGGTTGCCTTCATCAACAGTTCAGTCTGCAAACAGCTCCCGAGGACTCAGTTGTGGGGTTACAGTCTCACAGTATCGCTAAGGTTGGAAGAGACCTCGAAGATCATCAAGTCCAACCTGGCACCACAGACCCCACGACTAGACCATGGCACCAAGTGCCACATCCAATCCCCTCTTGAACACCTCCAGGGGTGGTGACTCCACCACCTCCCTGGGCAGCACATTCCAATGGCCAATGACTCTCTCGGTGAAGAACTTTCTCCTCACCTCCAGCCTAAACTTCCCCTGGTGCAGCTTGAGACTGTGTCCTCTAGAGATCTATGACATGTAATTTTATCTGCTCTGCAGTTAGATGGCTGTTTTCAGCCAGGGACATAGCTCCACCCATGCTGAAGAGAGGAGGGCAGCTGGGACCGTGTACCTCAGAGGTGTCCTTCTTGGGCAGTTCTCATAGGGTGGGACAAAGCCTTTCCTGGCAGTGCCTGTTTCTCTCCCCCCATGTATGGAGCAAGCCCTGGCAACTGATTTCAGCTACCTGCCTTCTGAGTGGACCATGTCAGGCACACAAACTCCACCTGTACTGTCTGGGATGGCTGCTGGCAACAAAAGCTATGTCCTCTGTCCCTAGAGCTCTTGCTGAATGTGCCTGGGCCTGAAACTCCTCCTGGCAGCTAAGGACAAAGCTGGGCATGTGTGTAGTTTTAGGCTGTGCCTGTAAAAAAAATCCCAGATCTTGAACAGAAAGTAGTAAAAATGTAAATAAATCACCATTGGGTGTAAAAAGGGAAATAAAGATAACCCTAAACAATCCCATTGGAGAGATATCTACCATAAGATTTTGTTCCCAAAATCTTCTCACTTCTTCACTCTGGGAGAAATACTGACTTGCTTCTGCTTGACCTTGGCTGCATTGTTTTGGTTAAGTCTAATATCTCTCTGCTCCTTTCTCTTCTCCCTTTTTGTATGGGGGGGGTAAGGGGGTTAGAGAGGGAGAAGCATAGAATCCTAGAATTGTCAGGGCTGGAAGGGACCTCAAGGATCAGCCACTTCCAACCCCCCTGCCATGGGCAGGGACACCTCAGACTGCAGCAGGTTGCTCACAGCCACAGCCAGCCTGGCTGCAAACACCTCCAGGCAAGAGGCTTCCACCACCTCCATGGGCAACCTGGGCCAGGCTCTCACCACCCTCATGGGGAACAACTTCTTCCTCACATCCAAGCTGAATCTACCCATTTCTAGTTTTGCTCCATTCCCCCCAGTCCTATCACTCCCTGACACCCTCAAAAGTCCCTCCCCAGCTTTCTTGTATCTCCCTTCAGATCCTGGAAGGCCACAATTAGGTCTCCTGGGAGCCTTCTCTTCTCCAGACTCAACAACTCCAACTCTCTCAGTCTGTCTCCATAGCAGAGGAGGTCCAGCCCCCTGATCATCCTCCTGGCCCTTCTCTGGACACCTTCCAGCACCTCCTGTACTAGGGGCTCCAGAACTGGAGGCAGTACTCCAGGTGTGGTCTCACCAGAGCAGAGCAGAGGGGGAGAATCACCTTCCTGGCCCTGCTGGCTATGCTTCTCTTGCTGCAGCTAGTAGCTTCCTCTGGTCTTCAACCAGGGGGGCACTTGTGCTGGTTATTAATTGTAAATATCTGTAAATAGTGTATATTTGCTCATATTCATTGCATTCCATTGCAGATTGTAGTTCTGCTTGTAAATACAGCTTTCAGCAGCTTCCAGCTGAGCTGGTCTGGCACACTGAATGTTGGGAGGGAAATTTCAACCCACCACAGCATGGGTTACACCACCTCCTCACAGGGAAGGCAGTTCAGCCTGCTCCTTTCTCTCTGCCGTACAACATCCAGTCCACAGAGTTTATTGGTGGCCACTGGTGGATTTCACTGAGGGCTGATGCTGAGTGCAGCACAGGAACAGAGCATTTATTTTTGTAGCAAGATTTGAAGAGCTACAGCAAGCAGCAGCTTGAAAAGTAATGTTCAGCATTCATGAGATGGTACAAACTGAGGGTTTTGTGTATTGGAGAGAAGGCAATAAGTGACAAAGGGGATTTACTGGTTATGGCTGCTCTGATAAAAGGGTCATTAAGAGCTGTAAAAGTCTAAAGGATAATGGGGAGATGTTGTAAATGCAGTGAGGGAGTAGAATGAAGGGACATGATATACTCGACAGCTGAGGTCACGTCCTAAGAGTTTACAACCCTCTTCCAAACACTGGAGAGAAGCCTGGCTTGGCCCAGCCAGGGAAAGGGAAATGCCCATCCAGCTTCCCAACCAGCACCTCATTGACTAGCATCCTGAGAAAGCTGAAGCCTTGTGGGGACTGGTCTCTGGAAGCAGGTAGGGTTGGGCAGCCTGCAGGGTTGGGCAGCCTACAGGGTAAGCCTCATGGGGACTGGTCTCTGGAAGCAAGCAGGGTTGGGCAGCCTACAGGGTAAGCCTCATGGGGACTGGTCTCTGGAAGCAGGCAGGGTTGGGCAGCCTACAGGGTAAGCCTCATGGGGACTGGTCTCTGGAAGCAGGCAGGGTTGGGCAGCCTACAGGGTAAGCCTCATGGGGACTGGTCTCTGGAAGCAGGCAGGGTTGGGCAGCCTACAGGGTAAGCCTCATGGGGACTGGTCTCTGGAAGCAGGCAAGGTTGGGCAGCCTACAGGGTAAGCCTCATGGGGACTGGTCTCTGGAAGCAAGCAGGGTTTGGTAGTTTACAGGGTAAGCCTCATGGGGACTGGCCTCTGGAAGCAGGCAAGGTGGGGCAGCCTACAGGGTAAGCCTCATGGGGACTGGCCTCTGGAAGCAGGCAAGGTGGGGCAGCCTACAGGGTAAGCCTGAGTGCCATTTGGGGACTGGTCTCTGGAAGAACAAGCATGGAGCACAGGCATGTATCACACATGGGACACCACCAGAGGCCATTCTGAGTGGGGCACTAAACTGACCATGCAGGAGAACAGACCTTCTTCCCCTAACCTGCAGCTCTGCAGGAGACAAACCCCCTCATTCCCTTTGCACTGAAAGTGAGTTTGGTCTGAAACAGTGCCACAAGGCTGCTGTTGACTTAGCAGCACTGTTTGCTTTCTCTGCCCTGCACACGGTGTCTGACCAGTGAGTCCCATCAAAATGTCAATGCTGGCAATGATCTCCAAATGAACACCAGCAATTCCCACAGCTTATTACAAGCAGAGCTGCTGACAGCATCTGATAGTAAGGTCTCCAGCATGTCCCATTAGGAGCCTTGTTTTTTGTTGCTTGAGATTTTGCCAAGCTTGGACTGAAATTTTTCACTCCCAACCTCTGTTTCCTGCTGAATTGCTGCAGAACATTTCAGGCAAATCAGTTCAGCTGTGTCCAGCTGTGAAGCTGGAGGAAAAGACATCATTTGGCCTGTATTAAAAGAAGACATTGGCTAATTTTTCTTGGAGGAAGCCTAATTTCTCTGTACTCAGAAGTCTGTTGTGGCAGCATTATTCATTTTCAGTGATCTACCTTTCCAATCTCACAGGAAAATGAGGGACATTTGGTGAACTACCTTCCCTGGGAGGAAAATGAATCGGCACAAATCCAGCCAAGATGCTGGGGTGCTTCTCGGGGTGCTCCAATCAAAGATGGCCAAGACACTACCTGCAGTTACAGGTGGGAAGTGCTGCTGCTCCAGCTAGGGTTCAGATGTCAGAATGAAGGGGAAATGGTGATTTTAGGTCCTTAGCATGACCTCTGAATGCAGCTGTGAAGAAGTCACCCAGTTTGAACACAGAACTGTGGGAAATTTCGGGCCTGATTGATAGGATACATGCAGGATAGGAAAGAATCATAGAATGGTTTGGGTTGGAAGGGACCACCAAAGGTCATCCAGTCCAACCCTCTCTGCAGTCAGCAGGAATATCCTCAACTAGATCAGGCTGTCCAGAGCCCTGTCAAGCCTCACCTTCTGGCCTCCCTGGGCAACCTGTTCCAGTGTTCCACTCCCCTCATGGTAAAGAACCTGTTCCTAACATCCAAAAACTCGTTCCTAACATCCAAAAACTCGTTCCTAACATCCAAAGAAGGATGAGGAGGTCTAAACAGGGGCAAGGAACAGCAGAGGGAGATGGTGTCTGTACAGGAGACTTTGGAGTTTGCTGGTGGGTCAGATGAGCTTCACTGAAGTAGCATCTGAAGGATAGTCCCCACAAAACCCAAAAAGGTGAAGCCCCAGCCATCTTCCCCCTGGGGAGCATTATTGCAATTGCCAGGTCAAACATCCACAGAGGGGAAAGGCCAAGAACTCTCTGCACATATTCTGTTTTTCAAAGGTATTCCAGAGGCACAGTCACATGAACAAACCCACGGAACAACAAAGAGCTCCGTTTTCAAAGCTGGGTTTGAAGGGTGTAGAGTAAACAAGGGCCGAACATGCTCAGCAGGGAGCAAACAACCTGCTCATCCTCACCTACAGAACTGCGCCCAGCTCTGGAGCCCCACACACACGAGAGACATGGATCTGCTGGAGAGAGTCCTGAGGAGGCCACTGAGAGGATCAGAGGGCTGGAGCAGCTGTCCTATGGAGACAGGCTGGGAGAATGGGGCTGTTCAGCCTGCAGAGGAGAAGGCTCTGGGGAGACCTTAGAGCTGCATTTCAGTATCTGAAGGGGACCTACAGGAGGGCTGGGGAGGGACTGCTCAGAAGGGGCTGTGGGGACAGGATGAGGAGCAATAGTTTGAAACTGGAGCAGGGCAGATTTAAGTTGGACACCAGGAGGAAGTTCTGCACAGTGAGAATGGTGAAATACTGGAACAGGCTGCTCAGGGATGTGGTTGAGGCCCCATCCCTGGAGACATTCAAGCACAGGCTGGATATGGCCCTGTGCAGCCTGCTGTAGTTGGAGGTGTCCCTGCTGAGTGCAGGGGGTTGGACAAGATGACCTTTGGGGGTCCCTTCCAAGCCAATGCAATCTGTGAATCCCAGGCTCCCAGAAGAGGGGCAGACAGCTGTGGGTGATCATGTGGCTAGAGACTGTATCATAAATCATTGGCCACTGAGAGACAAATGGCAGCTGAGTAAGCATCCTGGATTCCAGCATTTCTTATCTTTCCAGTGCCTGCTTTTCACAACCCAGTGGTGTTCCAGCTCCTGTGACACACAAGGCATCACGGCAGGCTCTCTCTGACCTAGTAAGAGAAGCATGTTGGATTTATTCCCATAACAAGCCTCGAGCAGGCAACTGCAGAAGTGTGCTCTGCAGCAGATGAACTAAGCAGCTTGGCATTTCACCTGGACTTAATTCCCCCAGGCAAGGCTCCTAATGGCACCTGATGGAATGCAAGAAGCTCCATACAGCCTAGCTTGGTTAGGAACTTATTTTCTCTGGCAGGTAACACAGCATCTTGAAATATCAACTTCACAGGAGTAAACTAATCTGAAGAGGATTAAAGACTGGCTGCCATTTGGGCAAACAAGATGGATGTGGTTTTTTTTTTTTTCCTAGTAGGATCTATGAGTCATCTTCTATTTGATGGGTTGGACAGCTTTCAGGTATTAAAATGCTTCTTGTATCACAGGATCACAGATCACAGGATGTTAGGGGTTGGAAGGGATCTTCAAAGATCATCCAGTCCAACCCCCCTGCCAGAGCAGGGCCATAGAAACCAGCACAGGTCACACAGGAACACATCCAGACAGGGCTTGAAGGTCTCCAGAGAAGGAGACTCCACAACCTCTCTGGGCAGCCTGCTCCAGGGCTCTGGGACCCTCACAGTGAAGAAGTTCCTCCTCATGTTGAGGTGGAACCTCCTGTGCTGGAGTTTACATCCATTGCCCCTTGTCCTATCCCAGGGTACAGCCTGTCCCTCCTCCTGACCCCCAGCCCTCAGATATTCATAGACATTGATTAAATCCCCTCTCAGTCTTCTCCTCTCAAGACTAAAGAGCCCCAGGGCTCTCAGCCTCTCCTCATCAGGCAGTGCTGCAGTCCCTTCAGCATCCTGGTAGCCCTCCCTTGGACTCTCTCCAGCAGATCCCTGTCTCTCTTGAACTGGGGAGCCCAGAACTGGATGCAATATTCCAGGTGAGGTCTCAGCAGGGCAGAGTAGAGGGGGAGGAGAATCACCTCAGATCTGCTGGACACACTCCTCTGAATGCAGCCCAGGATCCCATTGGCCATCTTGGCCCCCAGGGCACATTGCTGTCCCATGCAGAACTTGTTGTCCACCAGCACTCCCAGGTCCCTCTCCAGAGGGCTGCTCTCCAGCAGATCCCCTCCCAGCCTGTGCTGCTGCAGTTGATTCTTCCTCCCCAGGTGCAGGACTCTGCACTTATCCTTGTTAAACCTCCTTGGTTTCCTCCCTGCCCAGCTCTCAGTCTGTCCAGGTCTCACTGAATGGCCACACAGCCTTCAGATGTCTCAGCCAAGCTTCCCAGTTGGGTAAAGATACTTCTCAACTCTTTGTTTGTTTTAACCAACAGAGGATTGCTGCAGATTCTACCTGGTGATAAAAGCATGCACTTTCTGGTCAGAAGCAAGCACAATGATGCATTGTACAGCTTACCTACAAAACCCAGGGAATAAAGATTTTTCTAAACCTCACAGGGAAGGAGGAGTTTTCCTCTGCATTATTTGAACAACACCCACAAATAAGGAACTGTGATTGAGAAAGCAGAGGCTCAAAAACTATGCATCAAAACCAGTGTGAGCAGCAGGATGAGGGAGGGGATTCTCCCCTACTACGCTGCTCTGCTGAGACCCCACCTGCAGGACTGAGTCCAGTTCTGGTGTCCCCAGAGACATGGGGCTGCTGGAGCAGGTCCAGAGGAGGCCATGGAGGTGATCAGAGCTGGAGAACCTCCTCTTTGGGGACAGGCTGTGACAGCTGGGGCTGTTAGGATGTTAGGAAGAAGTTCTATACAGAGAGAGTGATTGCCCATTGGAATGTGCTGCCCATGGAGATGGTGGAGTCACCTTCATTGGAGGTGTTCAGGAGGAGACTTGATGGGGTGCTTGGTGCCATGGTTTAGTTGTTTAGGTGGGTTGGATTGGTTGATGGGTTGGACGTGATGATCTTGAAGGTCTCTTCCAACCTGGTGTATTGTATTATTGTATTATTGTTCAGCCTGGAGAAAAGAGAGTTCCAGGTGAGATCTTAGAGCAGCCTTCCAGTACAAGAAAGCCAGGAAGGGACTTTTGACAAGGAGTTGTAGTGACAGGACAAGGAGTGATGCCTCTAAGCTTGTGAAGGGGAGATTTAGACTGGAGATTAGGAAGAAATTCTTTCCAGTGAGGGTGGTGAGACACTGGCACAGGTTGCCCAGGGAGGTTGTGGATGCCCCCTCCCTGGAGGTGTTCCAGGCCAGGTTGGATGAGGCCTTCAGCAACCGGACTGGTGGGAGGTGTCCCTGCCCATGGCTGGGGGCTTGGAACAGGATGATGTTTAAGATCCCTTCCAACCCAAACCATTCTTTGAATCCAGGAATTTAAAAGGGAAGAAGATCATCCATGGAACAGTTTGAGCAACTACAACTGGAAAAAAACAAACAAACACATTTTAAAACCCAGTAAATGTATCAGAGAAACCTTCTCAAGACAAGTATCTGGTCAGCAACCAGCCAATTATGACATTACTGAGAAAAAAACAACCAAAAAACTGGAGACCGGTCCCAGCCCTGAAAAGACTTCAGCAATTTATCAGCATCCTCCAACCAGATAACCAAGAAGGCCAATGGCATCCTGGCCTGCATCAGGAACAGTGTGGCCAGCAGGAGCAGGGAGGTCATTCTGCCCTGTGCTCAGCACTGCTTAGGCCACACCTTGAGTCCTGTGTCCAGTTCTGTGACCCTCAGTTTAGGAAAGATGTTGAGATGCTGGAAGGTGTCCAGAGAAGGGCAACAAAGCTGGGGAGGGGTCTGGAGCACAGCTGAGGGAGCTGGGGTTGCTTAGCCTGGAGAACAGGAGGCTCAGGGGAGACCTTCTTGCTCTTTACAACTCCCTGAAGGGAGGTGTAGCCAGGTGGGGTTGGTCTCTTCTCCCAGGCAGGCACCCAGCACCAGAACAAGAGGACACAGTCTCAAGCTGTGCCAGGGGAGGTTTAGGCTGGACATTAGGAAGAAGTTCTTCCCAGAAAGAGAGATTGGCCATTGGAATGTGCTGCCCAGGGAGGTGGTGGAGTCACCATCACTGGAGGTGTTTAGGAAGAGCCTGGATGAGGCACTTGGTGCCATGGTTTAGTTGATTAGATGGTGCTGGGTGATAGGTTGGACTCAATGATCTCAAAGGTCTTTTCCAACCTGGTTAATTCTATTCTATGCTATGCTATGCTATGCTATGCTATCTATTCTATTCTATTCTATTCTATTCTATTCTATTCTATTCTATTCTATTCCGTTCCATTCCATTCCCATTCCGTCCCGCCCTGTCCCGTCCCGTCCCGTTCCATCCCATTCCATTCCATTTCAATCCATCCCATTCCATTCCATTCCATCCCATTCCATTCCATCCCATCCCATCCCATTCCATTCCATCCCATCCCATTCCATTCCAACCTCCTTTGCAGGGCACTGCTGAGGACAGGCAGGCAAGCTGCTTTTGTTTTCCATCTCTTTCTGTTTGTCTTCTGGTTGTTATTGCACCTGGTGTGCTGCTGCTTTGCTTTGCAGTGCTTAAGCTGCTTGTAAACAGCATGGCTGTTAACTTCACCCATGGAAGTGGTGGTGGTGGATTTATTCTGCAGGATATTAATTTGCACTGCTTGTAATTGAGTGGAGAATCCTCTGCCCTGTGTGTTCTCGCCTGGCATTCTTCCTGTTTGCTCATTTTTAATTACTTCTAATATGCATACTAATACTCTTAATAACTTTGCCTGTGAAATCTACATCTGCAGTGGAGGGCTTTTAATTTACAGCCCCACTGTTACTGTTCTCATTTTCTCCTTTCCAACAACAAAGCAGCTCCTGATGCTTCAGATGTGATCAGAGGAGTTAATCATCCCTTTGGTGAGCAATGGGATGCTCACTGCTGTACCAGTGACATTCCTGGAGTGAGCCAGGAGCATGCATGGGACAGCCCTGTGCTGGTGCTGGTCAGCACATCACCTGCTGATGAGCCCTGAGCATCCTTCCCCACATAGCCTATGGTGACCTCACATTAAGGTTACCAAGCACACTGCCAAAGGAAAATAAGGAGCCTTGTTCCAACCCATATTCAGAGAATTACAGAATCATAGCATGGTTTAGGTTGGAAGGGACCTTAAACAAGTTTTGTCTGAAGTTCACATATTTATTTGTTTTTGTAATGCACCAGCATTATCCAGCCTGCTGTCCAACATCAAATCAGTCACAGAGGCACAGATTCATAGAATGGTTTGAGTTGGAAGGAACCTTTAAAGATCATCCAGTTCCAACCCCCCAGCCAGAGGCAGGGACACCTCCCACAGCCCAGGTTGCTCAAGGCCTCATCCAGCCTGGCCTGGAACATCTCCAGGGAGGAGACATCCACAACCTCCCTGGGCAACCTGTGCCAGTGTCTCACCAGCCTCACTGGAAAGAATTTCTTCCTAATCTCCAGTCTAAATCACAAGCTTAAAGGCATCACTCCTTGTCCTGTCACTACAACTCCTTGTCAAAAGTCCCTTCCTGGCTTTCTTGTAGCCCCTTCAGGTACTGGAAGGCTGCTCTAAGATCTCACCTGGAACTCTCTTTTCTCCAGGCTGAACAGCCCCAACTCTCTCGGCCTGGCAAAATGCCAATATCTACCTTGTACAAGAGGCCAAGATGTATGACACAGAGCTAATGTGTGAGCTGAGTCCCAAATAAAGGAGCTGCATCTTCCTATGGTTTGTAAGGAAAACTGGCACTTGTAGGACCTAGCAGACACTTGAAGGCTTCAAGGAGGCCATACACAGTAAGATGAAGCTGACTGAACTAAAGCATTTATTCACTGAGAACATTATAAGCAAAGACCATTTCTAATCCTCTTCATCAGTTCTGCTTCAATGGCATCCTGAGGTGTGTTGGGAGGGCTGTGGTCAGTAGGTCAAGAGAGGTTCTCCTCCCCCTCTACTCTGCTCTGTGTCCAGTTCTGGGCTCCTGAGTTCAAGAAGGACCTTGGGGAACTGCTTGAGAGAGTCCAGCTCAGAGTCACAAAGCTGCTGAAGGCAGTGGAACATCTCCTGTGAGGACAGGCTGAGGGAGCTGGGGCTTGGAGCTTGGAGCAGAGGACCTGAGGGGTGACCCCATTGCTGGTGATAAAGATGTGCAGGGCAGTGTGGGGAGGATGGAGCCAGGCTCTGCTCAGGGATGTCCAAGGACAGGACAAAGGGCAATAGGTGCAAGCTGGAGCAGAGGAGATGCCATAGGAACAGGAGGGAAAACTTTTTCCCTGTGAGGGTGGCAGAGCCCTGGAGCAGGCTGCCCAGAGAGGCTGTGGAGTCTCCTTCTCTGAAGACATTCAAACCCCACCTGGATGTGTTCCTGTGTGACCTGCCCTGGGTGATCCTGCTCTGGCAGAGGGGGTTGGACTGGATGATCTTTTGAGGTCCCTCTCCTTTTCCCCAGTTAGAAAAACCTCACAGCCTTCATAGAAAGCAACCTCCCTCCTCTCCCCAAATCCTGGCTGGAATTGTTGTTCCCTTGCTTACTCAGGCAGCACTAAGGGTTTCATAAATCACAGCATAGCATGGAGCTTCCCATGCACTAACAAACCTCACATCAGGGGATTAACTTAGGAGTTGTAAGAGTAATATATGAGGGATACGTTTGCCTTCAGGGTTTTGAGTCTTTCCAAGTCTCTATCTAATCATGAGAGCTGGCAGTTTGCTCTTCAAACAAACAAACAAACCAAGCAAGCAAAAACAAAACCCCAAACCAACCAAACCAACCAACAAACAAAAGCCAAATAACGAAAGCCTAAACAAACCACCCAGCAAGCCAGGCAGATAACTGAGATTCCTCCCAAGGAAAGTGACTTCTAGAACATCAGTTAAAAGCAAAACAGAAAGCAAATACAAAGCTTTAGGAGTCACAAGAAGCAGAATCATAGAATCATAGAATCAACCAGGTTGGAAAAGACCTCAGAGATCATCAAGTCCAACCTATCACCCAACACCTCCTGACAACTAAACCATGGCTCCAAGTGCCACATTCAATCTGGTTTGAACACCTCCAGGGATGGTGACTCCACCACCTCCCTGGGCAGCACATTCCAATGGCCAATTACTCTTTCTGGGAAGAACTTTCTCCTCACCTCCAGCCTAAACTTCCCCTGGCACAGCTTGAGACTGTGTCCTCTTGTTCTGGTGCTGGTTGCCTGGGAGAAGAGACCAACCCCCACCTGGCTACATCCTCCCTTCAGGGAGTTGTAGAGAGCAAGGTGGTCTCCCCTGAGCCTCCTCCCCAGCTTTGTTGCCCTTCTCTGGACACCTTCCAGCAGCTCAACATCTTTCCTAAACTGAGGAGCCCAGAACTGGACACAGGACACAAGGTGTGGCCTAAGGCTAAATATTGGGTAGCTTTTATTGTGTTACCTAAGTAAACTCTGAAGTCACATTGTGACAGACAAATCCACACTGTAAAAGGTGCCAGGTTTGGTCCAGATTTGTAAACCTGGCCCAAATCATTTTCTGAAGGCATTCTGTTTAAGATACACCTGCTTGAAAAGCTCTTTAACTCCACGGTACTACGTGGAGTAAATAAAACCCCAGGTTTGTGTTTACCTGCAGTGGATGTGCACAGTGCTGTGTTTTGATAAGGGCAAGAGTTAATGATGCATGAAGGGTGCTGCAGGTGGAGGTGGTTGGCCTGTGGTGTGTTGCAAACTTTAGAGAAGCAGAGGGAGTCTGGATTTAACTGTTAGCTTTCCTGGAGTTTGCTGGTACAGCTGTAATTCAGCTTATTTTTAGCTGAAAATAAAACAAACAAAACAAAAGGGGGGGGGGGAAGTGGAAGAAGGGCTTCAAATGAAACTAATACTAAAGATGAAGACCATTAAGATTTTATAAATGTACATTTATTTCCATTCTATGTTGAATTAAAAATAGAATGTCTTAAAAATAAGCCACTGAAGGTGTTAATAAGTTTCCTGAACTTTCTTAATGATAGAATTAGCTAGATAGTTAGAATAGAACAGAACAGGTTGGAAGAGACCTTCAAGATCATCAGATGATCCAAAAAATCATAGAATGGCTCAGGTTGGAAGGGACCTCAGAGATGATCTGTTCCAACCTCCCTGCCATGGGCAGGGAAACCTCTCAACTAGACTCAGCTGCTCAAGGCCTCATCCAGCCTGGCCTTGATCGCCTCCAGGGAGGAGGCAGCCACAACCTCCCTGGGCAGCCTGTTCCAGAGTCTCATCACCCTCAGAATGAAGAACTTCTTTCTAAGCTCCAGTCTAACCCTCCTCTCCCTCAGCTTCAAACCATTCCCCCTTGTCCTGTCTCTCGACACCCTTAGGCCAAGTCCCTCTGCAGCCTTCCTGTAGGATCCCTTCAGCTGTTGGAAGGCAGCTCTGAGATCCCCCCAAAGTCTTCTCTTCTCCAGGCTGAACACCCCCAGCTCCCTCAGCCTGTCCTCACAGCAGAGGTGCTCCTTTTCCTCCTCTCTTCATTCTATGATGTTCCCTTCAGTCTGTGCTTCTTGCTGTTCAGCCTTTTTCTTTCTTTCTAACACCCTGTGGTGGTTTAGGTTGGGTGCCTCCCGCTGCTGCCACACACGTTACCTCTGCAGTGCCCCGAGGGTCCACCCAGTGGGTGGACACGGGAAGCTACGTATTTCATCCCACAATGTCCTGCTCCCTATAAAACCTCCTGCAAAGCCCTACACTTCTTCTTTCTTCCCTCACTGCCCCCGTGGGAGATGCTCCCTGTCTGACCAGCTGAGATTAGCCTAACAGTGGAGGGGGGGGGGAAGAAAGAGCCCTGGGGGTTTTGGGTGTACCCCCAGGTGGGGAGAGGGGAGTGTTGGGATGCTTCTGGGTGTGCTTTGGGATCTCTTTGTCACTGTGCTTGTGGTTCTCTCTAAAACATTCACTGCTTTTCCATTTAAACTTTCCATCACTTCTGCAATCCGTTTGTGTGAGTCTCAGGTTTTCTGCCCTGGTGGGAGGCAAGGGAGGATCTGCCTTCCAACCCACCACACACCCACAGTTGTACTGCTCAGGCACAATCCATCTTGTGCACCTCAAGTTCTCAGCATGGCCACAGCAGCTTGCTGGGTGTTGTACCTCATATCTCTCCTAGCCAGGTCTCTCAGGATGGGGTGTCTCTCATAGGTTAGGGTGGGCTAGTGGGAATAGGCAGCCCACAGTCCAGAGTGGCCTCTCTGGTCACCACTCTTGTAGCCTGGGCTAGCTGGAGAGCTGGGATGATGAGCTGCAGCAGCACGGCAGCCTCAGTTAGGGGAGAGGACTCCCAGCCCTTTTCTCAGTAACTAACTCTCTCTCCTGGTTTTCCCAGCAACTCTCATTTCCTGGTTTTCCCAGGATTACACTGTGCCTAACTGTTCAGCACAGGTGGAAAAGGAGGAACCAGAACAACCAGGGCAGAAATCTGATTCCACTGGGAGCTGGCAGTGGAAGGAATGTAATCTGAGCCTGAAAAATGGGGCAGAAACATTCAGTTGTCTCATTCGGAGCAACCCACATTGACAAAGCAGTGGAAGGGGGTAGGGGTTTGGTGCCCTTCAGAGGGCAGATTCCCCATGGAAAACACAATTATGGCATCAGATCAGATGTGACAAGAGCCATTAAATCAATAAATCACTACAGAACTGCAGGCTGGTGCTGTTGGGAATCACAGAGAGGCCAGGAGCGGGGCTGAATTCCACACTGAACAATTTCCTACAAATTAAGTGGCAATCTGAGGCATAAGGGAGGGTTCAGAGGTCAAAGTTCTCCCCCAACGGCTGGCATCAGATGGGGCATGGTGTTTACTAGATGACAAAGGGCTGCCCTGCCCTTCTCCACCCTGAACCTGTTTGTGGGTGAATGCATTCATTCAACGACCCAAATGACTTCAGTATTTCAGGCTACTAGCCTGACCCTCAGCTCCTCCTGAAGCCTTGTTTATCAGTGCTAACAAGCTATTTCATGGGGCAAGTCTTTATCTTGGCTGATGTACTGTGTTCCCCAAGGCTGATGCAACAAGGGTCGCAAATGCCTTGTGACAAATCTCTCCCGTCCTCTCTAATTCCTCTGTGAAATCAGCTTGTGTGCATCCTAGATGATACAGTGCCGAGCAAGGGGATGGTGCCTTGGCAGAAGCACGTGTAGATGCCCCCAGGTGCAGGGAAGGAGAAACAAAGATTCATTACACTAATAAAGTTTCAGCCTTCTAAGGATGAGGTCAAACGAGAGCAGCAGAGAGCTGGCAACAGGACAGCAGCATCCTACATAGGGCTGAGCCAAAAATAAGCCTCCTGGCACGTGTCTGTTCAGCAGGGTCCATTGAGGGAGAACACCCAGCCCATCACTGACCAGTTCACAGGGCAAGAAATGGTCATTGGTGGTGGTGTAGAAACAGGAATTTATTATTTTGGGGTTTATCTGTCTGAATTTGCCCTTTTTTTTTTTTGGGGGGGGGGAAGGGGGTTACCTTTGAACTTGGCCAGCAAGCGATGAGCCCTGACAGTTTCTGCGCGTTTAAACGGAGGGGGAAAATGCTGCCTGTTAATTGCTGCACTTAACTGCTTTGTATTTGCTGAGAATTCTTTCTTTGCAATGATGGAAAGGCAGCCTTTCGAGCAGGAACTGCTCGCTGCAGTCAAGCCTGGAAACAGCGAGGGGGAGTGCCAGAAAGCTGCCCACCTCTTTTGAGTCACTTAAAACGCACATTCATAATAACTCTGGTTACATTACCACCTATTACTACGGGCTTGTGTCAGAGCAAAGGCTACTGATCAAAATGACAAACAAACTGAAAAGTACAACTAATATCTGGGTTGCAACACGTTGCCACAACGTTTCGGAGCAGCGGGAGCCTCCCGGGAGGGGTGTAGGTGGCATTTGCTCACCTCAGAGCGCCAACGTCTATCGAATTGCACTTCCCTGCCGCTGAGCGTGCCGGAGCCTGCCTTAATTTAGACTCTGCTCTCATAATGCCCTCAGCTCCCTCCACTGCTCCCTGCTGCAGGCACACAGGGCAGCCAGAAGCTCCCATAACTGGTCTCAAGCTTCTTGCCCCTCCGTTCAGGTCAGCAGAGTTACATGACCCACACATAGCTTGGATTTAGTTTGGTACTTCTCCAAATGCCAGCTGCAAAAAAACAGGGGGGGAGGAGGAGGAGGAGGAGGAGGAGGAGGAGGAGAGGAGGGAAGAAAACTCTGCAAGCACATGGAAATACCCAAGGGCTGATGCTTCCATTAACCTTTCTAGGCAGGCACACTCATTTTCCAGCAGCCTATCAGTTTTCTTCCCGTTTAGACAGGGACTCTTTGCCCTGCCCATAAAGTGTCCAAATGAAAATGTATTGTGATCGACTGGCTATTGATTTGCAACCCTCCACATCTGGAAGACATGAACAAACAAACAAACAACAAAAAACCCCAAACAAACAAACAAAAAAACACCGGGGGGGGGGGGAACCAAACCAAACCAAAAACACAGAAAAAAAACCAACCAAAACCAACCAACCAAAACCACACACCACCCCCCCCCAAAAAAAAAACCCACCCCAACAACCAAAGAGCCAAACACACACCCCCCAAAAAAAAACAACAAAACCAAATCCTGTCCATTCTTTGAACTAATGAATATTTAAGCTCTAGCAACCAAGAAATAGTTTCAGGATAAAACTCAGTGGCAGTCTGAATGCACCCCATTCAGACCAGCTCAGAAACCATCTATGCTTGGGTCAAATTTATAGTCAAATCCTGTTTAAAAAAACTGATCAGAGAAGTTTCATTGGTATTAGAGGTTGGACTTGATGATCTCTGAGGTCATTTCCAACCTGGATGATTCAGTGATTCTGGGATTTGCAGGGCTGTTTGGATTCAGTGAAGCCACACTGGGCCCTTGACAGTTATTTATTTGTTTGTTTGTTTATTTATTTATTTATTTATTTATTTATGTGTATATATATGCACTATATATTTTATATATATATAGAGAGAGAGAGAGAGAGTATAATCCAGGGAATGGTGATGTGATTGCAGCTTCTCAGGGTCCCTGATGTCAATGGGACACTGTATCATAGAATCACAGAACTGTCAGGGTTGGAAGGAACCTCAAAGATCAGCCAGTTCCAACCCCTCTGCCATGGCAGGGACACCTCACACTACAGCAGGTTGCTCACAGCCACAGCCAGCCTGGCTGCAAAAACCTCCAGGCAGGAGGCTTCCACCACCTCCTTGGGCAACCTGTGCCAGGCTCTCACCACCCTCATAGGGAAGAACTTCTTCCTAACATCCAATCTGAATCTCCCCACTTCTAGTTTTGCTCCATTCCCCCCAGTCCTATCACTCCCTGACACCCTCAAAAGTCCCTCCCCAGCTTTCTTGTAGCCCCCTGAAGATACTGGAAGGCCACAGTGAGGTCTCCTCGGAGCCTTCTCCTCTCCAGACTGAACAGCCCCAACTCCCTCAGTCTGTCCTCATAGGAGAGCAGCTACAGCCCTCTGTAGTCTCTCTCTCAAGTATACAGAGTGTTTTCTGTGAATGAGATGAGGTAATCCATGACCAAGCAATTCAAGTAAACTTTCTCTGTGGGAGGGAATCCAGGTTTCTCCTTCTGTCTTTTGGGTTTCGGTCTTTCACCTCTCTGCCAAAAATGACGAGTTCAAAGACTAAGGCTAAGTTTCCTGTCAGTTCCTGCCCAAGTCTTTGCTGTTGACATCCCCACTCACTGGAGAGAAAGGTATTATCTGCCTCCATCAACAAACACCATTCTCTTTTCAATTCCTAGGGCAGGACCAAACTCCTCACTTGTATAAGGTCAGAGCGTTTAACAAATGACTCCAACATGATGTGCACAGGAAAAGGTTGCTCAGCCAACTAAGCTCAACCACCAGGCTTAGTTTCCCCAGATTCTCCCCTCACAGAAACCACACAAACATTTGGCACTTCCACGTGCAATGTGCACCAACATGTCGAAAGTTCACTCATCTCAACTCTCCATAAATTAATCTCTTCGTAAATTGCTGGTTAATGACACAGCTCTCATCCACCTGCCATCCAGGCTGCCTGCTTTACCTGTGCAGAGAGCACTTGCATCATCAGCTCCAAAATGCCTGGAAAGATTTTCAAGGAAGCAAAGACTCTGCTTTTGGTTTGAGATGATTGCTTTTTTTTTTCTTGAAGCAAACCCATAGCTTTCCTTCCCTCTCTCCACCTGCCACTGCTTGTGCAATAAGGTATTGCAGCCACAGCCCCTGTTAACACTGGTAATAATGCCACTAATAAATGCCAGGCACTAACACAGTGCCTTTCCTCTGGGAATCACACCATGCTTCCACAAATCAGCTTGGGCACCTCCTCCATAGTTTCTATTTGAACACAGGAGCTGAGACTCCTGCCTAGCCAGCTCTTCTCTCTCATTGCATTGCTCCCTTTTGCCCCCCTCTCTATTTCAGCACATTCATGGTATACAATAAGATTTCATCCAGAGCTAGCTGAATGAACTACTGGGGGGGCACCAGAAGTGCTGTGAGGATGTTTGCTGGAAGCAGAGCACAAATTTGAGTACAGTGAGCATTGCAGCAATCATAGAACCATAAAATATCTCCAAGGGAAGGGGCCTCAACCACCTCCCTGGGCAACCTGTTCCTGTGCTCCACCACCCTCCTAGTAAAGAACTTGTTCCTGAAATGCAGCTGTGCTGCTTTCTGCACCCAAGGTATGACCAACTTGATGCATGCCAGATGGCAGGACCATTCTCCTGCCTCTCTGCTGTGCCCTGGTAAGACCACACCTGGAATATTGTGTCCAGTTCTGGGCTTCCCAGCTCCAGAGAGACATGCAAATACTAGAAACAGTGTAGTGGAGGGCTATGAGGATGAGGAAGGGACTGGAGCATCTCTTTATGAGGAAAGACTGAGAGACCTGGGGCTGTTTTGTCTAGAGAAGAGAAGGCTGAAAGGGGACCTGATCAATGTCTACAAATAGGGTGGCTGTCAAGAAGAGGCCAGTCTCTCTTCAGTGATGTCCTGTGACAGGATGAGGAACAATGGATGCAAAATGGAACACAGAAAGTTCCACCTCAACACAAGGAAAAACTTTTTTACTGTGAGGGAGCTGGAGCCTTGGAGCAGGCTGCCCAGAGAGGCTGTGGAGTCTCCTTCTCTAGAGACTTTCAAGACCTGTCTCAAAGCATTCCTGTGTGACCTGGCCTAGGTGACCCTGCTTTGGCAGGGGGTTTGGACTTGATGATCTCCAGGGGTCTCTTCCAACCTCTAACATTCTATAATTCTATGATTCTATGAACTGCAAAAAGGAGTCCAAGGCAAGTGGCACAAACAGAAGGATGGGAGACTCAGAAGAGGAACAAAAGAGCTAAATCAAGGCTTGTGTGATTAGGTTTGTTCCCTTAGCTGATAGAAATGCATCTGTCAGGAGGAGGAAAAGCTGGCCTGCAAATAAGCTGGTGAGATTCTAGTAACATGGTGAGCTTTGACACATGGGGTAATTCATCACTCTTCTTCAGACAAGCCAGGTTTATCACCAGATCAATCTCTCATCCTCATTAATTACTACTGAAACTGCAGGCAGCAATCCACTTACAGTAGGACAAGCAGGAAACGAAGTATTCAAAGTATGATGAATCAGAGCTTTTAACTAGCCCCAACAGGCCAGGCACAGCCTGCTGCCATCACTGGTGATTCCCCAGGAAAAGCACTGCTGTAACTGTGCAGTGATGCATCATCACACAGGGATGTGTGTCCTGATCACCTCCTAGGTCTGTTAGTTCCATGCCTTGTTCAGACTCACAGCATCACAGAATGTTAGAGGCTGGAAGGGACCTCAAAACCTCATCCAGTCCAACCTCCCTGCCAGAGCAGGGTCACCTAGAGCAGGTCACACAGGAACACATCGAGGTGGGTCTTGAATATCTGCAGAGAGGGAGATTCCACAACCCCCCTGGGCAGCCTGCTCCAGGGCTCTGTCACCCTCACAATGAACAAAAAAATGTCCTCATGTTTATATGGAACATCTTTTGCTTCCACTTCCACCCAGTGCCTCTTGTGCTGTCCTTGGGCATCACCCAGCAGAGCCTGGCTCCAGCCTCTGGGCACTCACCCATTACATATTTAGAAATATGAATGAGCTCACCCCCAGGCTCCTCCTCTCCAAGCTACAGAGCCTCAGCTCCCTCAGCCTCTCCTCATAAGGAAGATCTTCCATTCCCTTAATAATTTTTGAGGCTCTGCACTGGACTCTTTCAAGAACTTTCCTGAGGTCTTTCCTGAACTGAGGGGCCCAGAACTGGACACAATACTCCAGATGCTGCTTCACCAGGTCCCATGTCTCATAAAAGCACTTATGCAGACTGATGGAGGTGCCAGTAAGAGTAACCACTTCAAAAGAGGCAGTTTCATTCAGATAGCTCCAGGCCTGGGAACCATCAGTTCTGGGAGTGAAGTCAAAGGCTGGCAACACCACTCAGGAGTCAGAAAAAGCTCAGGGAACAGAAGTGCCCTTCCTAAAGGAGTCACACCTCTCCATAATAATCTGCCTGCATTACATTTGCTCCTCAGGAAATTACAGCTGGGATTTTCAGGCTGCCTGGGAGCTGAGAATCCACATCCCAGGTGGAAGTTGCACCCTAACATTAAGAGCAGCATATAGTCCACCTCCTTTTGTCTGCTGTCTAGGAAATCCCAGCAGCCAACAAACAGTTTGGGAGCTTGGTAATCTCTAACCTGCCAGGTTGGAGCACGTTTTGCCCATGTTGGAGTCTGTTTCTACACACTCCACCGAAAAGCAGCACCAGCTGCAGAGGGCTGCTTCAGTCTCAGAGGCGTTAATAACACTGGATGCAAGCTTTACTAATGGTGGACTCAACCCCCTGATCTAGATGAGGGGATTGAGGCCACCACTAGTAAGTTTGCAGACAACACCAAGTTGGGATCAGGTGTTGATCTGTCAGAGGGTAGGAGAGCTCTGCAGAGGGACCTTGCCAGGCTGGACAGATGGACAGAGTCTGAAAGGATGGCATTCAACTAGTCCAAGTGCCAGGGGCTGCACTTTGGCCACAACAACCCCAGGCAGTGCTACAGGCTGGAGTCAGAGTGGCTGCAGAGCAGCCAGGCAGAAAGGGACCTGGGGGTAGTGGTTGACAGCAGCTGAACATGAGCCAGCAGTGTGCCCAGGTGGCCAAGAAGGCAAATGGCATCCTGGCCTGCATCAGCAATAGTGTGGCCAGCAGGAGCAGGGAGGTCATTGTGCCCTGTGCTCAGCACTGGGCTCCTCAATTTAAGAAGGACATTGAGACTCTTGAATGTGTCCAGAGAGGGGCAACAAGGCTGGGGAGGGGTCTGGAGCACAGCCCTGTGAGGAGAGGCTGAGGGAGCTGGGGTTGCTTAGCCTGGAGAAGAGGAGGCTCAGGGGAGACCTTCTTGCTCTCCCCAATCCCTGAAGGGAGGTTGTAGCCAGGTGGGGTTGGTCTCTTCTCCCAGGCAATCAGCACCAGAACAAGAGGACACAGTCTCAAGCTGTGCCAGGGGAGGTTTAGGCTGGAGCTGAGGAGAAAATTCTTCCCAGAAAGAGGAATTTGCTATTGGAATGTGCTGCCCAGGGGGATGGTGGAGTCACCGTCCCTGGAGGTGTTCAAAAGGGGATTGGATGTGGCACTTGGAGCCATGGTTTAGTCATGAGGTGTTGGGTGACAGGTTGGACTTGATGATCTCTGAGCTCTTTTCCAACCTGGTTGATTCTATGATTCTATTCTATGATCTGCTGTCAGGGCTACAAGTTGTATTTCTGATCTATAACCTTCAAGCCAAGCCCCTTCCTGCCTAGAGCTGGGAACTCATCAGAAGCAGTGACACTGCCTTTCCCTCTGCCAGCAGTAGCAGAGCTGGACAAGAACATGGGGCTATGGGTGGGAGTGGCTGCCTAGGCATGGGGAAATGTGCCTGATGAGTGTATTTAGTAAGCCACCAAGGCACAAATACAGCAGAGGCTTCATTGCATTGCACCACTTCCCTGAAGAGTGCTTATATAAAAAAAAGGCCAGCAGGATATTCCAGGAGCAATTTCCTGGATGTGATCAGTCATGCCTGCTGATGTCAGTGCCCAGGGCAAGGCTTCTCTAACTACCAGTCATACTTGCCCTGCCTTGCAGGGACAACACAGTGCCTGGGAAGTGACCTGGATTCTAGCACTTGTTTTGCACCGGCTGGAGTGTTTGCTGAGCTCTCATCCCCAGCACCTGTGCGACGCCACCAACTGCACTGTCATCGCACAAGCGTCAGCGGGGGCGCCACCGGCAGCCCGGGAAGCGGCGCTGCTCCAAGCCAAGCAGCTGACTGACCGTGACCACGTGGGGAAGCCGGGGGCCAGGCTGCCTTCCTGCGCTGGCAGGGCCGGCTGCAGTGGGGAGCAGCACCACCTTCCTCAGAAATGCAGCCCCAGCAGCTGGGATTTGGAGGCAGCCTGCAGGCTCCAAAATCTGCAGGGGATGGATTAAAAAACCAAACCCGAGGGAGGTGGTGGATTCCCCATCATCAGAGAGTTTCATGGCCCAGCTTGACAGGCTGCTGGACCAGCTCACTTAAACTATATTCTTGCCCTGAAAGGTTGGAGTAGATTATCCTCAAGGCCCCTTCCAAATGGAATGGAATGGAATGGAATGGAATGGAATGGAATAGAATAGAATAGAATAGAATAGAATAGAATAGAATAGAATTAACCAGGTGGGAAATGACCTTTGAGATCATCAAATCCAACCTATCACCCAACACCATCTGATCAACCAAACCATGGCACCAAGTGCCACATCCAGTCACTTTTTAAACACCTCCAGGGACAGTGACTCCACCACCTCCATGGGCAGCACATTCCAAGGGCCAGACTCTCTTTCTGGGAAGAACTTCCTCCTCAGCTCCAGCCTAAACCTCCCCTGGTGCAGCTTGAGACTGTGTCCTCTTGTTCTGGTGCTGGCTGCCTGGGAGAAGAGACCAATCCCCACCTGGCTGCAGCCTCCCTTCAGGGAGTTGTAGAGAGCAAGAAGGTCTCCCCTGAGCCTCCTCTTCTCCAGGCTATGCAACCCCAGCTCCCTCAGCCTGTTCTCATAGTGCTTGTGCTCCAAACCCCGCCCCAGCCTTGTTGCCCTTCTCTGGACCTGGTACTCTATGAATCTATGAAAAACCCAAGGGGAGGGAGAAAGCTTTGACCAATGGTAGAAAACCAAGCCCAGCTCTGACCCAGCAGAAGTGATAGTGAAATCAGAGATGCCAGCTGCAAGAGATGTCATCAGAAGCAATAAATAAAGAAAGAAAAGAAAAAAAAACCAAACAAAAACAAATTGCAGTTTATTAAGAGCTGACCGATGTCCTAGGTGGCAAAGCGTGAGTCAAAGGAAGTGCTGAGCTGTGAGTCATCCACCTAAAAGGGCTTTATCCTTGGATAAAAGTCAAAGAGACAGCTCAGGGAGGAACAAAAAGAGTGCATGGAAAGAACAGAGGCAATGGCAGAGCACTGGGGCTCCTAGCAGAGCAGAGGCCAAGGGGAGGGCAAGGCTGCTATCAGGCAGTTACACTCCTTTATAGGTCTTTCTGGCTGGGCACATAACATGCTGTGTGTTTTACAAATACAAGGGTCAGGTTCCTGCCCTGGGGAACTCTGTCTACAGCACAAACAAGAACTACAGCAAGAGTGGAAGGAGGGAAGTGGTACAGAAAGCAAATGATGTCACCAGGAGCCTGTCTGCGTGGGTCTGTGTGTTCAAATGAACAAACAAACAAATAGTTTCATAGTTTCATAGTTTCAGTTAGGGTTGGAAGGGACCACAAGGATCATCTAGTTCCAACCCCCCTGCCATGGGCAGGGACACTCCACCCTAGATCAGGCTGGACAGAGCCTCGTCCAGCCTGGTCTTAAACACCTTTACACACAAATACCTTTGTTTTTACCTCCTGTAGTCTTTTTACCAGGACTTTGTTACTGGAACAGGTCTCCACAGGCACAAGGGCTGGAGGAGCAGCACAACAATTAGCCAGCTGAGGTGGCTCAGTCCGGGAAGAAAGATGGAAACCAAGAAACTGAGACAGAAAATTACAAGTCAGGTAACAGCAACTGTGATAAGGATCAATGCGCTTTGGGAAGGTGCAAGCACACAGTGGGGGCTAAGAATTACTTATGGTGGCATCAAAAGGGATGGAGAAGGTAATGGGATTGTGTGGTGGTTTGAGCCTTAACTGGGAGTTAAGAACTCAGATGGGGGCAAGGCTGAGAATCTCTCCCCTGTTCCCCCTCCTCCCTCCCAACAGAGAGGGAAACAAAAGGCAAGGAGCAAATCCACCAAGCAACAATTTGGAGTCGGCCTGGAAGTGGAGAGGTAAAGAGTTGTCTTTAAACAATATATATATAACAGTAACAGGTAAGGTTCACAAGGGCAAGGAACAAGGATGGATGGGAGGGGGACAAAGAGGAAGAATACAAAACCAGTCTCTCTCTGAAGAGTGCAGAGGCAGCAGGGAGAAGGATCAGGCCTGACCACAGGGCAGAGGAGCAGGAAGGCAGCCGCTGTAGCTCTCATCCAGGAAAGGCAGGAGCCAGAAGGAGACCTAATAGCTGCAATGCCCTGCTTTTTATACCCTAGCTGGGCAAGGAGGGGGGAGTGGAACAGACTCAGTTTCCCAGGGGGAAAATGCCCTGCAGGGAGGGCAAAGCACCCACAAGCTATCCCCCTGTTTTGGTTTTGTTTTCAGAATGGGTGTTAACCCACCACAGATTGTTAGAGGGAAGTAGAAGAGAAAGCAGACAGGATGAGAGGCTGTAGAGCATCACTCAGTTCTAAAGACAGGCTGACTTGTGAGTTAGTTCTAGATTACAGGGAAGCACCAGGAGTGAGGGGAGGAAGAAAATGAGCATGCAGAATCTCATGCTGCTTCAAGGTCAGCACTGGAAAAGGCATCATTGAGATGTGGGAAATGTAACAGGTAGGCTAGAAGACAGAAGAGGAAGAGCGGTGTGGCAGTCACGTCAGCAGTGCCTTCTGTTTGGGCCTCAGTAGAAATCAAAACACAGATTTACCACCAGAGGATTGAGGCAAAGAAGGAACAGAGCCAAAGCACATTTCCGTGTCCCCAGCCCAGAGTCAGTGTGCAAGCCCAAATCACCTCCACTGATTTAATGGATAATGTGACAATGGAGCAGGTGACAACACAAGCTGACTCACTTCCACCCTGGGCAAGGCAGGCAGAAGCTGAAGCAATCACAGGCCCTGCAAGCTGCACTGAGATGGTTTGTGTAGTTCAATTTTTCTGACTTAAAATCACAGAATCACAGAATGGTCCAAGCCAGAAGGGACTTCCAAAGCTCATCCAGTCCAACCTCCCTGCACTCAGCAGGAACATCCCCAACTAGATCAGGTTGCCCAGAGCCCTGTCCAGCCTCACCTTGAATATCTCCAGGGAAGGAGTCTCAACCACTTCCATGGGCAACCTGTTCCAGTGTTCCAGCTCCCTCATGGTGCAGAACTTGTTCCTAACATCCGATCTCAATCTGCTCTGCTCTAGTTTGAAGCCATTGCCCCTCGTCCTGTCCTTGCACGCCTTTGCAAACAGTCTCCCTCCATCCTCCTTGTGGCCCCCTTCAGGTACTGGCAGGCTGCTATTAGGTCTCCCTGGAGCCTTCTCTTCTCCAGGCTGAACACCCCCAGCTCCCTCAGCCTGTCCTTGTAGCAGAGGTGTTCCAACGCACTGATCATTCTCGTGGCCTCCTCTGGAGCTGCTCCATCAGCTCCATGTCCTTCCTATATTGAGGGCTCCAGACCTGTACACAGCATTGCAGGTGAGGTCTCACCAGAGCAGAGCAAAGTGGTAGAATCCCCTCTCTGGATCTGCTGGCAACTTCCTAAGTCCAGTTTTAAGTTACGCTTCCATATTAACCCCAACATCCTCTCCACCTGCTTCCTTGCAATCCCCATATGGGGTGGGAGAGCACAGTGCAACATTTTGGTCCTGCAAACATTTCTGTGGGCAAAATTTTTTACATCCTGGTAGAACAGTTTAAGAAGGACATTGAGACACTTGAATGTGTCCAGAGAAGGGCATGAAGCTGGGGAGGATTCTGGAGCACAGCCCTGTGAGGAGAGGCTGAGGGAGCTGGGGTTGCTTAGCCTGGAGAAGAGGAGGCTCAGGGGAGACCTCTTGCTCTCTCCACCTCCCTGAAGGGAGGTTGTAGCCATCTGGGGGTTGGTCTCTTCTGCCAGGCAATCAGCACCAGAACAAGAGGACACAGTCTCAAGCTGTGCCAGGGGAGGTTTAGGCTGGAGGTGAGGAGAAAGTTCTTCACTGAGAGAGTAATTAGCCATTGGAATGTGCTGCCCAGGGAGGTGGTGGAGTCGCCGTCCCTGGAGGTGTTCAAGAGGGGATTGGACGTGGCACTTGGAGCCATGGTTTAGTCATGAGGTCTGTGGTGATAGGTTGGACTTGATGATTCTGTGACCAGCTTTGGGGAGGGGAAAATAATCAAAATAAGCAAAACTTTGGGACACTGATAATTGAGAACTCTAAGTTAGAAGCCAGAAAACCAACCCCACAAAAGGCTGAAATGATGAGACTGAGAGAAATACCTGCAGTAGTGCCCTGATTATTGAAGCTAAACTGTACAAAGATTTGTAGGCATTGTCCTGCTGTTGCTGAGCCAGAATCCCAGGGCCACCATGGGCTGCAAGCCATTAGCAGTTCTGAGTCAGCCAGGACAGCTGACTCCAACTGGGCACAGGTGTGTCCTAGACCATCGGCATCATGCCCAGGATAAAGGGGCAAGTTTGCTGAGAAGAGGGGAGTTGTCTGCTTTTCATCCTCTTTTCCTTCCCTCTGCTTTTGAAGACTCCCTTCCTGAATGTTGTGACTGCTGCACTCTTGCTAGGCTGAGCACAACTTTACAAATTGTGTATTGCCATTGGTGCCAGTCGGGCTCTGTCATTAAATCTAGTTTCATTTCAACCCGTGGGTCTTCTCTCCCTTTCTTGTTCCCCTTTCTCTCTTGGGCAGGCATCATTGGGTGATAGAGCTAGGATCACAGATCACAGAACTGTCAGGGCTGGAAGGGACCTCAAGGAGCAGCCAGTTCCAACCCCCCTGCCATGGCCAGGGACACCTCACACTGCAGCAGGTTGCTCACAGCCACAGCCAGCCTGGCTGCAAACACCTCCTTGGGCAACCTGTGCCAGTGTCTCACCACCCTCATGGGGAACAACTTCCTCCTAACATCCAATCTCAATCTACCCATTTCTAGTTTTGCTCCATTCCCCCCAGTCCTATCACTCCCTGACACCCTCAAAGTCCCTCCCCAGCTTTCTTGTAGCCCCCTGCAGATACTGCAAGGCCACAATTAGGTCTCCTCAGAGCATGCTCCTCTCCAAACTGAACAGCACCGACTCTCTCAGTGTGTCCTCATAGCAGAGCAGCTCCAGCCCTCTGATCATCCTCCTGGCCCTTCTCTGGACACCTTCCAGCACCTCCAGATGATTCCTGTACTAGGGGCTCCAGAACTGGACACAGTGCTCTGTGTGTGCTCTCAGCAGAGTGGAGCAGAGGGGGAGAATCACCTCCCTTGCCCTGCTGGCCACACTTCTCTTGCTGCAGCCCAGGATGTGATTGACTTTCTGGGCTGCAAGTGCATACTGGTGGCTCCTGTTGAGCTTCTTGTCCACAGTTTAGCTTCAGATATGAGCCAAATGTAGACAGCATGGAATCTTTAACGTACAGAAAAACCCCAAACCACCATACAAAACCAAACAACAAAACCCCCAAGCCTGGTTTGTTTACAAAGCAAATGTTTTTGTTAGCAATGAAAATACTCCTGGTATCGATGCCTTACACTGAGGTGCAGCTGTGTCTGCTTCCTGCCATCTCTGAAAGAGACAAATGGTTAAACTAGAAAACATCAGTATCAAGAACTTGTAAACAGGGAGGAGAGTTATGTCTGTAGGGCTCAGAAATTATATGTAAATAGAGAGCAAATGCTATCATGAAATAGATGATGCGTGCTTGTGCAGAGAAAGCTTGGAACAAGAACACAGCCTCCCCCTGCTTAATCATTGTAATGTATTACAGCACAATGTTTAGGGCTCATAACAGGCTGTCAGGTGAAATAACTTTCATACAGTGGCAGTGGCAGAAAGCATTTGGGGAAGACTGAAGTGCAGCAGTCACAGTTTCACCGTCACTCTACGAATTATTTTGGCATATTCATTTCTGGAGGAAGAAACCTGCATGAAAGATGGGAATTATTTGGGGGGGATGTGGGGGTGTGATTTATTCTCTCAGTTCTCCCCACCTTCCAATGAGAATTTTTTCCATAGAAGACCTTAGGGGGAAAAACAATGAGTGAGCAGGGTAAGTTTCTCACTTCTCTGCTGTGTGTGCAGCTGTGGATGTAACTAATTGATGTGCACAGTTGAACACAAATCGAGGTGTGGGGTGATCCACCTGCATCAGTAGAAAATTGGAGTTGCACAAGGACAAGTTCTCGAGCTCCTATTAAAAGAAAGATCTGGAGGTGCTGGAAGGTGTCCAGAGAAGGGCCATGAGGATGAGCAGAGGGCTGGAGCTGCTCTGCTATGAGGACAGACTGAGAGAGTTGGGGCTGTGCAGTCTGGAGAAGAGAAGGCTCCCAGGAGACCTAATTGTGGCCTTCCAGTATCTGCAGGGGGCTACAGGAAAGCTGGGGAGGGACTTTTGAGGGTGTGGGAGTGATAGGACTAGGGGGAAGGGAACAAAACTAGAAATGGGTAGATTCAGATTGGATGTTAGGAAGTTGTTCCCCATGAGGGTGGTGAGAGCCTGGCACAGGTTGCCCAGGGAGGTGGTGGAAGCCTCCTGCCTGGAGGTGTTTGCAGCCAGGCTGGCTGTGGCTGTGAGCAACCTGCTGCAGTGTGAGGTGTCCCTGGGCATGGCAGGGGGGTTGGAACTGGCTGATCCTTGAAGGTCCCTTCCAGCCCTGACAGTTCTGTGATCTGTGACTCTAGCTCTATCACCCAATGATGCCTGCCCAAGAGAGAAAGGGGAACAAGAAAGGGAGAGAAGACCCACGGGTTGAAATGAAACTAGATTTAATGACAGAGCCCGACTGGCACCAATGGCAATACACAATTCATAAACCCTAACAATCCTGTGCTTCTGTGAAGGCACAGCACAAACAGCAGGTACAAAGAAGGCTTTGGAAACCCAACATTTAGACTCTGAGCAATAATTTGGTTTGCTCCTGCCCATGTATTGATGGGCTGAGTATGAATATTTAAAACAAGTATGGCTGTTTTGACTGCAATGATTATTTGTGCCTATTCTGGCAGCTTCTTACAGACCCAAGTTATGAACAAAATAAAGCAGCCCAAAACCATTAAATTACATTAAAAATGCAACAGATAATTTATGGATCATTAAAAACATAAGCAACAGTTTCAAGTATCCAATAAATCAACAACTGCAGAAGTGTTTTAGATTTTATTAAAAAATCCAGGAACCTTGTAAATCTCATTTTATGCTCCAATAGGACACCCAGGCCAGTGTAGTCTTTGCCTTGCAGCTGCTTGAGAAGCAACCAAATCAATCTTCCTGCAGTCCATCAGCCACTGGCCTGGCTGCACTGTCAGAAGGTAGTGCCAGAAGATGCCCAGTCCCCAAGGGGCAGTTCCCACAAACATCTTTGATAGCTCCTCCGAAGATTTGCTTCTGAAAGGTTTAGGTAAGCCCAGCTGCTCTGCTCAGTGATGCACCCCTGCAGCAGGACAGTGTTGGCTGGTGAGAACTGCCAGGGTCACAGACTCCCAAGATGAACCTGAGACTACACAGCACAGCCTTTGTTAGACCATACCTGGGGAACTCCCCCGACACACACACACATGATGAAGTGCAAACAGCACAGATTCTGGCCACTTCTCAGGTATTTTACTCTAGCTATTTCTAACTGAGAGTTAGTAAACAGCTGGGCATCTCCAGCAACCTTTCAACACCTAGTTGGCACCATCCTGCTCCCATAGGTGATGATCTGTGACCGGTTGAGGCTATGCCTTTAAGAAAGAGACAGTTGCTGAACACTCTGGCTGAATGTTTTTGATATTTGAACAAAACAAGATAGTCTAAACTAATTTCATTGGTAGATTGTAGAATGCAATTTTAAGTTTGGGTTCTGTTAGTTCAGTCTGGTCTGGGTTCAGGCTGGGTGCAGTCTGTGCTTCTCTGTCCTGTGGGCTGGACGGCTTCTCTCTCTCTGAAGCAGGAATGGCCTTGAGTTAACAGCTAACCAGATCAGAAAGCTAATTCTTGCCTGTGCTTGTGAGCTAACAGAATTTTTCCTCCTTAATTGCCTTTCTCTCTCTCTCTAACCCTTTTTGGGAAAAAGGGGAGGTGGGGAGGGAGAGAGGGGGGGTTCAGGGAACCCCCCTGGCCAGCTGGAGGGAAAAGGCTTTTCTGCATTGTGTTCATTGCTGTGCCTTCCTGTATATATTGTAAATATTGTATATTGGTGTACATATTCATTGCATTCCATTTCTGCCTGTAAATAGAGCTTTCAGCTGCTTTTCCGACTGAGCTAGCTGTGGTTTCTTTCCTTGTGTGTAGGGAGGGAACTTTCTCACCCCACCACATGATCCTAACCTGAAAGTTAATGTTAAGGGCAATAATCCCTCAAAGGATGGCAGAATCCAGTCCAGAGCACTTCCCAGGGGAGCACTCTCTGTGCCCTGGTAGTGAACCTTGATGCATCGCCAGATATATTGGATTACTCAAGACAGATCCCCAATCTTTGACATTACAGGTCTGACCTAAACCCAAGAAAAATCTAAGCTGATTTAGCTAAGCATCAGATCTTGCCCCAGATCTCCAAATTTTACTAGACTATCTCTGCCAAGACCATGGTCCTGTCACTCTGGAGCTGCTCAGCATACTATTGATGCATGGGGCTCTATACAGCACCTATGAAAGATCCCTCCAAATCCTTCTTTTGCCACAGGGCTGACAATAACTGTGATAGTCATTAGGTGGCTGGTGTGCTGAGATGCCCACCTATTCCACTACTAAAGGATGTTTTGTCTCTTCCTTATGATCTTCCACTGGCCTCCCTTTATAGAGACACAGCCTGTTGTTCCAAAAGGGTGGGGACATGCTTTTGTCCTGCATTTGTACAGTCTCTGTGACAGTAGGTGCTGGTACCATGCCCCAGTACTTCATGATGCAAAAAAAAGAGAGCCCAAAGCAGGTGTGCAGCAAGGCTCAAGCAACCACTTCTCTCACTAGGCCCTTGCAGCTAGCCCAGAGTTTTAGGCATGACCATCATCATGCTTGTACTGTTCAGAGAGTGCTCAGAAGTCATTCTGCCCTGTGCTCAGCACTGGTCAGGCCACACCTTGAGTTCTGTGTCCAGTTCTGGGATCCTCAGTTTAGGAAAGATGTTGAGATGCTGGAAGGTGCCCAGAGAAGGGCAACAAAGCTGGGGAGGGGTCTGGAGGGGTCTGAGGAGAGGCTGAGGGAGCTGGGGTTGCTTAGCCTGGAGGAGGCTCAGGGGAGACCTTCTTGCTCTCTACAACTCCCTGAAGGGAGGCTGTAGCCAGGTGGGGGTTGGTCTCTTCTCCCAGGCAACCAGCACCAGAACAAGAGGACAGAGCCTCAAGCTGTGCCAGGGGAGGTTTAGGCTGGAGGTGAGGAGAAAGTTCATGCCAGAAAGAGAGATTGGCCTTTGGGATGGGCTGCCCAGGGAGGTGGTGGGGTCGACATCCCTGGAGGTGTTTAAGAAAAACCTGGATGAGGCACTTGGTGCCATGGTTTACTTGATTAGATAGGGTTGGGTGATCAGTTGGACCTGATGATCGTGGAGGTCTCTTCCAACCTGGATGATTCTGTGATTCTGCAAGGTGGGAGATCTCCACCCTCCGGGACGGAGACCCTCTGCAGAGGGCTCATGGAGTGCAGAACAAGAGGAACCCACAGGAGATGCTCTGACGAGGGCCCCGAGGCCCGGCTACACGCCTCTGGTTCCGGGCTGCCTTGGACTTGCGCTTCGCTGTCTCTGTGAGGTTCCCTTTGACGGCTGCGGAGCGGAGCGGGCTGACAGGAGACGGCTGCCGGCTGCAGGACTCGCCCCGCCGGCCCGGAAGCGCAGGCCCGCGCCTCGGTCCGCTCGCGCCTCGGTCCGCCCGTGCCTCGGTCCGCCCGCGCCTCGGTCCGCCGCCGCCGCGCTCCGGCCGCCACCGTTCCGCTAGAGAAGGCGCCGGACGCGGGAGCCGTAGCGGGGCGGCAGGAAGTGAGGGGCTGCTGCGCTCCGCTCGCTGTGTTATGCGAGAGCGCTCCCGCCCCCGGGGCCGACGAGAAGCGGGCGACAGCGGCAGGAGCGCGGGAGGGGTGGCGTCGCCCCGGAGAGAGCGGTGCGGGGCGCCAGTGGCGGGCGGCGGCCGCAGGCTGGCGATGGAGGAAGGTGAGGGGGGCGGCGGCGCGTGTGTCACCCTTATCCTCCTCCGCCGCGGCCGATCAGGAGGGGTTGTGGGGTGCTTCGTTCTGCGCCCGGCCGGGCCATCTGAGGGGCTGCTGCCGCCTTAGGCCGCGGCGCTGGAGGGAGGGCGGTGCGGCCCCGGCCGGTGCCTGCCGGGCTGGGCTGGGAGCTAGGGCCGGGGTCGCTGCTCCCGGCGCAGGTCGGCAGTGGGGCAGCGGCTGGGCCCCGCGGTTGTGCATGAGGGTACGTGCCGGGGTAGGGATGCACGTACCAAGGTAAACCGCCCGCCTGCCGGACCCGGAGTCGCCTGCCCTGCCCGGCAGCGCAGGTCCCACCGCTCCAGCGGCTGGCGCCGGCCAGACCAAGGCGCCCTCGGCGGACCCCTCGGGCCGCGCTGGCCAGGCCTACTTGCCGGCACAGGGCAGCCCATCCGTGGCAGCAGCTAGCAGGAGGACGCTGGGTGGATGGGAGCCCAGAAACCTGGAGTCTGTTTCTCTTCCCCCGCCCGGCACTGCCTTTGGTACAGAGCACCCCGGGGCAGCATCTGTCGGCTCCTGATGCTTCTTGTTTGGCATCCTCTCAGTTTTCCCGTTCCTCTATTTCAGTCTGTCTCTTCTCTCGTTTCGCTTTTAGCACAAGCATTTTTCACCAGGTCTCTTCCTTTTTGGGGCTAGGAGATGGCATTTATTCTTCATAGGGCAACCAGCAGAAACATGACTGTAAGTAAGGTTGGACTCGATGATCTTTGAGGTCTCTTCCAACCTTGGTGATACTAAGCACACAGAGTGAGGTGCAAGAGCATCACAAGCATATGTGATGCTGTCCCATGGCATGGTCCAACCTCCCAGCTGTTTTCAGTGCGGGTACTTCCCAAGCTGAAGGTGGTTTCTGTGTACTCTGTGGTCTTGGGTTGTTTGTGCCCCACAGATGTGTCCATCTTTTCTTTAATCTCTGTAAATTCTTCATTTACAGAACATTCCTTGGGGAGGAGTGGTCTGCAAGAAGGTGAAGTACAATGAACTGGTTCCTCTTAGCCTGAGTCACTGGGTTTGTTTGATAGCTTCTTGTTCCAGTGTTAGAAAAGAAGGTGAATCACTGCCTCTGTTCAGCCTGTTTGTTTACTTCACTAGCTTGTAGACCTCTGGAACATTTCTGTTGGTCATCCTCTTTTCCAGACTGAGGCATCCTCAACTTGCTTCTTTGTTCCTTACATGGGAGCCATTGCACACCTCTGATCATCCTTGTGGCCCTTCTCTGGACGTTTCCCAGCCCTGTCTTACCCTTCTTTAGATGAGAGGACAAATAATTGCAGACAAAGCTCAAGCTGCAGGTGAAACTTGGATTAATAGCGTGGCACACAGGAGCAGTGAGTTATGCTTTTCTGCAGGGGCTCCAGGAAGAGAAGTGGAATGCATGTTGTCTGAAGAAGAGTTGGAAAAAAACATACTAGGGATTTAACAGGGAGCTAGGAAACAATCTCAGGTGACAAATTGCATGTGCTGGATAGGGAGGTGCTAGAGGCTCTGTCATCAGTCCAAAATCCTGTTTTTATTTGTTGCCTTCTTTGACTTTCATTTCAACCCCACTTAAAGGAGAAGTGGAAACAACATTTTCCTTGTTTGAGGCAGCTGCAAATCAAACAGAAGCAGCACATTTGAGCCTTTGGTGTTGCTCTGAGGGGGGGAGTCTGTTGAGCAGTCTTCAGAGCAGAGGTGATGATCAGTTTGCTGACCGAGAGGTAGTTGTTTCGGAATTAGGGTTTGAAATTGTTCTTTCCTGGGGAGTCTTCCATCCCTGCTGCTAACTCTGGGTTTTGGAAGTGTGCTTTATCTGTGATGTGAGTCACTTACCTGCCAGAAAAGTCAAGGAAATTCTTTTTTCTTCCAGTGTTCTCACTGCTGTTGCTTTGGTGATGACTGAAATGCCAAGGGCAGACAGTTGTCTTCCCAAGCACGCATCTGCCCGTTCAGGTGATCAGAGATAATGGTCTGCTTTGGAGAGGACCTCCAAAGGTCATTCAGTCCAACCCCTCTGAGGTCAGCAGGGGCATCCTCAACTAGATCAGGTTGCCCAGAGCCCTGTCAAGCCCCACCTTGAATATCTCCAGGGATGGGGCCCCAACCACCTCCCTGTGTCACCTGTGATCTATGGTGTCTCCCCCTATTTTATTTGATGTGGTGCAAGTGATTTTTAATTGCAGTGCACTCAGTGTTTGTATTGCTGATTAACTTCATGTAGATGACATGAAGACTTACTGATGTATATTTTATTTTGGATTGATATTTGCAAATGTGATACTGAACACTCTGAACCTGGTTTTGTTTAATGTCTTTCCAGTTCTCAGAAGGCAGACCATTTTCTCTTCATTCCGTGACAAATGCTATCACTGAGATCTTGCTTTGCTCAGAATCATTTACAAATTGCTTTGAAAATCCTGTTAAAACACAAATGCAGGTGTCCTGGTGCAGGCAGTTTATTTCAGAATACAGAATTAACCAGGTTGGAAAAGAACTTTGAGATCATGGAGTCCAACCTATCACCCAATACCATCTAATCAACTAAACCATGGCACCAAGCACCTCATCTAGTCTCTTCTTAAACACTTTGGGAGTGTGGCCAGCAGGAGCAGGGAGGTCATTGTGCCCCTGTACTCTGCACTGGTTAGGCCACACCTTGAGTCCTTTGTCCAGTTCTGGGCCCCTCAGTTTAAGAAGGACATTGAGAGACTTGAAGGTGTCCAGAGAAGGGCAACAAGGCTGGGGAGAGGCCTTGAGCACAGCCCTGTGAGGAGAGACTGAGGGAGCTGGGGTTGTTTAGCCTGGAGAAGAGGAGGCTCAGGGGTGACCTCATTGCTCTGAAGGGTGGTTGTAGCCAGGAAGGGGTTGGCCTCTTCTCTCTAGCAACCAGCACCAGAACAAGGGGGCACAGTCTCAAGGTGCACCAGGGGAAGTTTAGGCTGGAGGTGAGGAGAAAGTTCTTCACCAAGAGAGTGATTTGCCATTGGAATGTGCTGCCCAGGGAGGTGGTGGAGTCACCGTCCCTGGAGGTGTTCAAGAGGGGACTGGATGTGGCACTTGGTGCCATGGTTTAGTCATGGGGTCTGTGGTGCCAGGTTGGACTCGATGATCTTCGAGGTCTCTTCCAACTGGACATGAGGAGGAAGTTCTTCACCGTGAGGGTGGTGAAGGCCTGGAATGGGTTGTCCAGGGAGGTGGTTGAGGCCCTGTCCCTTGCGGTGTTTAAGACCAGGCTGGACGAGGCTCTGTCCAGCCTGATCTAGGGTAGAGTGTCCCTGCCCATGGCAGGGGGGTTGGAACTAGATGATCTTTGTGGTCCCTTCCAACCCTAACCGAAACTATGAAACTATGAAACCTTCGCGATACTGTGATACTGTGTGATACTTCCAGGGACTCTACCACCTCCCTGGGCAGCACATTCCAATGGCCAATCTCTGGGAAGAGACGGCCAATTGCTGGGAAGAACTTCCTCCTAACATCCAGCCTAAACCTCCCCTGGTGCAGCTTGAGACTGTGTCCTCTTGTTCTGGTGCTGCTTGCCTGGGAAAAGAGACCAACCCCCACTTGGCTACAACCTCCCTGCAGGGAGTTGTAGAGAGCAAGAAGGTCACCCCTTGAGCCTCCTCCAGGCTAAGCAACCCCAGCTCCCTCAGCCTCTCCTCACAGGGCTGTGCTCCAGACCCCTCCCCAGCTTTGTTGCCCTTCTCTGGACACCTTCCAGCAACTCAACATCTTTCCTAAACTGAGGGGCCCAGAACTGGACACAGGACTCAAGGTGTGGCCTAACCAGTGCTGAGTACAGGGCCACAATGACTTCCCTTCTCCTGCTGGCCACACTATTCTTGATGCAGGCCAGGATGCCATTGGCCTTCTTGGCCACCTGGACACACTGCAGGCTCATGTTCAGCTGTTGTCATCCAGTACCCCCAGGTCCCTCTCTGCCTGGCCACTCTCCAGCCACTCTGACCCCAGCCTGTAGCACTGCATGGTGTTGCTGTGGCCAATGTGTAGAACCTGGCACTTGTATGTGTTCAGTCTCATGCCCTTGGACTCTGTCCATCTGTCCAGCCTGTCAAGGTCCCGCTGCAGACCTCTTCTACCATCTAACAGGTCCACTCCTGCCCCCAGAGATTTCTCAGAATCACAGAATGGTTTAGGTTGGAAAAATCCTTTAAGGTCATCAAGTCCCAGCCCTTAACCCAGCACTGCCAGGTCACCACTAAACCATGGCCCTCAGCAGTGCATCTACACTTTGAAACCTCTCCATGGAGGAGGACTCCACCACTGCCCTGGGCAGCCTGGACCAAGCCTTGACAGCCCTTTTGGAGAAGAAATCATTCCTCATGTCCCACTTAATTTGTGTTATTAACTGTAGTTTCTATCTTTTGGTTCTAACAGTTGGGAGTTAAAAGTAGACTGAGTTAGGCTCTAACATACAAAGTAAATAAGAGCTTTGTTGTGGGATGTGATGCTGGGAGCAGGATAGGGGGGGAATGTATTTGCTTTATAAAAGATTTCCCCATATGAATAGGAGGCAACTCACTCTAAAAGGAATGGCCTAGCCCCATTCCTGTGTCACAGGGATGTGCTCAGTTCCCTGCTGCACTACAGCAGCCTGAAACCAGGATGAGAGCAGAATGGAATTGGCATCAATCTCTCCCCAGTGCCTCTATCAACTCACCTAAACTACTGCTTTCCTTTGTTGGTGTCATACATTCATCATGGAGTAAACCAGTTGCCTCCCAGTTTGGGATCTGGGCAATTCCAGGGTATATTCTCTATGGATTTTGTAGGGAATAGGAGTTGATTTCTGCAGTGTTGTCTTGTTATTTCTGTTAGGCATAGGGCAAACTTTGAGTCCTTTTTGACAACCTCATGAGGTTCAACAAGACCAAGGGCAAGGTCCTGCAGCTGGGTCAGGGCAATCCCAAGCACTGACACAGGCTGGGCAGGGACTGGCTTGAGAGCAGCCCTGAAGAAAAGGCCTTGGGGGTGCTGGGGGAGGAGAAGCTCAACAGCAGCCAGCAGTGAGCACTTGCAGCCCAGAGAGCCAAGCAGAGCCTGGGCTGAGCACGAACAGCAGCCCCATACACTCACTGCTCTAATTGCTACTAGCAGGTAGCACTCAGAAGGTCATTGTACCAAAATAAACTGAGTGTACAGTATTTCAATCATGTCCATGAGTATTTTTATCTTCCCAGGTATACAGCTATAAGAAGCAGTGCTCTAAGTTACTTTCTGACCTCCATTATTATATATACATCCTGGGCAGCAGCAAGAGAAGTGTGGCCAGCAGGGCCAGGGAGGGGATTCTGCCCCTCTGCTCCGCTCTGGTGAGACCACATCTGGGGCACTGTGTCCAGTTCTGGAGCCCCTAGGACAGGAAGGATCTGGAGGTGCTGGAAGGTGTCCAGAGAAGGGCCACGAGGATGAGCAGAGGGCTGGAGCTGCTCTGCTATGAGGACAGACTGAGAAGAGTTGGGGCTGTTCAGTCTGGAGAAGAGAAGGCTCCCAGGAGATCTTCTTGTGGCCTTCCAGTATCTGAAGGGGGCTCCAAGAAAGCTGGGGAGGGACTTCTGAGGGTGTCAGGGAGTGATAGGACTGGGGGGAATGGAACAAAACTAGAAATGGGTAGGTTGAGATTGGATGTGAGGAAGAAGTTGTTCCCCATGAGTGTGGTGAGAGACTGGCACAGGTTGCCCAGGGAGGTGGTGGAAGCCTCATGGCTGGAGGTTTTTGCAGCCAGGCTGGCTGTGGCTGTGAGCAAGCTGCTGCAGTGTGAGGTGTCCCTGCCCATGGCAGGGGGCTGGAACTGGCTGAGCCTTGAGGTCCCTTCCAGCCCTGACAACTCTATGATTCAACTCCGCGAATCAGGAGCCGTAACTGCCTGTTTCTCAGGGTGCAGTTTTAGGTGTTGTGCTGCAATAACATTAAAAAAAAACAAACCAAACCCAAAGTAATAAAAAAATGTCTTCAGGGGCAGCAGACCTGCGACAGAGAAAGAAGCAAAGCTGCACAGGATCTGACAAAATGGCTCCAGAGGAGGGAAACAAAGACAACTCAAAGCCGGGAAGGTCGCCAAAATGTAAGCTGCAGACTTTTGAGCCAACTTCTGATTTTTATTGTTTGATGTTTGGGGTTTTAGTTTTCTTCTATTTTGTTTTTGCTTTTTTTCCTGATTCTTTTACATTTTATGGGACAGCATTGGTGGCACAGTAATTTATAACAGAGTTATTTTGGATATAGGTGGAGGGGGGAAGGGTTTGTTGTTGTAATGTTTGGAGACAACCCGATTAGAATTCTTCAGGAATGACATTTGCTGTGTTGCAGAGCGAAATGGGAGCCCTGGATTGTTTCAGGTTGCAGGAGGAGAGGAAAGGGGAGAGGCAGAGGGGTTAAGAATCTTACTGCTGTTGCTGTTTGAGGACAGAGAAGTATTTTAATTGCTCCTGGACTGGTCTCTGGGTTGGGAAGCTGAAAGGCATGAAGGGATGTTCTTGCAGCTTTTCAAGAAACAGAATTAAAACCAAGTGCAAAGTTTGGCAGCTTGATGAGCAATTTGCCTGGTGGAGTCTCCTTCTCTGGAGACTTTCAAGGCCTGTCTGGCTGTGTTCCTGTGTGACCTGCGCTAGATTGTATGGTCCTGCTCTGGCAGGGGGTTGGACTCCATGATCTCTTTGGGTCCCTTCCAACCCCTGACATCCTGTGAGCCTGTGAACTCCTGTGTCGAAAGTGCATAGCAGCTTGAAGGAGCTACAGGTGGAGCAGGCACCCATTGAGTGATTTTGGTAGAATACAGATTAATTCCTTCCTCTTGCATTTAAAAACAGAATGGAGAATAGAATGTCTCACCATTTAAGAAGGACATTGAGACACTTGAATGTGTCCAGAGAAGGGCAACAAGGCTGGGGAGGGGTCTGGAGCACAGCCCTGTGAGGAGAGGCTGAGGGAGCTGGGGTTGCTTAGCCTGGAGGAGGCTCAGGGGAAACCTTCTTGCTCTCTCCACCTCCCTGAAGGGAGGTTGTAGCCAGGTGGGGGTTGGTCTCTTCTCCCAGGCAGCCAGCAGCAGAACAAGAGGACACAGTCTCAAGCTGTGCCAGGGGAGGTTTAGGCTGGAGCTGAGGAGAAAGTTCTTCCCAGCACGAGAGATTGGCCATTGGAATGTGCTGCCCAGGGAGGTGGAGTCACCATCCCTGGAGGTGTTCAAAAAGGGGATTGGATGTGGCACTTGAAGCCATGGTTTAGTCATGAGGTGTTGGGTGGTGGGTTGAACTAGATGATCTCTCAGGTCTTTTCCAACCTTATTGATTCTGTGACTCTGCAACTCTCTGCTGTGGTAGTGCCACCTCTTTCTGTTAATGCCTTGTGGTGTTTTGGGTAAAATCTAGAGTTTGCTCTATTTAATTGGGAGACTTCTTGGAATTCATTGCAAAATGAAACTGAGTAGAGTGGGGAGAACTCTGCAGTGTAGTGGTGTTGTTTTATCTGGGAGGCCTGTGAAGCCTAGCAGCTGGGGAAGAGAGCTGTGAGACAGGCATTGTAACAAACCAGTTCTCAGCGCCCCTGTGCTGCCGAGGGTGTGATAGTTGTGCTGGCAGTTAAGTTTGCCTGCTGCTCAGAGCTGAGTGAGGTGCAGGGCACCCTGTTTGTTTCCCCCTGCTCTGCAGTGTTTTGAGCTTTCTCGCCCTCCCTTTTCCAGATGTGGCAATCCAGCGCTTTGCGAAGCTGTTCTTTGGCTGCCTGGCTGCAGTCACCAGTGGGATGATGTATGCAGTGTACCTCTCCACCTACCATGAACGGAAATTCTGGTTCTCCAGCAGGCAGGTAAAGGGAAAAAAAGCTTAAACAAAAGCCAGGTTGTGTCCTTGAACTCAAAGCCTATCCCTGTCTGGCTGCAATTACTTGCTTGCAGAGTCCCATGTCATTCTGCTCAGGCCTTTGTCTTCGTTACAGTCTCTGTGCTGGTTCTCTCTCTCTCTCTCTTTCTCTCTCTCTCTCTTTCTCTCTCTCTCTCTTTCTCTCTCTCTCTCTTTCTCTCTCTCTTTTCTCTCTCTCTCTCTTTCTTCTCTCTCTCTTCTCTCTCTCTTTCTCTCTCTCTTTCTCTCTCTCTTTCTCTCTCTCTCTCTCTCTTTTCTCTCTCTTTCTCTCTCTCCTTTCTCTCTCTTTCTCTCTCTTTCTCTCTTTCTCTCTCTTTCTCTCTCTTTCTCTCTCTTTCTCTCTCTTTCTCTCTCTTTCTCTCTCTTTCTCTCTCTTTCTCTCTCTTTCTCTCTCTTTCTCTCTCTCTCTCTCTCTCTCTCTCTCTCTCTCTCTCTTCTCTCTTTCTCTCTCTCTCTTCTCTCTCTCTCTTTCTCTCTCTCTCTTCTCTCTCTCTCTCTTTCTCTCTCTCTTTCTCTCTCTCTCTTTCTCTCTCTCTCTTTCTCTCTCTCTCTTTCTCTCTCTCTCTTCTCTCTCTCTCTTTCTCTCTCTCTCTTTCTCTCTCTCTCTTTCTCTCTCTCTCTCTTTCACAGGCTCTGCTCAGTTGTACCCTGGGATAGGACAAGGAGCAATGGATATCAACTCCAGCACAGGAGGTTCCACCTCAACAGAAGGAGGAACTTCTTCACTGTGAGGGTCACAGAGCCCTGGAGCAGGCTGCCCAGAGAGGTTGTGGAGTCTCCTTCTCTGGAGACTTTCCAGCCCTGTCTGAATGTTCCTGTGTGACCTGTGCTAGATTCTATGTCCCTGCTCTGGCAGGGGGGTTTGACTTGATGGTCTTTGGGGATCCCTTCCAAACCCTGACATCCTGTGAGCCTGTGACAGTACCCTGTGGAACTTGTGCTGACTTGCAACGTGGATTTGAGTTGATCTGATTCCAAGCATGCTTGCTGAGTTCCAGAGAGCATTCCAAGCATGTTTGCCGAGTTCTAGAGAGCATTCTATACCTGACAGAGGTGCTGTGAGGATGGAGGTTTGGTGGAAAATGCAAAGTGGAGTCATAACCACGTGCTGAGTGGCAACACCAGTCTGCAAATATGCAGTCTTCTGTGGGGAGAGATGGCAAGAGGTGAATGTTTTATTCTCCCTTTTTTGTGTTCTAGGAACTTGAACGGGAAATCACCTTTCAGGGGGACAGTGCCATTTATTACTCATTCTATAAAGAACTACTAAAGGCTCCTTCCTTTGAAAGAGGTACAAACCCCCTTTGTTTTGTTAACCTTGAGAAGTGTCTTCTGCCTTTTGGAGTCAGCAAAAAAGCTCCTGCAGACTGGGGAGACTGATTTTTTTAGACTCCTCTGTAGGTATGTGGGTCAGATACTTAAGCACTGCGTGCTGTCTTAACTTTTCAGTGCCTTTTCAAGCCCCAAGAGTTAACCATCCTCTGCTCCAGCAGATTGCTTTTTAATCAGTGCTCTGGAACAGGATTAGCATTGCTCTCATGTTGCCCCATGTGGAAGTTATTGCTGGGTTTGCCTGTGCCACATGGTAAATTTTGTGCCATTTATGTTTCATTTGGGAGTGGAAATTTCCATTTTCCATCCTTTTTCAGAGGATGGAACAGTTGCATCCTGCTCATCCCTGTTAGATCTTTGTCTCACTCCTTAAGAGCCTCCTGTGAAGATGATCTGTAGGTAACTGTTTAAAGGGCTGCCCTGGTATGTTACTGATAAAACTGTCCTTCAGCTGGTTAGTTTTGGGTCTTCTATTTAAAGGCCATCCCCAAAAGTGGCAATACCTTTGATGCTGAATCAGTGGGGTGGGATGGCATCTGGCACAGAAATGTCTCTTTCTTTAACATTAAGAGAGGTGAATCAGTCAGTAAGGGTCAGATCTGTTTCTCCCTTTCACTTCATTTAAGACCAGCAAGAGTAAGTGGTCCCAAGAATGCTCCCTTCCTTTTGTCCACAGGTGTTTATGAGTTAACACACAACAACAAGACCATATCACTGAAGACAATCAATGCAGTCCAGCAAATGACTTTGTACCCGGAGCTGATTGCCAGTGTTCTGTATCAAGCCTCCGGTAGCGAAGTAGGTGCATTTCTCCTGCTTCCTGTGCTGGCTTCGTGGGTGTGGGGATGTGTCTGTGCGTGTGTGAAAGACTTTCTATGCCATTTTTGTTGAGTGAATTCAGCTAAACCTCTCACCAGGTCCAGGTTCTCCTCAATTCAGATGAGGCTCTGGCATAGGATTTTTGGGGGGGTTATATGTGCGCTGAACTGTTCTGTCTGTTATTCTTTACTCCTACAAACTGCTTATAAATGTAGAGAGTATCTGTGCTAGCCATTAAAAACAGGAAACTTAGCTCCTTTGGAATGCAGAAGGATCTTACAGCAGTACCTGTCTCTAACCAGAGAAAAGGGAAACCCACTTTTGTAGAGAAGCCTTTTGTCTCTTTCTGCTCTGCTCGGGCTTTGTTCTGCTTACGCTGCATACTTCTGTCCCCTCTCATTTATCTTCCTTGTTTTGGTACTTACTTATTTTGGAACCATTTTGGCCACATCTTTACTTCTTCAGGTTCCTCCCCTATGTAACTTCTTCCAGGAGTCCTGATTTATTAAGCCTGACATATACAATGTCTGTGCTAAAGCAAATACAGCAAGCAGGGTGCAAAGCCAGCTGAGCCCCAAAGCGTGCCCTTTGTTCACGCTGCTTCCTTCTCCCCGAGCCCAAAACAAAACTGGCATGCTTGAGCCTATCTAGAATAACAGGAGCTGTCCCTTGCATTTTTGAACCTTTCTAGGATAGGAGCTGTCTGTTGTTTGTAAAGCACCTAGCAGACTGTTAGCAGGATGCAAATAGTAACTAGTGATGGTTTCCCGCTTCAGCTCAGTTGCCGCTATGTCTCTTCGTTTTTATTTGTGATTTCAGGAAGTTATTGAGCCAGTGTATTTCTACATTGGTATAGTTTTTGGACTGCAGGGAATTTATGTGACTGCATTGTTTGTAACCAGTTGGGTTATGAGTGGGACTTGGCTGGCAGGAATGCTGACTGTAGCATGGTTCATTATTAACAGGTAAGAAAAACATCTTTATACCATCTAGTTTGTCAATAAGGCATTTTGAAACAGTAGAGTGGCTTGAAATGCTTTCTGTTAAACTCTGTGCTCTCATCCTGAGAGCCAGGTCTTCTGCCAAATACAGAACATTCCCCAGAGCTGCACTGATTTCTCCTGGTACTTTTATTAATGGAAAAGCCTCCTGTTGTCCAAACAGTCCGTGCTGCCAGCTGAGCTGCCTTTATGTGTGTGTGTGTGAGAGCACAGGAGGATTCTCACACAATTCCAGTTTGCAAAACCACTCCCCCAGAAGGTTCTGGGTTTATGCTGCTGGGGAATGAACCCAAAATTTCTGCAGTTGCTGTAAACCAGAATTACTCTGTGGCCAGCTCTAAATACCATGACAGTTTTGTTGCTTAGAAGGAAGTGACCAAAGGCATTTTTCTGATGATGTTTTTTTCTCCATTTGATTTTTGTAGTGGGTTTCTGTGCAAGGTGGAATCCTCTTAGATGATCCTGATCTCAAAGTTGTTGTATTAAAAAACATTTCTCTTGCAAGAAAATGTCCCTTTAGGGAACACCACATTAACAGGGAGCCTCACTCATGTGGCCAATGAAAGCTTGTGTTCAGGCTCCTAGTTTGTCACCCAGCAGCTCTGTGAGCTGAAGAGCAAGGTGGAATCCTCTCAGATGATCCTGATCTCAAAGTTGTTGTATTAAAAAAACATTTCTCTTGCAAGAAAATGTCCCTTTAGGGAACACCACATTAGCAGAGAGCCTCATGTGGCCAATGAAAGCTTGTGTTCAGGCTCCTAGTTTGTCACCCAGCAGCTCTGTGAGCTGAAGAGCAAGGTGGAATCCTCTCAGATGATCCTGATCTCAAAGTTGTTGTATTAAAAAACATTTCTCTTGCAAGAAAATGTCCCTTTAGGGAACACCACATTAACAGGGAGCCTCACTCATGTGGCCAATGAGAGCTTGTGTTCAGGCTCCTAGATTGTCACCCAGCAGCTCTGTGAGCACTTGAAAGAAAAGTGCTATGGAGGAGCAAAATGTTACAGATAATATCTTTAAAATGGACTTGTTGGGAAGCATCTTTTAGGAGTGTCAAGTCAGCATGAGTGAAATCTGTGATCAGTAGCTAGAATACTGCTAATGAGCAGTGGGCTCCAAGAGGAACTGGGAATAAATCTGTTGTGGTTTTTTTTTTTTCCAACAGCAAAGAAGATTAAACCATTGTAACAAATGGAAAGGCTTAGTAGTTAAAGAAGCACCAAATACACCTCTGTGAGAGGCTTCAGAGGTGAAAATGGAAGGTGAAGCTTTCAGATACCTAAATGATAAAGGAGTTTGAGACTCCTTTTTGAAAGCATAGCGGACACAAGGAAGACTGTGTAGATGCCTTTGGTCACGTTTGAAAGTGTGGCTTGGGCTTCTAAGTCACTGCAGCACTTCTTTAAACTCTCCCACAACTCAAAGTGTGCAGATCCTGTGAAGTCATTCCATGAGAAGGCCCTGCATGCTCCCCACTGGTCTTCAGTCTCTTGTTTTGCTGGGCAGAATTCTCCCTGTGGACAGAGTACCTGCTGGTGCTTCTGCTATGGGGGAGCACTCTTTGGATTCAGAGTCGGTTGTGCTCAGCTGCCTAAATCACTTAAAACAAGTTGTATGAGAAATGTAAGGAGCCTTTTCTCTCAGGTATGAGCTGATTTCCATCACGTGGTGAAAAGCTGCTGTTGCAGCAGGCCCCCTGCCCATGGATGTAAGAGCAGTTAGCACTGCCCATGGCTGAAGAAGGCTCTGTTGTCACAGTGTGGGGTTGACAGCAGCAGTACGGCTCACACAGTGTTCTGGTGGGTCAGGAAAGGCTGGAGGCAGATGATTATTGGCTTCAGTCCTATAAACACCACCTAACAAGGAGACTTGCTGAATAAATGAGTAGAGATTGGACCTTCCAGGCTGCTATTCAATTTGTGACTTGTGTCAGCAGTGACATGCAGGACTGGTTTGCTTGCAAGGCCACACTGCTAACTGGAAGTGGCATTTGGGCTTTCCTTGATATTTAGGCTACCCTTGATATTTTTGATCCCTAAACCTTTGAATAATTCTGTTTGTACTTTGTTCTAGGACAGACACCACAAGAATTGATTACTCCATACCATCAAGGGAGAACTGGGCTTTGCCATATTTTGCATGCCAAGTAGCAGCTCTCACAGGCTATTTAAAAAAAACCCTCAATTGTTCTGCTGAGGTAAAGCAAAATTCATTAATCTCTTCATGAGGAGTTGCTGGTGGATCTGTGCTCTAGGGTAGTTGCTTGTCTCACTATCACCCCTCTGGGCAGAAAACAGTAGATGTTTTTGTTCGTTCTGTTGAAAACAGCCACTCAGGTTTCACCGGGGCTTGTGCAGGGTTTGCTAAGTGCCTCCTGCCCTGCCCTGTTGTGCCCCCATGAGGGTTCAGAGAGGGCAGTGTGGCAATGAGCTGTATGCCCTTTTTTTAACATCACCTGCTTCTCACTGTGTCAGATATTTCAGTTGCTCTTCCTGCTGCTGGGAGAAGATGGTGGTGACTTCTTTTTCCCCGCCTCTATGTCCAAGATGTTTTTTTGATCAGCTTTAAGTGGGTTTGAACGTTTCAGTAATGACTTTCTTCCATTTGAGAGCTTGTTAACTAGGCCTGGTCAGTAGTGTAATTATTTCCTAAGATACTTTGCATAGCTTGAATGACCTCTCAGTTACTTGCTGACAGAGATACGTAGGTGTGACATTAATGTGCTTCTCTGTTGTTGTTTTCTTTTTGTTCTCTAGAAGTTTTGTTACCTTTTTGGTGAGTGCTTCAACATACACCTTCATGATGATGTGGGAGTACAGTCATTATCTCCTCTTTGTCCAGGCTGTTGCTCTTTTTCTGCTAGACAGCTTTGCCCTGGCGCAGACAGAGAAGGTATTAGAACTCTTCAACCTACTCAGAGTTGGGGACTTGAGTAGAACATCAGAGCTGCTTGCCATAAATACTGCTCAGGAGCTCCCAAGGGTGCAAACTGAGTGATGGTTTCAGTGTCTTGCAGCCTGTGTCCAGCTGAGGTGCATGGCATGGGCAGGCAAGGCCATTGGAAGAATAAAATTACTTTAAACTCCCTCTCTTATGGACTGCTGTGTTTGGGACAGGTTGCCTAACAAAAGGGTCAGAAGCTAAGCAAATCTAAGACCTGAAATATTCACAGCTAGCTGACAAATGACACTCAGCCATCCTTGACAGGCTGGACAGATGGGCAGACTCCAAGGGCACGAGATTTAACACATCTAGGTGCCAGGTTCTGCACATTGGTCCCAGCAACCCCATGCAGTGCTGCAGGCTGGGGTCAGAGTGGCTGAGAGCAGCCAGGCAGAGAGGGACCTGGGGGTACTAGTTGACAGCAGCTGAACATGAGCCTGCAGTGTGCCCAGGTGGCCAAGAAGGCCAATGGCATCCTGGCCTGCATCAGCAATAGTGTGGCCAGCAGGAGCAGGGAGGTCATTGTGCCCTGTACTCAGCACTGGTTAGGCCACACCTTGAGTCCTGTGTCCAGTTCTGGGCCCTCAGTTTAGGAAAGATGTTGAGTTGCTGGAAGGTGTCCAGAGAAGGGCAACAAAGCTGGGGAGGGGTCTGGAGCACAGCCCTGTGAGAAGAGGCTGAGGGAGCTGGGGTTGCTTAGCCTGGAGAAGAGGAGGCTCAGGGGAGACCTTCTTGCTCTCTCCAACTCCCTGAAGGGAGGTTGTAGCCAGGTGGGGGTTGGTCTCTTCTCCCAGGCAATCAGCACCAGAACAAGAGGACACAGTCTCAAGCTGTGCCAGGGGAGGTTTAGGCTGGATGATAGGAAGAAATTCTTCCCAGCAAGAGAGATTGGCCATTGGAATGTGCTGCCCAGGGAGGTGGTGGAGTCACCATCCCTGGGGGTGTTTAAGAAGGGACTGGATGGGGTGCTTGGAGCCATGGTTTAGTTGATGAGATGGTGTTGGGTGATAGGTTGGACTTGATGATCTCAAAGGTCTTTTCCAGCCTGGTTAATTCTAATCCTAATCCTATTTGGGGTAATTTCCTTCTCTTATCCATATTCACAGCAGGGTGGGGCCAACCAAGAATATTATCTCTTGGCTCTGTGCAGGTTAAGGGGCTCATTTTCAACCTGAATGGCTCACCTTGTTCTGATTTAGCCAGTGAGAGATGCTGGAGGCCGGTTGAGTTTTCAATGCATGGAAATGTTTGAATTTATTCTGCAAACTGGCTCTTGGAAATGTTGCACCCACAAGGCCTTTTTACTCTGCCTGTTGCCATGGCTGCTATGGTACTTTGTACACTTGGGCCTTCTTGTTTTCAGTTTCAAACTGCATGCAATTCATATTGATAGAATGGGTTGAGTTGGAAGGGGCTGAAGGCTCATCCAGTTCCAACCTCCCTGCCATGAGCTGCTCAAGGTCTCATACAACCTGGTCTTGAACACCTCTAGGGAGGGGGCATCCCCAGCCTCCCTGGGCAACCTGTTCCAGTGTCTCACCACCCTCATGGAAAGAATGTCTTCTAATATGTAGTCTAAATCTGCCCTCCTCAAGCTTCAATCCATTCCTCTCATCTATCACTACAAACCCATGTCAAAAGTCCCTTCTGGCTCTCTTGTAGGCTCCTTGAAGTACTGGAAGGCTGCTCTGAGGTCTCCTTGGAGCCTTCTATGGTCTCCTTGGAGACATCTCTTCTCTAGGCTGAACAGCCCCAGCTCTCTCAGCCTGTCCCCACACAGGAGGTTCTTCAGCCCACTTTGAATTAGTCACTTCTTCTTTCAATTGCCTTTTTTCCTGTTCCTCAGCAATGGGAAATCTTTGACCTATATTGGGTCACAGCAAGGTCCTTAATTGACAAGGGAGAAGATGAGTGCTTTGGTACAAGTGTCAGATGTCAGGCTTTATATGATCTGGTTATCAATTAGCAAATAACAGAAAGTATGAGTAACAGGCTGTGTATTTCAGAGAGAGGTTAAATCAGCAAGTCTTGGGAGGGGAGGGAAAGCAGGGGGTTAGAGTAGGCAGCTCTTGTGTTCATGCTCTTGCCTGGAGGTTGGTCCTTCATGCTGCATCACACATGCAGACCTGAGGGGACCTTGTGGAATACTCCCAGTGTCAGCATTTTTTTCAGAATTCTTGGGAGGTAGTTGTACACTAATTGCTGAGACTGAGCTGGAGCTAGATGGGTCTCTTCCAACCCAAACCATTCTATGATGTGAAATGCTTTCTAGAGCCAGCGGGATTCAGGACTTGGAGGATAGAGATCACGGTATCACCGAGGTTGGAAGAGACCTCAAAGATCATCGAGTCCAACCTGTCACCACAGACCTCATGACTAGACCATGGCATCAAGTGCCACATCCAATCCCCTCTTGAACACCTCCAGGGATGGGGACTCCACCACCTCCCTGGGCAGCACATTCCAATGGGCAATCACTCTCTCTGGGAAGAACTTTCTCCTCACCTCCAGCCTAAACTTCCCCTGGCACAGCTTAAGACTGTGTCCTCTTGTTCTGGTGCTGGTTGCCTGGGAGAAGAGACCAACCCCCACCTGGCTACAACCTCCCTTCAGGGAATTGTAGACAGCAAGAAGGTCTCCCCTGAGCCTCCTCCAGGCTAAGCAACCCCAGCTCCCTCAGCCTCTCCTCACAGGGCTGTGCTCCAGGCCTCTCCCCAGCCTTGCTGCCCTTCTCTGGACATGTTCAAGTGTCTCAATGTCTTTCTTGAACTGAGGATCCAGAACTGGACACAGGACTCAAGGTGTGGCCTAACCAGTGCAGTGTGCAGGGGCACAATGACCTCCCTGCTCCTGCTGGCCACACTATTCCTAATGCAGGCCAGGATGCCATTGGCCTTCTTGGCCACCTGGGCACACTGCTGGCTCATGTTTAGGCAGCTGTCAACCAGTACCCCCAGGTCCCCTTCTGTTTAGCAGCTCTCCAGCCACTCTGACCCCAGTCTGTAGCTCTGCATGGGGTTGCTGTGACCAAAGTGCACTTGGATTTGTTGAATGCCATCCTGTTGGACTCTGCCCACCTGTCCAGTTGGTCGAGGTCCCTCTGCAGAGCCCTTCTGCCCTCTAACAGATCCATTAATCCCCTGATGAACGAAGGGATGGAGTGAGCTATCTGCTGCTCTGCAAAGCAGGATGCAGCCCTACCTCTGGTAATTTTATCTGACTGTGTTTTACTTTGTTCCTTCAACAGGTGCATGAAGTGTACAAAATCTATTTGTTTTCTCTCTTCTTGGGATACCTTTTGCAGTTTGAAAATTCAGCCTTATTGGTGTCACCGTTACTGAGTCTTGTAGCAGCTTTAATGCTCTCTAAATGCCTTCAGGTAACTAAGCTTTCCTCTGACCCTGAGTGTGATTTTTTGTTGTTTAAACTGAGCTCCAGATGATGTGGCACTCTTCACATATCTTTGCAGATGAATATGAAGAAAGGGACCTTGATGTCAAGGTTGCTGAAAATAATGTACATTTATTTGGTGCTTACAATAACAGTGACACTGAACTTCTTGCTAAAGGTAAGATTCCTCTCTAAAAAGTGATTTTCATTGTCTAAATAGAAAGTTGCAGATACATCCTGGGAGAATCTATTGAAGTGTTGCTTGTCTTGTCGATCCAAGGGTTCATAGCTTCAAAACTTGAGTCATTTTGTGGTTGTAGAAAAAGCCTTTAACAACTCTTCCAGCAGCTGTTTTGTCTTGGAGTTTTGGTCTTGTGGGTTGAGGTTAAAGGATACTGTAATGGTCAGCTGTTTCATAAGTGTGAGCTGGGTTACAGCTTGGAAGGACTCTACAAACTGTTCTGAATATGAAAACAATGTTCTTGTGCATTGGGAAGACGTAGTAGCTAGGAACCAGGTAGTCACTGAATCAGAGAATGTTAGGGGTTGGAAGGGACCTCTACAGATCATCCAGTCCAACTCCAGGCCACACAGGAACACATCCAGGCAGGTATTGAAAATCTCCAGAGAAGGAGACTCCACAACTTCCCTGGGCAGCCTGTTCCAGGACTCTGTCACCCTCACTAGAAAGAGAGTTGTTCCTGTGTTCCAGCGTGTACCTGTTGTTCCTTGTCCTATCACTGGGCACCACCAAAAAGAGACCATCACCTTCCTCCTGACTTTCTCTTCTCTAGACTAAACAGCCCCAAGTCTCTCAGTCTTTCTTCATGGGAGAGATGTTCAATTCCCTTCATCATGCTTGTAGCTCTCTATTGGATTCTCTCCAGCAGATTCTTCTCTCTCTCTTGTACTGAGGAGCCCAGAACTGGACACAGTATTCCAGGTGTGGCCTCAGCAGGGCAGAAGAGAGGGGCAGGAGAACCTCCCTAGCCCTGCTGGCCACACTTTTCTTAATGCACTCCAGGATGCCCTTGGCCCTGTTGGCCACAAGGGCACATTGCTGTTCCATGCAGAGCTTGCTGTCCTCCAGGACTCTAAGGTCTTTCTCCATGGGACTGCTTCCCAGCAGGACAGCACCTAGTCTGTAATGATGCCTGCTGTTGTCCTCAATAAGGACTCTGCACTTGTCCTTACTGAACTTCATGAGGTTCCCCTTTGCCCAGCTCTCAGCCTGTCCAGATCTCACTGGGTGGTAGCACAGCCTGAGGGGGTGTCAGCCACCCCTCTCAGTTTGGTATCATCGGCCATACAATGCTCTAGTCTCAGGGCAGATGTTGATGTTCAATTAAATATCAGCTAGAACATGGGAAGAGCAACCTTCATGTCGTGTGGAGTCAGCTAGGAGTTGAGATTACACCAAGGGATTTTAGCCTGCTCTTGTATTTTGATTAGCAGCTCCCTTTTGCTGGCTCTCACCTTCTACATCATTTATTGTGCTTTTCCTCTATGTCTCAAACTCTCTCTGTGCTAGTTAACAGTGTCAACCTGAACATCAAGAAGCTAGTGAGCCCTTAAAGGATTGAGAGAGTGCTCTGACTGTTTTCTTGAGCCATTCAGACTAGCTGGCCTTGCTGTATCTCTAGGAAAATAAAGCCTAGCCTTGAAAAAGATGAGTTAGATTCCACAGACTTTTGGCTGCTCAAACCATTGAAGTGAATATTTACAAATGCTCATAGCTAGGCTGCAGTCCTGTTGTTTAGTGGAGCCAAACACAATGTCCTTTGGCCTGCCTTGGGGGATAAATCTGTGTCTGTTAGCCCTGATCCTTTTTATACAATAATACAATAGAATAAACCAGGTTGGAAGAGACCTTCAAGATCATCACATCCAACCTATCAACCAATCCAACCCACCTAAACAACTAAACCATGCAGCCAAGCACCCCATCAAGTCTCCTCCTGAACACCTCCCATGATGGTGACTCCACCACCTCCCTGGGCAGACCATTCCAATTGGCAATCACTCTCTCTGTGTAGAACTTCTCCTAACCTCCAGCCTAAACCTCCCCTGGCACAGCTTGAGACTGTGTCCTCTTGTTCTGGTGCTGGCTGCCTGGGAGAAGAGACCAACCCCCACCTGGCTACAACCTCTCTTCAGGGAGTTGTAGAAAGCAATAAGGTCACCCCTGAGCCTCCTCTTCTGCAGGCTAAGCAACCCCAGCTCCCTCAGCCTCTCCTCACAGGGCTGTGTTCCAAATCCCTCACCAACTTTGTTGCCCTTCTCTGGACACCTTCCAGCAAGTCAACCTCCTTCCTAAACTGAGGGGCCCAGAACTGGACACAGGACTCAAGGTGTGGCCTAACCAGTGCAGTGTACAGGGGCAGAATGACCTCCCTGCTCCTATGGCCACACTGTTCCTGATGCAGGCCAGGATGCCATTGGCCCTCTTGGCTGCCTGGGCACACTGCAGGCTCATGTTCAGCCTACTATCAGCCAGTACCCCCAGGTCCCTCTCTGCCTGGCTGCTCTCCAGCCACTCTGCCCCCAGCCTGTAGCACTGCATGGGGTTGTTGTGGCCAATGTGCAGCACCTGGCACTTGGATGTGTTCAATCTCCTGCCCTTGGCCTCTGCCCATCTGTCCAGCCTGTCGAGGTCCCTCTGCAAAGCCTCTCTGCCCTCCAGCAGATCAACTCCTGCCCCCAGCTTGGTGTCATCGGCAAATTTACTGATGATGGAAAATATACTGCTCTATAGACAACTTACTGACAGCTTTTTTTTTGGCTCTCCTGTTGGGGTACCTGAATGAAATGGTACTCTCAAGGAGACCCTAGGGATAGATTTATTCAAGTGAAGACTTGCAATCCTATGCTGGTACCTTAAGTGGCAGGCTTAATCCAATTTGTTAAATAATTGGCTGTTCCCTGCCATCTTTTAATCTGAATTAAGTGGCTCTGTGACAGCTGCTTCCAGCACTGGCTAAGCTTTTCTCCTCTGCTACATTCATTCCCAGATGCTTGTTCCTCACAAAGAAAACGAACATTTGCTGAAGTTCATCGAAGTAAAACTTGGCTTAAACACAACTAAGTAAGTTTTAAAAGTCTTTACCCCTTCTAAGACATTTGAGCTTCTGAAGCTGCTCTGAGGAATGTCAAATGTCAGTGATTTGCCAGAATTTGATGCAGGAGTTAGGGAAGCAGTCTCTGTTTGTCATTGCTTTTACAGTGGACTTAAAAGGTGCATGCAGGGAGTTTTTTTAGGATTGGGAAGTTTCTGATGCACCCCAATATTTTCTGTGCCTTGGGGTGAAAGCGTTTGATAGGTTTTTGGTTTGCCTTGACTTTGAAGAGCAAAGATGTCTGGGTCCTGTCTGCTGTTCCTAAGCAGGCTTGAAAGCAAATAGGGTAAAAGTTGCTAAAGGAAAAGAATAGAATAGGATGGAATGGAATAGAATAGGATGGAATGGAATGGAATGGAATAGGATGGAATGGAATAGAATAGGATGGAATGGAATGGAATGGAATAGGATGGAATGGAATAGAATAGAATCGACCAGGTTGGAAGAGACCGTCAAGATCATCATGTCCAACCTATCATCCAACACCACCTAATCAACTAAACCATGGCACCAAGCACCCTATCAAGTCTCCTCCTAAACACCTCCAGTGATGGTGACTCCACCACCTCCCTGGGCAGCACATTCCAATGGGCAATCACTCTCTCTCTGTGGAACTTCTTCCTAACCTCCAGCCTAAACCTCCCCTGGTGCAGCCTGAGACTGTGTCCTCTTGTTCTGGTGCTGGCTGCCTGGGAGAAGAGACCAACCCCCACCTGGCTACAACCTCCCCTCAGGTAGTTGTAGAGAGCAAGAAGGTCTCCCCCGAGCCTCCTCTTCTCCAGGCTAAGCAACCCCAGCTCCCTCAGCCTCTCCTCTTAGGGCTTGTGTTCCAAACCCCTCCACCAACTTGGTTGCCCTTCTCTGGACACCTTCCAGCAAGTCAACCTCCTTCCTAAACTGAGGGGCCCAGAACTGGACACAGGACTCAAGGTGTGGCCTAACCAGTGCTGAGTACAGGGGCAGAATGACCTCCCTGCTCCTGCTGGCCACACTGTTCCTGGTACAGGCTAGGATGCCATTGGCCCTCTTGGCTGCCTGGGCACACTGCAGGCTCATGTTCAGCTGCTGTCAACCAGTACCCCCAGGTCCCTCTCTGCCTGGCTGCTCTCCAGCCACTCTGACCCCAGCCTGTAGCACTGCCTGGGGTTGCTGTGGCCAATGTGCAGAACCCAGCACTTGGATGTGTTCAATCTCCTGCCCTTGGCCTCTGCCCATCTGTCCAGCCTGTCGAGGTCCCTCTGCAGAGCCTCTCTGCCCCCCAGCAGATCAACTCCTGCCCCCAGTTTGATGTCATCTGCAAATTTACTGATGATGGACTCAATGCCCTCATCCAGATCATCAATAAAGATGTTAAAGAGCATGGGGCCCAGCACTGATCCCTGGGGCACACCACTGGTGCCTGGCTGCCAGCTGGATGTATGAAAGAGCCACAAAGTGTTGCTGCTAGCTCAAAACAAGGCTGAACTGGGGGAGGTTATTTTAATTCTTTTTCTAAGAATAGCACCCCTCCAAAAAAAAACCTTTGGAAGAAATTAGGACAAGGGAAAACTGAAAGAGCCAGGGGGTAGCTGTGATTCTAAGAACTGTGCATCTATGGCCATGTGACTGTTGGGCTGCAAGAAGACCTTGTCACGGCTACAGATTTCCTGGAAAACTTCAACAGGAGTATTGGGAAGGACTGGGACAACTCCTGGAGCCAAGCCAAGACTTGCAATTCCATGCAGGAATTGGGACTCTCTTCTGGGAACTGCATCTCTCTTACAAAACCACTTTGACAACCTTTGAGGGCAAGTGAAAAATGCCATTGCACAGAATTGAACTGGTTGGGAAGCGTTTGGAAAACAAGATGCAATGACATCAACAGAATCACAGAGTCAGCCAGGTTGGAAAAGACCTCAGACATCATCAAGTCCAACCTATTACCTAATACCTAACACCTCCTAACAACTGAACCATGGCTCCAAGTGCCACATCCAGTCCCCTCTTGAACACCTCCAGGGATGGTGACTCCACCACCTCCCTGGGCAGCACATTCCAATGGCCAATCTCTCTTGCTGAGAAGAACTTTCTCCTCACCTCCAATCTAAACCTACCCTGGCACAGCTTGAGGCTGTGTCCTCTTGTTCTGGTGCTGGCTGCCTGGGAGAAGAGACCAACCCCCACCTGGCGACAACCTCCCTTCAGGGAGTTGAAGAGAGCAAGAAGGTCTCCCCTGAGCCTCCTCTTCTCCAGGCTAAGCAACCCCAGCTCCCTCAGCCTCTCCTCACAGGGCTGTGCTCCAGACCCCTCCCCAGCCTCATTGCCTTTCTTTGGACGTGTTCAAGTGTCTCAATGTCCTTCTTAACCTGAGGAGCCCAGAAGAGGACACAGTACTCAAGGTGTGGCCTAACCAGTGCTGAGTACAGGAGCAGAATGACCTCCGGGCTCCTGCTGGCTGAGCCACACTGTTTAGCACACACAGCTACACCTTCTGAAGGGGTTTTCATGAAAAGAGAGGGCTGCTTCTGGTCAGGATTTCAGTTTATTCAGCTACAAGGTATTCATGGATTTAGTTTTCTATTCCCCTGGGGACTTGCTACATGTGACTTTCCAGGCTGTCAAACTCTGCAGTGAAGACAGTGACTGAGACAAACTGGCTGCAGTTATGCCTAGAAAATGGTCTAACTGGGGGAGTTATGGTTTACAGCACAAGAGCTTCAAGATTTGTCTTTCAAGGCCAGTTTGGATGTCCCCAGCTGTTAACCTTTAAGCTGATTCTGTCTGATTGAAAGTGGTTTAGTTCTTTAGCCTTGCCTTGGAGGAAAAGGTAAAGGAGGAGGAAGGCAAAGCAGAGGAAAAGCAAAAGAGGGAGGAAAGCAAAGCAGAGGAAAAGCAAAAGAGGGAGGAAAGCAAAGCAGAGGAAAAGCAAAAGAGGGAGGAAAGCAAAGCAGAGGAAAAGCAAAAGAGGGAGGAAAGCAAAGCAGAGGAAAAGCAAAAGAGGGAGGGAAGCAAAGCAGAGGAAAGGCAAAAGAGGGAGGAAAGCAAAGCAGAGGAAAGGCAAAAGAGGGAGGGAAGCAAAGCAAAGTAAGGCAGGAATGCATTCACAGCCTCCCATGCTGCACCAGTTCCAGTTGGGAATGCACACTGTTAGTGTTTCGTGGGCAGAGTGTGTAATCTTTCTGCTCATTAATTGAGAGAGAGGAATGATCAGTGGGTTCAGCCACAGAACTAGGATTGCAGCATTAAGGATTCTATTCTTGGCAGTGGCTTGGGCTTGTTTGTGATCTCAGCTGACCACTTCCCCTTCTTCATGGCCCTGTTTGGAATGAGGACAAGCATACCTTCTTGCATCAGTATCTCTAACATCTCAATCCACTGTGATAATGAAGTGCTTTGTGGTCCCCACGATGGAGTTGGATGGGAGGTTGGGTTTTTGTGGTACAAAAGAGTTGTAGTCTGGTCTCTTCAGATCACAGATCTCTTTGTGGAAGAGAAGCTTTGGCCAAGTACTCTAAAGAGTATTTGCAAAGCTGCTGCGAATGACAAAAGGAGAACTTTTCAAAGGTGAATTGGAAAAAAAGGCCCCTATGGCATGAATAGGTTAAAGTGATTCATTGTCTGCTGGGGTTTCTTTCTAATCTGGGGGTTATTGTTATTGCTTTTAATGGGATGTTTTTGCCTTACTAGGAATTTTACAATGAATTGGCTCCTTTGTCAAGAATCTCTTCAGGCACCCTCCCAAGACTTTTTTTTGCGACTAACACAGTCATCATTGTTGCCTTTCTATATTTTAGTATTAATTATCTGCCTTTTTTCTGTAACTCAGGTCATTTTAGGGAATTTGGTAAGTAAACTGCTTTGCACTGAAAAAATGAGAAGTTAAAAATGAGAGATTCTTAGATGTCCAAAGTGGGTGTTTGTTGCTCCAAAGTTCGTTGCATCGCTGAACTTGCCAGGATGTGATCAACAGTGGAAAGGCCCAAACTGAGCCTCTTAAAGAAAGGCCTTTGGTGAGAAGCTTCTTGAGAACATGTTGCCCAGGGAGGTGGTGGATGCCACCTCCCTGAAGGTGCTTGGTTGCATGGTTAAGTTGATTAGGTGGTGTTGGATGATAGGTTGGACATGATGATCTTGAAGGTCTCTTCCAACCTGGTTCATTCTAAGGTGTTGAAGGCCCAGTTGGATGAGCCCTTGAGCAGCTTGGGCTAGTGGAAGGTTTGGAATGGAATGGAATGGAATGGAATGGACCAGGTTATCCAACCCACCTAATCGACTCAACCATGCAACCAAGCACCCTATCAAGTCTCCTCCTAAACACCTCCAGTGATGGTGACTCCACCACCTCCCTGGGCAGCACATTCCAATGGGCAATCACTCTCTCTGTATAGAACTTCTTCCTAACCTCCAGCCTAAACCTCCCCTGGCACAGCTTGAGACTGTGTCCTCTTGTTCTGGTGCTGGGTGCCTGGGAGAAGAGACCAACCTCTGCCTGTCTACAACCTCCCTTCAGGGAGTTGGAGACAGCAAGAAGGTCTCCCCTGAGCCTCCTCTTCTCCAGGCTAAGCAAGCCCAGCTCCCTCAGTCTCTCCTCATAGGGCTTGTGTTCCAAACCCCTCACCAACTTCGTTGCCCCTCTCTGGACACCTTCCAGCAAGTCAACCTCCTTCCTAAACTGAGGGGCCCAGAACTGGACACAGGACTCAAGGTGTGGCCTAACCAGTGCAGTGTACAGGGGCAGAATGACCCTCCCTGCTCCTTCTGGCCACACTGTTCCTGATGCAGGCCAGGATAAAGTGTCCTTACCCATGGCAGGGCATTTGGAACTAGATGATCTTTAAGGTCCCCTCCAACCTAAACCATTCTATGAATTGTCTATGAGTTGCCATGGGTTTGTCTCCCCACAATTGCCATTCCTGCAGAGCTCTGGCTAGTGTTTTGTGATACGTTTGGCCATTCCCATTGCAAAGGAGCAAGATGTTTTGTCTGTTTTCCCCATCCAACAGCAAAGCAATCTGGTTGCTGCTAGAGAATTTGTTTCTCTGCTTTGGGTTTGTTGTTCTTTTCTGCAGAGGATGAGATGGGTGGAGTTGAGAGGATTTCAGATTTCTGATGCTTCACTGGTTTGGGTTTGGTTTGGCTTGGTTTTTTTTCTACAAGTCTTGTTTACTGTGATGATAAAGTCCACCAGCTTTTGCTGCTCAGAACAGTGCCGAAGTGAAACTGACTCAATTATTTTTAGTTTCACATTGATTCAGGGTTCCCTTGAGGGGAGGAGTAGTGAGGCTGTCTGTTTACAGACTAAGAATAGCAACACCGTAGCTCTTGTGTAACTTGGAAACTCCACGGCTAGGAAATTAACCTCTCCCTGCTAGAGGGTGAATGCTGTAGCTGCTCAGGTATTTGGGCAAATTTCTCATTAGATTATTTGTCAAGGATCAATCACAGAATTTCAGGGGCTGGAAAGGACCTCCAAAGCTCACCCAGTCCAACCCCCTTGCTAGAGCAGGGTCACCTACACCACATCACACAGGAACACATCCAGGCAAGTTTTTAATACCTCCAAAGAGGGAGACTCCAACACCCCCCTGGGCAGCCTGTTCCAGGGCTCTGTCACCCTCACAGGGAAAAAATTTTTCCTCATATTTATGTGAAGCTTCCTATGCCTCAGCTTCCACCAGTGCCCCTTGTGCTGTCCTTGGGCATCACCCAGCAGAGCCTGGCTCCAGCCTCTGGGCACTCACCCTGCACCTCTTTATAAACATGGATTAGGTCACCTCTCAGTCTCCTCTAAGCTACAGAGCCCTCAGGTCCCTCAGTCTCTCCTCATATGGAAGATGTTCCACTCCCTCAATCATCTTCATGGCTCTGTGCTGGATTCTTTCAAGCAGTTCCCTGAGGTCCTTCTTGAACTGAAGGGCCCAGAACTGGATACAATATTCCAGATGCAGCCTCACCAGTGCAGAATAGAGGGGGAGGAGAACCTCTTTCAAGCTGCTGGTCACACCCCTTCTCATTCACCCCAGAATGGCACTGGCCTTGCAAGACTTCCAGTAGATAAAGATTATACTGCTCTAAATGCAAATGGTTGCTAGAAGGGATGTGTGAGAGTATATTCAAAACAGTGAACCAAACTGCTGATCTTTTTTATGGTTGAAATAGCTTTTTACTCCTTTGTAATGAGCAGGGGCTCCAGTATGCCCAGTAACTTTTAAAGCTTAATACAAACCTTCTTCCCTCTCCAATTCTTTTTCTTTCATTTTGAAGCAGATAGTAATCTCAAGTGTTTTTACATTCGTCATGAGGAATCACACAATGATAGAATGGCTTAGGCTGGAAGGGACCTCAGAGATCATCTACTCCAACCTCTCAACTAGACTCAGCTGCTCAAGGCCTCATCCAACCTGGCCTTCAACACCCTAAGGGAGGAGGCAGCCACAACCTCCCTGGGCAGCCTATTCCAGAGTCTGACCACCCTTGTACTGAAGAGCTTCTTCCTAAGCTCCAGTCTACACCTGCTCTCCCTCAGCTTCAAACCATTCCCCCTTGTCCTGTCTCTAGACACACCCTCATGAAAAGTCTCTCTGCAGCCTTCCTGGAGGATCCCTTCAGCTATTGGAAGGCAGCAATAAGGTTCCCCCCTGGTCTTCTCCAGGCTGAACAGCCCCAGCTTTCTAAAACTATCCTCATGGCAGGGGTGCTCCAGCTCTTGGATCATCTTTGTGGCCTCCTCTGGACTCACTCCAGCAGCTCTGTGTCCTTCTTCTGCTGGGGACACCAGAACTGGAGGGCAGGATTGGAGTGGGGGGGTCTCAGCAGAGCAGAGTCAAGGGGCAGAATCCCCTCTCTTGCCCTGCTGCCCACACTCCTCTGGCTGCAGCCCAGCACACAGCTGCCTGCTGGGCTGCATGAGGGCACTGCTGGCTCCCAGGGAGCTGCTCAGCACCCAACAGCCCTGAGTCTCTTTCTTCAGAGCTGCTCTCAACCCACTCTGCACCCAGCCTGGGTTTGTGCCTGGGACTGTAACCCAAAATCACATCATGGTAGAATCATGTTGTGTGCCTTCCTATCTTACTTGCAGACAAAAGATTAGTTGTAAGGTTATGAGTTTGCTTGATAATACATCCATACATGGTTATGATTTGTCTTGATGAGGTATTACCAGCATTTATAATAATGTTACTGAAATTTGGGTTTATTGTTTTCCTTTGTCACAAAGTGCTCTACACATTCCTCACACAACTACCATCCTGCAGATCCCATAATTCTTCACCAGGCTAATAATATGAAGACACTGAGTTAGAATGTATGCACAGCATGCATTCTGTGCATGCTCTTAAGTTACACTGTCTCTTGGTGCTGAATTGCCTTACAACAGGGTTTACACTCAGAGGCGGTGATCCCACTGTATTCATTCACATCAGTTGCTCCAGAGAGCTTACAGCCTGTAGCAAGTGGGTATCTGAATCAAGACAGTGGGTACCAGGAGATCTCATTGCTGTTGACCAAAAGTAAACAAGGAGTGCAACAGTGTTGTGGGATCTGATGCAGAATGGTCTCAGTGTGCTTCTGTCTTAATGGTCATAAGAAGTGTTTGTTACTGGCACCTTTGCCTGAGGTGATGTCTGAATTAAGTGATGTCTCATTCTCTCCAACTGCAGTGGTGAACCACTGAAAGAGACAGTTAAACTTGAGGATGGTCGAATTGGAGAGAGGCCAGAAATAGTTTATCATGTAATTCACACAGTTTTGCTTGGTTGCCTAGCCATGTGCTTGGAAGGGTAAGTCTCATTTTGATGTATCTCTTTTGAAAGCAACAGAGAGTTCCTAACAGGATGTGGCACACCATTCACCCCTTTGAAATTCACCCTTGGCCTTGAGAACTTCTTCCTCAGCTCCAGTCTCACCCTGCTCTCCCTCAGCTTCAAACCATTCCCCCTTGTCCTGTTGCTAGGCACCCTTAGGAAAAGTCCCTCTGCAGCCTTCCTGGAGGATCCCTTCAGCTGTTGGAAGGCAGCTCTGAGGTCCCCCTGGAGTCTTCTCTTCACCAGGTTGAACAACCCCAGCTCCCTCAGCCTATCCTCATAGCAGAGGTGCTCCTAACACTATTCACCCCTTTGAAATTCACCCCTTTTCAGAAAGGTTTGGGCTCTGGTGGTGCTAGTTAGGAGGGGAGAAAGCAAAAGGTGATTTTTGAGTGTAAATGGGATGCAGGTGTCTGGTGAACTGTGCTTGGTCTCCTTAATGTGTATTTTCCAAGTTTTAATGCAGCCAAAATCCAAGGCATTAACTGAAGGAAACTCTAATCACTTTCTTTGTGGTATATTGAAGTGTAGGACTGTGCTTTAATTCTTTCAATCCTGCATTCTAGCAAGATCTTGTGTGGTGTTGTGATGAGCAGTGAATGTCCTGGATTACTGGGGCATGGAAAATCCCTCCTGTATCTTCCTGGCTGTAGGCTGGCATGAGCTATACCTTTGCTCAGGTTAAAGCAGCAGCAGAATGACTTTCAAAAACACTGTGCTAGCCCTGAAAGCTACAGAAGCCACTCTTTGGAAGGTGTTATTCCATCTTCTCTTCCCAGCTAAACCAGCTTGAAGGCAGCAGATTTGGTGTTAGGTTCATCCTGCTAACCTCTGAACGGTCACTAATTCTTAGTGAGCACAGTGTTGGGTTACCATGTAAATTGTTTTAACTTGTCTAGTCTAGGCTTAAGAAGGCAGCCAGTACCAGTTTATGAAGTGTTTTCCTTTCTTCAGGAGCTCCATTATACTATAGTATCTATATAGTGTGCTTGGCTGAGTAGCTGCTTTTTATCCTTGCTTGGGTGGAAAACAGCAGTAGCTGAGTGACTTTACTAGTCTCTTTGTTCTTCCTTCATCCTCCCCTGAACTCTCTGAAGGATTTTGTCATCTTTTACCTTAGATCTTGCTCCTTCACCTTGCAGCAGCTAATCAGGTGCCTGCTCTTCTGCTAGAGATTCCCTTGGGGTTTACCCTTCAGTACCATCAAATTTGGTCTCCGATTGCTTGAGCATCCAGAATGTCTGACTTAGGGAAAAACCCAAAACGTCTGAGTTGTTTTCATGGCTAGATTGAATACAGAGGCATGTGCAGAGTCCCAACTCAGTTATTGCAGTGTTTTTCAGAATGAAATACCTCTGGACACCTTATGTGTGCATGCTTGCTGCATTTGGTGTGTGCTCCCCCGAGCTTTGGATGACGCTTTTCAAGTGGCTGCGACTGAAAGCTGTGCACCCCATCCTGCTGGTGAGTTGCTGTTGCCAGGCTCTTGGGAGTTCCAGCTAGCAAGCATATAACTTTGGAATTACCCAGGACCTATAGAAGAACCCATTAAAAGACCATGTAGTTCTGTGGGTCTCATACAGTCACTTTTTCTGTGTGTTTCACCCTTAACATCACACTCTCTCGTGTTCTCCAGCACTGGGTAATAAAAAAGTTGTGTTCACACTACAGCCTTTGCTCATAAGAAGCAGAGCTGTTATCATCTCCTATCACTTAATCTCTTTAACTTCTTCTAACAAATCTTTGAGACCTCAGTCTGTCATATTTAGTTGAAACTGGCCAAGAAGGTTGTGCACATTTTAGGAGGTGTGCAGGGGAAAAAAGTACAAGCAGCAGTATGAGCCTTGTTTCACTAGGAAGTGGGGCTATAAATGTGGTGGTTAGGTGGATGCAGTACTGAGAGGAGAATTGATTCACAAGAAATGGTAAGTGGAATTACTTTGGGTAAGATTTGTTCATGTGTGGCCATTATGGAGAAGTGATTGTGAGTCAGGTAAGACCTCACCTGGGGTACTGCGTTCAGAGCTGAAGCCTTCAACACAGGAAGGACATGGACCTGATGGAAAGGATCCAGAGGAGGCCACAAAGGTCATCAGGGAGCTGGAGCACCACACCCACAAGGACAGGCAGAGGGAGCTGGGGGTTGTTCAGCCTGGAGAAGAGAAGGCTCTGGGGAGAACTAATAGCAGCCTTCCAGTACCTGGATGTGGCCTACAAGAAGGCTGCACAGGGGCTGTTTGCAAAGGCCTGCAGGGACAGGACAAGGGACAATGGTTTGAAATGAGAGAAGAGCAGATTGAGATTGGATGTTAGGAACAAGTTCTGCACCATGAGGAAGGTGGAACACAGGAACAGGTTGCTCAGGGAGGTGGTTGAGGCCCCATCCCTGGAGATATTCATGGTCAGGCTCAACAAGGCTCTGAGCAACCTGATCTAGTTGATGATGTCCCTGCTCACTGCAGCAGGGTTGACCTTTGGAGGTCCCTTCCAATCCAAGCCATTCCATGACTGAGGAGCTTGTGCTGCAGTGCACCACCCCTTCCAACCCTAGCTTTATTCTTAGCATGCTGAGAGTTGGTTTGTGCAATTTTCAGCACCTTTGCCAATTACTTTCATTAACAAACCAAGGAGAGAATATTATGTACCTTAATTTCATACAGGGGTAAATACTTTTATACTGAGACAAAGCTTCACTAAGTCACTTGTGAAAATGCCATGCACTGTGACATCAGAAACAGTGACAGTGTTCTTCAAGGAGTAACAGTATGTTCCTGCATGTGGAAAACACACTCTTGTATACACCTCATGCTCTCTGCATTACACACCTGCTTTATTTTTTCACCCTTAGTGCAGTGAATGTGCTACTAGCTTATCATAAAGAGAACACCTCCTTATGCAGTCCTGACCACAGGCTTCCTCTTCCAAGTGAGCTATTCTCCTTTTTCCAGAGCAAAAGTTGTATCAGCTGGAATGATGGTGTTGCTGAAGGATGGGTTCTGGGCTTTGCATATGCACAGATTGCATTGGCTTGGCAGGGACCCTCAAAGGGCATCTTGGCCAACCCCCCTGCACTCAGCAGGGACACCTTCAATTAGAGCAGGCTGCCCTGGGCCACATCCAGTCTGAGCTTGAATGTCTCCAGGGATGGGGCCTCAACCACATCCCTGGGCAGCCTGTTCACCACTCTCACTGTGCAGAACTTCCTCCAACCTGAATCTCCCCTGCTCTGGTTTCAAACCGTTGCCCCTCGTCCAATCACTCCAAGCCCTTCTGAACAGTCCCTCCCCAGCCCTCCTGTAGGTGCCCTTCAGATATTGAAATGTAGCTCTTAGGTCCGCCCAGAGCCTTCTCCAGGCTGAACAGCCCCAATTCTCTCAGCCTGTCTTCACAGGAGAGGTTCCCCAGCCCTCTGGGCATCTTGGTGGCCCTTCTGTGGACCCAACCCATCAGGTCTATGTCTGTCTTATGTTGGGGACCCCATAGCTGGCCACAGTACTGCAGGTGAGGTCTCAGCAGAGCAGAGTGGCAGAATCACCCCAGTGTGACCTGCTGGCCACACTGCTTTTGATGCAGCCCATATCAATGTTATTAATCCAAACCAAAAAGCCTCAGGAAGATCAGAGGTTTGAAATGCTTGTTCCATAGTCCTTTTCCTCTCTCAGATTATCTCATTGCATTTGTTTGTGAGGTGTTCACTTCTCTTCCTTACAGCATGTGCACATTGCATCATTACTATTGGAGTAGTAATTAACCATGCCTAATATAGAGGGTAAGGTTATCATGGATCAAAGAAGTTCTTCCATGCTCAATAAGGCAAATTCTTTGGGGGGAGTTTTTGGCTTGGTAGAAACCCACACATTTTCACCACTCTAAGGTTTCAGGCATCAATGTAGCTGTCTGTATGAGCAGAATCAACAGATGGTCCAGGCTGGAGAGCAGAGAATGGTGCATGACCCATTTCTTCTAACCTGTGTTTTCCAGGCTCTTATTCTGAGTATGGCAGTTCCCACAATAATTGGATTCAGCTTGTGGAAAGAGGTAAGAGAAGTATGGTTGTGGCTTTGGGTTTGTTGGTAGGCACCATATGAGTCAAGGTGATGAGCACACACAATGATCTTGAAGGTCTCTTCCAACCTGGTGGTGTATTGTATTGTATTGTATTGTATTGTACTTGATGAAATGAAAGCTGTATGGTGCAGTGAAAGCTGTCATCCACTGCAGAGGTTTTTTTGACTTCTAAACAGAACTGTTGACATTTTTCTGTGTTAGGTATCTGACAGTTTAAGTTGTTAATGATTGCTCATGGGAAGTAGGAAGTGTTTAAAATTAAATGAAGACTTTGTTATATTCAGCTGCTATGAATTGGATCTAGTTGAGGATGTCCCTGCTTACTGCAGAGCAGGTTGGACCAGATGACCTTTGGAGGTCTTAGAATCATAGCATCAATGAGGTTGGAAAAGACCTCAGAGATCATCAAGTCCAACCTATCACCCAACTCCATCTGATCAACCAAACCATGGCTTCAAGTGCCTCATCCAATCCCCTCTTGAACACCTCCAGGGATGGGGACTCCACCACCTCCCTGGGCAGCACATTCCAATGGCCAATCTCTCTTGCTGGGAAGAACTTTCTCCTCACCTCCAGCCTAAACTTCCCCTGGCACAGCTTGAGACTGTGTCCTCTTGTTCTGGTGCTGGGTGCCTGGGAGAAGAGACCAACCCCCACCTGGCTACAACCTCCCTTCAGGGAGTTGGAGAGAGCAAGAAGGTCTCCCCTGAGCCTCCTCCAGGCTAAGGAACCCCAGCTCCCTCAGCCTCTCCTCACAGGGCTGTGCTCCAGACCCCCTCCCCAGCCTCGTTGCCCTTCTCTGGACACATTCAAGTGTCTCAATGTCCCTCTTAAACTGAGGAGCCCAGAACTGGCCAGGACTCAAGGTGTGGCCTAAGCAGTGCTGAGTACAGGGGCAGAATGACTTGTTAAGAGGATTCAGAGCTAAATTCCACTCTTGCCCAGCAGGGTTTGCAGTGTGTGTCTTACAGTAGGAGCACTGGGTGCAGTGCCAGCTGACTCTTCACACCTTTCTGCCTGAGCGATAAATACTCTCTTGGGGAAAAAAAAGAGCTGCCCTTGTTCAAAAGAGCTGTGAAATTTCTCACAGCAGAGGAGCCTGGATTAGTTGGCCAAATAGTTCTTTTCCAGATGATTCTGCAATAAAAGCAGTGTGAGGGTTTGGACTCTAGAGGGCTTCAAGCATTCCAGATCCAGCTTCTGCCTCTCAGCAGTGAGCCGTTTCCTTTCAACGTTCGTAACTCATCCCTCGGCTTGGAAGCTTTGATTGATAGTAAGGGGACAGTGCAAGTGCTTGGAGGCTCTTAATCTGTTACCATGGCTTTAAGTGGCTGAGCATGCAGCTCAGCATCTTCTGCTTGGCTGTGTTCTGCCACAGTCTGGCATAGTCCTTCACCTAACCAAGTTTGTCTGAGGGCTCTCGCTGATAAGTGCAGCTGGTTCTCCTTGAGGTGGCAGCAGCAGCAGTTCCTCTTTCTGTTGTTCTGGGAACAGTTCAGGTATATCACAGTATCACAGTATCACAGTATAACCAAGGTTGGAAGAGACCCCAAGGATCATCAAGTCCAACCTGTCCCAACAGACCTCACAACTAGACCATGGCACCAAGCGCCACGTCCAATCTCCCCTGAACACCTCCAGGGACGGCGACTCCACCACCTCCCTGGGCAGCCCATTCCAATGACGAATGACTCGCTCGGTGAAGAACTTCCTCCTCACCTCGAGTCTCAACCTCCCCTGGCACAGCTTGAGACTGTGTCCTCTTGTTCTGGTGCTGGTTGCCTGGGAGAAGAGACGAACCCCTTCCTGTCTACAACCACCTTTCAGGTAGTTGTAGAGAGCAATGAGGTCACCTCTGATCCTTCTCTTCTCCAGGCTAAACAATCCCAGCTCCCTCAGCCTCTCCTCATAGGGCTTGTGCTCAAGGCCTCTCACCAGCCTTGTTGCCCTTCTCTGGACACGTTCAAGTATCTCGATGTCCTTCTTAAACTGAGGGGCCCAGAACTGGACACAGTACTCAAGGTGTGGCCTAACCAATGCAGAGTACAGGGGCAGAATGACCTCCCTGCTCCTGCTGGCCACACTATTCCCAATACAGGCCAGGATGCCATTGGCCTTCTTGGCCACCTGGGCACACTGTTGGCTCATGTTTAGGTGGGTGTCAATCAGCACCCCCAGGTCCCTCTCTGTTTGGCAGCTCTCCAGCCACTCTGACCCCAGCCTGTAGCTCTGCATCATAGAATCACAGAATCAATAAGGTTGGAAAAGACCTCAGAGATCATTAAGTCCAACCTAATACCTAACACCTCCTGACAACTAAACCATGGCTCCAAGTGCCACATCCAATCCATTATTGAACACCTCCAGGGATGGTGACTCCCCCACCTCCCTGAACAGCACATTCCAATGGCCAGACTCTCTTGCTGGGAAGAACTTTCTTCTCACCTCCAGCCTAAACCTCCCCTGGTACAGCTTGAGACTGTGTCCTCTTGTTCTGGTGCTGGTTGCCTGGGAGAAGAGACCAACCCCCACCTGGCTACAACCTCCCTTCAGGGAGTCGGAGAGAGCAAGAAGGTCTCCCCTGAGCCTCCTCTTCTCCAGGCTAAGCAACCCCAGCTCCCTCAGCCTCTCCTCACAGGGCTGTGCTCCAGACCCCTCCCCAGCCTCATTGCCCTTCTCTGGACACGTTCAAGTGTCTCAGTGTCCTACAGCTTTCACAGAATCACAGATTGGGTTGGAAGGGACCCTCTAGTGTTGGAAGTGCCCCTCTTGAGCTGGAGGCCCCAGAGCTGGGTGCAGTACTCCAGGTATCAGCCTTGATACACAGATGTGGCAGCTGTGTTTGTGCTACCCAACCATATCTGATTGTAGACTGCTATCCCTTGACTGCTGAATTGTGCAGGTAATAGGGGTGGAAGCTTCTCATTTGAAAGCAGTCTCCCCCTTCCCACTGTCTGTCCACTATGGCTGTCCCAAAGTCAGTTGTTTTTCCAGTCTGAGCTAACCCATCAACTTCATCCTTTTCAAAAAGAGCTGGCATCCAGTAGCCTTCATTTAGCAGTTAGAAGAGCATGAAGATGCTCCAGCCTCTCAAAGCTGGCCAGCTTCTAGTTGTGCCTTGCTCAGATGCTCCAAATGAGGGCTGACAAAATCTCCTGCTCTTCCTTTATCCCTCAACCCTGACAGGATGCAGAAGCCATGGTGCAGACTTGCAGTCTGGGCTGGTCTGTGAGAGCTGGCATCTGTCTGACTTCCCACAACCCTCTCCTTTTCCCAAGATGATTTTCACCAGCAGGAACTCTGATACCCTATTTCATATGATAACACTGCACTTCACTGCAGTGATGGAAGCAAAAGTCAGAGGAGAGTCCAGGGCTGATTTGCTCACATAATGCTCCTCTGGAAAATTTCTTCTCTCCTTGCATAACACAGGATCAGAGGACGTTAGGGTTTGGAGGGGACCTCCAAAGACCATCACGTCAAATGCCCCTGCCAGAGCAGGACCATAGAATCTAGCACAGATTGCACAGGAATGCATCCAGATGAGGCTTGAAAAGTCTCCAGAGGAGACTCCACAACCTCTCTGGGCAGCCTGCTCCAGGGCTCTGTGACCCTCACAGTGAAGAAGTTCCTCCTCCTGTTGAGGTGGAACCTCCTGTGCTGGAGTTTATATCCATTGCCCCTTGCCCTATCCCAGGGTACAACTGAGCAAAGCCTGTGCCCTCCCTCCTGACCCCCAGCCCTCAGTTATTGATAGCCATTGATCAGATCCCCTCTCAGTCTTCTCTCCAGACTAAACAGCCCTCCAGTCCCTTCAGCATCCTTGTAACTCTCCCTTGGACTCTCTCCAGCAGATCCCTGTCCCTCCTATACTGGGGAGCCCAGAACTGATTGCAGTATTCCAGGTGAGGTCTCAGCAGGGCGAGTAGAGGGGGAGGAGAACCTCCCTGGCTCTGCTGGACACACTCCTCTGAATGCAGCCCAGGATCCCATTGGCCTTCTTGGCCCCCAGGGCACATTGCTGTCCCAGGCAGAACTTGTTTGTCCACCAGCACTCCCAGCTCCTTCTCCTTGGTGCTGCTCTCCAGCAGATCCCCTCCCAGCCTGTGCTGCTGCAGTTGATTCTTCCTCCCCAGGTGCAGGACTCTGCACTTATGTTTGATGAACCTCCTTGGGTTCCTCCCTGCCCAGCTCTCAGTCTGTCCAGATCTCACTGAATGGCCACACAGCCTTCAGGTGTCTCAGCCAAGCCACCCAGGTTGGTATCATCAGCAGACTTGCTGAGTGGACTCTGTCTGTCTGTCCCCTCATCACTGTCCTTGATGAAGATGTCGAACACCTTTTCATCAAGTCACAACAGCTCTGTTCAAGCAGCTTTACCATGAGAGATTCAGTGCCCTGATTTGTATGATTTTGCACATAAAACCCTGAACCATGGTTTTGATGCCTTTAAAGGCAGTGAAAGCTGATGACTGTTGTTGCTTGGTTAATATTTTGGTGGGGTTTTGCTTTTGGTTTATTTCTATTTTAAAAAAAAAAATTTATTACAGGTGGTCTAATAAGATAGAGCTGAGAACTTGTGTGAACACACTGTGCTGCCCCTGCACTCAGCACTGGCTAGGCCACACCTTGAGTCCTCTGTCCAGATCTGGGCCCCTCAATTTAGGAAAGATGTTGAGATGCTGGAAGGTGTCCAGAGAAGGGCAACAAAGCTGGGGAGGGGTCTGGAGCACAGCCCTGGGAGGAGAGGCTGAGGGAGCTGGGGTTGCTCTCTCCAACTCCCTGAAGGGAGGCTGTAGCCAGGAGGGGGTTGGTCTCTTCTCCCAGGCAACCAGCACCAGAACAAGAGGACACAGTCTCAAGCTGTGCCAGGGGAAGTTCAGACTCGAGGTGAGGAGAAAGTTCACAGAGAGAGTTGTTAGCCTTTGGAATGTGCTGCCCAGGGAGGTGGTGGAGTCACCATCCCTGGAGGTGTTCAAGAGGGGATTAGACGTGGCACTTGGAGCGATGCTTTAGTCATGAGGTCTGTGGTGACAGGTTGGACTTTTGATGATCTTTCAGGTCTCTTCCAACCTGGATGATTCTGTGATTCTGTGGGGGTTGGTCTCTTCTCCCAGGCAAGCAGCACCAGAACAAGAGGACACCATCTCAAGCTGTGCCAGGGGAGGTTTAGGCTGGATGATAGGAAGAAATTCTTCCCAGAAAGAGAGATTGGCCATTTGGGATGTGCTGCCCAGGGAGGTGGTGCAGTCCCCATCCCTGGAGGTGTTTAAGAAGAGCCTGGATGAGGCACTTGGTGCCATGGTTTAGTTGATCAGATGGTGTTGGGTGACAGGTTAGACTTGATGATCTCTGAGGTCTTTTCCAACCTGATTATTCTGTGATTCTGTATTCTGTCCTGCAGCATTGTTATTGTCACCTGTGGGGGCCCTCAATTTCCCTAGCTTGGCTGGCAGCACAGCCCTTGCTGTGGTTATCTCTGAGCCAAGGCTTGAAGGTAACAAGCCCAGGCAAATAGCCCTAGCTGTGTGTTGGGTGATAGGTTGGACTCCATCTCAAAGGTCTTTTCCAACCTGATTAATTCTATTCCATTCTGATTTTGGAGAAGATCTGCTGGCAGGTAAATCTGATCTGTGTTTTGCTAAGTAAACCAATCAGGAGGGGAAAACTTGTGTGAAGCCCATTTTTTGTTGTGCTGCTTAAGGCCTTAATGTAATGAAATGCTCTCTGGCTTTATTCCTTTTGACTGTATGTAATTAAGAGCATGTCCCCATCAGTTTTTCCCTAGGATAATGACAGAGCTTTCAGAGCTGCAAGAATTTTATGATCCTGATACAGTAGAACTTATGACATGGATAAAGTAAGTATGAAGTCCTACATGTCTGTTTCACTGCTTTGTGTCAGGGGATTTTTATCTCAGCATTCTGGGGAGGTAGCTCCATCAGTGTGAGTTTCCCCTTGCTAGGTCAGTCTGTGATGTGTGGGGAGGAGAAAGGTGTGGTTAAGGTTTGGTGTTACTCCCATGGCAAAGAACAGGAATTTATCACTGATTACAAGGGGAGAGGATACTGAAACATGCAAGCAAATAATGTTTAGTATTATTAGTAGACTGAACTTCCAAATATAGGTGGACATAAAGGCTGCCCAGGGGTGTGGTTGAGGGCCCCATCCCTGGAGATGTTCAAGCTCAGACTGGATGTGGCCCTGTGCAGCCTGATCTGGTTGGAGGTGTCCCTGCTGACTGCAAGGGGGTTGGACAAGATGCCCTTTGAGGCTCCCTTCCAATCTAATGCAATCTATGAGTCTTAGTTCTTTGTTCTTCATGTTAGCTTTTCAGTAGATGAGAGGATTCATGCTGATTGTAATGCTGCTATGGAACACAAACACTGAATGCTTTCGGGTGCATGAGCCACCAAAATGCCCGAATGGGATGACTTGGAGGCTTCAGCCAACATCTGTGCAGTGTAGCAAGTGTGATTCACCTCCTCCTTTGACCAGAAGGCTGGAGGGCTCCTGTCTGCCTAGGCAGGGCATAGCAAATCCAGAGCTATACTGTACAGTTCACAGATTCACTAATTATGCTGGGCTGGAAGTGGCATCCTGTCCAACCCCCCTGCACTCAGCAGGGACACCTCCAGCCAGAGCAGGCTGCACAGGGACACATCCAGCCTGAGCTTGAAAGTCTGCAGGGATGGAGCCTCAACCACATCCCTGGGCAGCCTGTTCCAGTATTTAAGCATTCTCACTGTAGAGTTTCCTCCTGATGTCCAACCTAATCTGCCCTGCTCCAGTTTCAGACCATTGGCCCTTGTCCTGTCCCCACAGGCCCTTCTGAACAGTCCCTCCCCAGCCTGCCTGTAGGTCCCCTTCAGATATTGAAATGCAGCTCTAAGGTCTCCCTGGAGCCTTCTCTTCTTCAGGCTGAACAGCCCCAATTCTTTCTGCCTGTCTTCATAGCAGAGGTGCTGCAGCCTCCTCTGGTCCTACTCCATCAGGTCCATATCTCTCATGTCTTGTGAGCCCCAGAACTGGACACAGGTACTGCAGGTGAGGCCTCAGCAGAGCAGAGGGGCAGAATCATCTCTCTTGACCTGCTGGCCACACTACTTTTGGTACAGCCCAGTTCACACTGAGTCAGCCAAGTCAGGTTATTTTCACATGTACATTTTTTTTTCCCCTTCTCACCAGAAGGTTCAGAACTGGATTCTGGCCTCATTCATAGAACCACAGAATTGTCAGGGTTGGAAGGGACCTCAAGGCTCAGCCAGTTCCAAGCCCCCCTGCCATGGGCAGGGACACCTCACACTACAGCAGGTTGCTCACAGCCACAGCCAGCCTGGCTGCAAAAACCTCCAGGCAGGAGGCTTCCACCACCTCCCTGGGCAACCTGTGCCAGTCTCTCACCACCCTCCTGGGGAACAACTTCTTCCTAACATCCATGCTGAAGCTACCCAGTTCTAGTTTTGCTCCATTCCCCCCTCAAAAGTCCCTCCCCAGCTTTCTTGTAGCCCCCTGCAGATCCTGGAGGGCTGCCTTCTCCAGACTGAACAGCCCCAACTCTCTCAGTCTGTCCTCATCGCAGAGCAGCTCCAGCCCTCTGCTCATCCTCGTGGCCCTTCTCTGGACAGCTTCCAGCACCTCCAGATCCTTCCTGTACTAGGGGCTCCAGAACTGGACACAGGGCTCCAGGTGTGGTCTCAGCAGAGTGGAGCAGAGGGGGAGAATCCCCTCCCTGGCCCTGCTGGCCACGCTTCTCTTGCTGCAGCCCAGGCTGTGATTTGCTTTCTGGGCTGCAATTCAGGGTAGCTTTGAACTCTCTCATTAAGAACTGCCCTTCTCTGAAAGTTAGATCCACTGTGTGCAGATTAAACTGTCCTTTTTATTTAGTTATTTAGGATATTCTATATTTATGTAGTCTTTAAAGTCAACCTGTTCATCCTCAGAGAAGACAAGGCTGGTAATGTTGGTGTTCCAGCCAGTTTCTTCTTTCTGCTAATAGCAGTGTGTGTTGTCAGGCACTGCTGTGGCTCTTCAAGGCAGCAAGTGGAATGATGCCAAGTACCTAATGGCTTTTACATTAGTCTGCATATTAGCCTTCAAGTACATAATGAATCATGGTGAATTGCACTGGGATTCACTCAGCTGAGAGCAATTTGACTGCTCTTATTTGTAGCAGCTGTTCACATTTTTAATGAAAAGATGATTCCCCCCCCCCCCGCCAAGGATATCCATATTGGAATTTAATTGAATGTCATGATTACAGTGTATTGCCTTTAAAAATATTCCCTCTGATAGCAGGCCTGTAGTTGGGATTTTCTCTGCAGGAAAAGTTGCCTGGAGTGTGTCATAAAAGGGTGGCAATGACTTGCACTGGAATTCTGTCTCATCAACACAGGCAGACAAACAGTTAAAAGATGAAACCAAACCCAGAAACATAATTGCTGTAGGCATTGTTCTGTACCATGACACTATTTACTCTTAGGGGATGAAAATAATCTCAAGTCTTTCCCTTGCAAGATAACACCAACTTGTTCCTGCCTTTTGCCTACCCTCCCTCCCAAGCCTGTTTTCATAGAATAACAGAATGATGAGGGTTGGAAGAGACCTCCAGAGATCCAACCCCCCTGCTTCATGCAGCATCACCCAGGGCAGGTCACACAGGAACACATCCAGGTGGGTTTTGAAAGTCTCCAGAGACAGAGACTTCACAACTTCTCTGGGCAGCCTGCCCCAGGGCTCTGGCACCCTCCCAGGGAAAAAATTTTTCTGTGTTCACATGGAACCTCCTCTGCTGCAGCTTGCACCTGCTTTGTCACAAACCTGTCTGAGGGGTGGCTGTCAGGATGAAGGTGATGGCCTCTTTTCACTGGTGCTCAGTGACAGGACAAGGAACAACAGGTACAAGCTGGAGCACAGGAGGTTCCACCTCAACATGAGGAGACACTTCTTTACTGTGAGGGCAACAGAGCCCTGGAGCAGGCTGCCCAGAGGGGTTGTGGAGTCTCCTTCTCTGGAGACTTTCAAACCTCACCTGGGTTCATTCCTGTGTGACCTGCCCTAGGTGATCCTGCTCTGGCAGGGGGGGTTGGACTGGGAGGGCCACGAGGATGAGCAGAGGGCTGGAGCACCTCTCCTATGAGGACAGACTGAAGGAGTTGGGGCTGTTCAGTCTGGAGAAGAGAAGGCTCCCAGGTGACCTCATTGTGGCCTTCCAGTATCTGAAGGGGGCCTACAAGAAGGCTGGGGAGGGACTTCTCAGGATCTCAGGTAGTGATAGGACTAGGGGGAATGAAATGAAGCTGGAGGTGGGGAGATTCAGGCTGGAGGTGAGGAGGGAGTTCTTCACCATGGGAGTGGTGAAGCCCTGGAATGGGTTGTCCAGGGAGGTGGTTGAGGCCCCATCCCTGGAGGTGTTTAAGCCCAGGCTGGATGAGGCTGTGGCCAGCCTGATCTAGTGTAGAGTGTCCCTGCCCATGGCAGGGGGGTTGGAACTAGATGATCCTTGTGGTCCCTTCCAACCCTAACTGAAACTATGAAACTATCTTGGAGGTTCCTTCCAACCCCTAACATTCTGTGGTTCTGTGATTTCATGAAGTCAGCAACCATCCAGGAAAGCAATAGTTTGCTCCAGTTCTGAGCTCTTCCTGGCAAAGAAACGAGTGCTGCTGCAGCAGTAACACCAATTGTGACTACCCCCTAGTGATACCCCAGTTCTGTAGCCCCTTAAAAGATTCACACAGTATGAAATGAAAGGCATTGTGTTGGGAGGTGCATCCCATACTCAGATGTCTACCCTGCTGTTGCTTTTGCAGGCGACAGGCTCCTGTGGCTGCCGTGTTTGCAGGCAGCCCGCAGTTAATGGGTGTGATTAAGCTGTGTACTGGGTGGATGGTCTCCAGCTTGCCTTTATATAATGATGATGACCTTCTAAAAAGAAATGAAAATGTGAGTATCCATCTCCATAACTCTGTGTGTGTGTGTAACCTCTGATTTTCAGACTCTCCCATTACATAAGCCTGACTGAGGTGTGTGGGAGTGCAGTAAAATGTTGGTGCTCCAAAGAAGATGACCTTGTAACATTCTTTGTGACACATAGGTCTGCACTGGCTTCCAGTGCCACCCAGGCCACCTGATAAAGCACCTTCTTTCTTTGGTGCTCATGTGAGCACTGCATGTGAGTGGCATTTCCAATGCTGCCTTTTCTCCCAAGTGTTTACAGTCTTAAGATGTTAGAGAAGAGCAAGACATCTTGTGGAGAAAGATGACAAAGTAAGACCAATGCATGGGCTATAAACTCATGGTGAAGGTGGTCACCAGTGCAAGTGAACTAGGCTGTGACAAGGAGACTGGAGGCAGCCTAGGCTGCAGTGATCACACACTGGGAGAGTTCACAGTCCTGAGTAAAGTCAGAACCCTGAATACTAGGAAAGCAAAATGTCAGCTGTTGAAGGAGATATTCAACTGCCCCTGGGGAGAAGGGAGCAGAATAGAACTGGCAGATCTTTAAGGGCATAGAGCGGTCAGGAAAGGAAGGCAAGAGACCAGTATGGCTGAGTTGAGACCTGCTGGTCTAACTGAAGGGCAAGGAGGGAATGCACAGGCAGTGGAAGCAGGGACAGGTACCCTGGGAAGAGCATGGGGACCATGCTCAGTTTTGCAGGGGGAAAGTTAGGAAGGGCACAGCATGGCTGGAGCTGCACTTGGCAAGGGATGCATTAACGCTGAGAAAGGCTTCTACAGGTATGTCACCCAGAAAAGGAAGGTAAAAGAAAGCAGACCTCCACAATGAGCAAGACTGGCAAACTGGTAGCAGCAAAGGAGGAGGAGGCTGAGACACTCAACAGCTTCTTTGTCTCAGTCCTCACTGGCAGCCTCTCTTCCCACACCTCCCAAGTTGACAGACTGCAAGTCTAGGATGGAGGGGCAAAGTCCCTCCCACTGTAAGAGGAGATCAGTTTTGAGAGCACTTGGGGAACCTGAACATACACAGGTCTGTGGGACCTGGCAAGAGGGCTCTCAGAGGCCTGAGGGACCTGGCTGATGTAGTTACTAAGCTGCTCTCCATGATGTTTGAAAAGTCCCTGCAGTCAGAGGAAGTCCCAGGCAGGTGGCAAAGGGGAAATGTTGCACCCATTTTTAACAAGGGTAGAAAGGAGAACCCTGGGAACTACCTAACTCAGCCTCACCTCTTTGCCTGGGAAGATGATGGAACAGATGATCAGTGCTTTACTCTGGACTGAAACAAAGGTAAAAATACTCTTTCTGAAGACTTTTCAGGCCACTTGAAGTATGTAAGATGAGAGCTTGCCATCAGCAGAGACCATTCAGCTGGCCATTGCCTCACCTGCTGTGGAGATTGCAAAGCCAAACATTTTATAGCTTGATGTGTTCATACAATTTGTTCTCTCAGATGAGGGGACCCTCCCCCAAACATTTATCACTGATGTTTTGCATTGCATGAACATCTTTTCCTTTAATTCATAGATCTATCAGATCTATTCAAAGAGGTCAGCAGAGGACATTTATAAGATACTTACATCTTACAAAGCCAATTTTCTGGTTATTGAAGATTCAATCTGCAATGAAGTGGGACCTGTAAGAGGATGCAGAGTTAAAGATCTATTGGACATTGCTAATGGTCATGTAAGTGAGAAAAAAATGGATCTTTGAATGCATAAATCATTCATTTAAAGCAGAATCTTGTAATGCTGATGTTATTTTTTCTGATTGTAATGGACATATAGACAAGGACTCATCAATTTTAACAGTGATCACGGAATCACAGACACATTCAGCTGGGAAAAGACCCTCAGGGTCACCAAGTCCAACCATCAACCCTGCTCTGCAAGGTTCACCCCTAAACCATATCGCCAGGCACCACATCCAAACCACCTTTAAACACATCCAGGCTTGGGGACTCTACCACCAACCTGGGCAGCTCAATGCCTGACCACTCTTGCTGGGAAAAAGGTTTTCCTACTGTTCAGTCTAAACCTCCCCTGGTGCAGCTTGAAGCCATTCCCTCTTGTTCTATCACTAATTACCTGTGGGAAGAGACCAGCAGCAGCCTCTCCACAACCTCCTTTCAGGTAGCTGTAGACAGCAACTCCTCAGCCTCCTCTATTTAACACTAACCATCCCCAGCTCCTTCAGTTGCTCCTCATCAGATTTATTCTCCAGGCCCTTCACAGCTTCCTTGCCCTCCTCTGCCCTGGCTCCAGCACCTCCACAGCTCTCCTGTATTGAGGTGCCCAAAACTGGACACAATACTTATGGTGTGGCCTCCCCAGAGCTGAGTACAAGGGGGATCAAGTAGGTGCTGGATTGTCTCTTTCTTGCACTCCTATAATCTTAACCCTGTGTTTATTCGTTCACTGCCCTAGTGCCTCCTCATACATTAGTATCTAGCAGTGCTGCTTTTCTACCACTCATTAAATACCATTCAGCTGTGTGTAAATGTTTTAGACTGCAACACCTGAGGAGGTTATTACTAAAGCAGGAAAGTAGCCCAGGGAGGTTGTGGCTGCCTCCTCCCTGGAGGTGTTCAAGGTCAGGTTGGATAAGGCCTTGGGCAACCAAGTCTAGTTGAGAGGTGTCCCTGCCCATGGAGGGGAGGTTAGAGTAGATGATCTCTGAAGTCCCTTCCAACCTGAGGCATTCTATGATACAAGTTTTCAGTTAACTGGAATCCTCAAGAATGGAAATTGAATGTCTGTGGTTGTGGTGGGTTGAAGTTTCCCCCCAGCATTAACTTTTGCCAGACCAACTAACTCAAAAGCAAATGGAAACTCTATTTACAAGCAAAATCTGCACTCCACAGTGGAATGCAGTGAATGTGGACAAAATATCCAGGAGATACAATATTATACAGATATTTGCAATTAATAAACAGCACAAGGATCACCCTGGCCAAGGACCAGGGGAAGCTACTAGCTTCTCCCTGCCTCTCCCCTCATGCCTCTTTTAGGAAAGATGTTGAGCTGCTGGAAGGTGTCCAGAGAAGGGCAACAAAGCTGGGGAGGGGTCTGGAGCACAGCCCTGTGAGGAGAGGCTGAGGGAGCTGGGGTTGCTTAGCCTGGAGAAGAGGAGGCTCAGGGGAGACCTTCTTGCTCTCTCCAACTCCCTGAAGGGAGGTTGTAGCCAGGTGGGGGTTGGTCTCTTCTCCCATGCAAGCAGCACCAGAACAAGAGGACACAGTCTCAAGCTGTGCCAGGGAGGTTTGGGCTGATGTTAGGAAGAAATTCTTCCCAGAAAGAGAGATTGGCCATTGGGATGTGCTGCCCAGGGAGGTGATAGAGTCACCATCACTGGAGGTGTTCAGGAAGAGCCTGGATGAGGCACTTGGAGCCATGGTTTAGTTGATTAGATGGTGTTGGGTGATGGGTTGGACTTGATGATCTCGAAGGTCTTTTCCAACCTGGTTTGTTGTATTCTATTCTGTTCTAGTCTAGTCTATTTTAGTCTAGTCTAGTCTATTCTAAACACCCAATGAATTTGTTTAGAATAATCTTCTGTGTTCCTCTCTACACCCACCAGTGATTTATTTGTATTTTTCTACTTTTCTGCTCGCAATCTGCAGCTACATGTTAAAGGCAGAGCCTAAACCCACCACAATGGTAAAGGAGATTTCCAGAAGTAAACCAGATCTCCAGACTTGAGCCCTTCTCTTCAGGGGTTTAATGAGGTGGTCTTCTCTCCTGGCAGGTGGTGTGTGAGGAAGGTGACAGCTATGCCTACTCGAAATACGGACGATTTTGCCACGAGATCAAGATGAACTACTCCCCATATGTGAATTACTTCACTCGAGTGTACTGGAACAGATCCTACTTTGTATATAAAATCAACACTGTGATATCCTTCCAGTCATGAAGCAGCATGCAGGCCGCTTCCCGAGGACTGACTGTGAGTGGAGCTCAGCTAGGAAAAGTTCCTTTGGATCAAGGAAGCCCTTCTTGCAGATACCTGTGCGCACACGCAGCACATTGACAACTTGAATTCTACCCAACTGGAATTCTTTGAGCTGCAGACCAGCAGGCACTGCTGATCACCACCCTCGAAGGAAACAGGGAAACTTGTGGCAGTTTTCCAGCCTCTCCAACGTGTGGCAGTCTTCCATGGGTTTGCATTTTCCTTTCCCATCCTAAATCGTCTTCAGGTTTCATGTAAATGAGATTTCTAACTCGTTTTAGTCTTAGAGAGCTGATATGTGAGTAGACTGTAGTAGAAAACTTATTTCAGAGAGCTCATTTAAGACACAGTAGCTTTTATTTTCTAGCAGGAAAGCAATCAGTATCCCCTGTCCTTTCAAGTAAGTGTTTGGGGGTGTTTTTTTGGGGGGGTGGTGGTGTTTGGTGTTGTTTTAGTTCTTTTTGCCTTCCACTCCAAACATTTCTGTTCATCAAACACACATCCATACAGCTTATGTGTAGCTGTGAGTGTTTCTATAAACAAGGGAGAGTCTATTTAAAGAGCACTTCCACAGGTCAAGGCACTGAGCTCTGTGTTGCTGGGGACACCTTGATGGAAGTGTCCTAGCAGTAGGAGTTGTCAAGGTCATATCTTCAGTTTGGAAAGAACTTGCCTTCAGGATTTTTCCATGCTTGTGTGTGTGTGCATGTGTGTGTCTTAGCAGCCAGCAGAATGGGCCAGTACCCAGCAGTATGCCATGCTTGGGCTTGGACAAGTGTAGCAGGACAGTAGGTTTGCTACTGAGAGTTGTGCACTTCAGTTTCACCCTTCTGTCTGTGTGTGTGTGTGTGTGTGTGAGACTGATTTCATCCAACTGACCACATGAGAGTTATATTTAGATAGTGCCATAACTGTAATTTAAAACACTATAATCAGCACCATTAATAAATGATGGGGCAATGGTTCATAGCTATTTTTCTATCAATTATGCAGCTACACTGAGATCTTAGAAAGATATGTGGGAAAGTGCCCTGCAATCTTGCTTCCCTTTAAGGTTTGTCTTCCCTCTGTGACCCCCTTTGCCTCTGCAGCTGTCCTTAAAATTATCTGTTCACCCTGCTTGGTGCTGGTTGGTAACACTTTCAAGAGTATGAATGATGCTTCAGTTCATAGAATCACAGAATGGCTTAGGTTGGAAGGGACCTTAGAGATCACCTACTCCAACCTCCCTGCCAAAAAAAACATAAGGGTAATGCCTAGGTGTAGCTGGACAGAAAGCCAGGATGTGTGTTTGGAAGTGGTTATTCACCCATTAGGAGTTACCTGCAGTTGCACTTGGCCCAGAAACCAGTCTGTCAGGCACCTGGGAATGATTCTTTGGAGCCCAGGTGTCTTCAGTGAGGGGTCTGGCAAAATAGGATGAACCTTCAACTGACAAAAGCTGAAGAAGGAAGGCTCCAAAGCGATCCTTACCACAAAGTCAGAGATTTTAGCTCTGAAACTGTTAGGAGCTGCAGCATGTTAGTGTGTGTGTGCAGATTCCTATCTGCTCTGTGCAGATGCAGTTGCTTACTCTACACTACCAGGTGTTGCTGAGCTTTTGGAAAACCTCTTATCACTACTGAAGTGATTGAAAAGAAGAAAAGCTTTATTGTTGTGAAAGCCAACGTGTCTGTAACCTGTTTGGTCTGGGGGGGGTTGGGTTTACTTTCAGTTTCATTTTGACTCTGGACAAGATGTTGAATTATGCATTTTATCAGAAGGCAGCATTCAGCTAACTGGATGTGGTGGTTGTGAGAAGTGATGCATGTAACATGTGTCATCAGTGTAACTGACTGACAAGTTCAAAGGAGATCTCCTTTCAGGGGCTGCAGCCCTTATGTTGAGGGTAGTGTGTATGTGTGTGTGTCCAGCCAAATGCAGGCTGCATTTATTTGCTTGTGCACAAGTGCATGTGTTTTACTGCACTGGGCTGTTTCAGACTCTCACCATGCAGCAGCTGAAGTGTAGTAACCTGAGCAGTGGCAGGCCTGCAGAAAGCTCCTCTGTATGTGCTGAGGTGGGTGGAGATGCAGGATGTGGAAGTCAGGTTAGAGTTCCTTTATACACCTGAAGTTTGTTTAAATCTCTGTCAAGGAATGGCATGTCTGTGTGTCAGTCATTTGCTTGCCTGAAGTGAGTCATCCATGAGTATCAGTTCATAGCCAGCAATAAGGCATTCCAGGCAGCAAACCTGAGGGTGACAACTGCACCTTGGGTGGGTGAAGTTGCACGGCTTAGGGCTTCGTACCTGAGGCTGCCATGCCAAGATGCAACATTTCACTGTCCTTGACTGCCTGTTGTGTCCCACCACATGCTGTATGGATGTTACCATGCAAGAGTGTCATTTAAATACTTGCATGTAGAGCACACATGTTAAGAGAAACACAAAGGAGGCCCATCTGTACATCTGAAGAACGCTGTCACGGGAGCACAGGATGTTAGGGGTTGGAAGGGACCTCTGGAGATTATCGAATCCAACCCCCCTGCCAGAGCAGGACCATAGAATCTAGCACAGGTTGCACAGGAACACATCCAGATGGGGCTGGAAAGGCTCCAGAGGAGGAGCCCTGCAGCACACTGTTGGCCTTTAAGACATATTTGAGGCAACCATGTGGGGGTTCATTTGAACTGTGACGTCGTCGTCGATGTTGTTATTAGTTTGGTCATAGTTTCGAAGCTGTATTCTTGATACTTCAATTGATTCTGCTTCTAGGAGAATCACTTAAAATTTGTACCTTGCTTTTTTTGTATTAGAGGACAAAAACCCAATTGTATTGCAGCACCGTTGGCACAGCAGCCTTAAGCAACAGGAGGAGCTCTTCAGCCTGGGAGAAACGGCGCTGCGGCTCCAGTCAAAAGGCAGCACTTTTAAAACGAGAGACTGGAAGGACCATGTCTTGCAAGAAGAGGGATGAATTTCTTACCCAGCTGTGGGTTGGCAAAAATCTTCTCTCTTCTGATCCCCACCTTCTGGGAAAAGCAAACAGAAAGTTCCACGATCCCCTTCAGCAGGACATCGACAGGGCAGAACCGCCTTGGACTCGCACACACCACCCCAGCTTGGTTTTCAACCAGGCTTGGCTCCCTGAAGGGCTGGGGGGAATGGGTTGCAAGTTTGGATCTGTTTTGCTGTAGATGTTGCAATTCAGTTGAAACAATGTGCCTTGCAAGCTTTTATTAAACAAACAAAAACCTCAATTTGTGTTTCTTTGGCTGAAGATCTGGTTTTTATTGATTTATTTTTTTAGTTGCTGTCCCCCTCTGATGTCTACAGCTCCTGCTGTGTCCTTAAGAAGGATACTGAGACACTTGAACATGTCCAGAGAAGGGCAACAAGGCTGGGGAGGGGTCTGGAGCACAGCCCTGTAAGGAGAGGCTGAGGGAGCTGGGGTTGCTTAGCCTGCAGAAGAGCAGGCTCAGGGGAGACCTTCTTGCTCTCTCCAACTCCCTGAAGGGAGGTTGTAGCCAGGTGGGGGTTGGTCTCTTCTCCCAGGCACCCAGCACCAGAACAAGAGAACACAGTCTCAAGCTGTGCCAGGGGAGGTTTAGGCTGGAGGTGAGGAGAATGTTCTTCCCAGAAGGAGTAATTGGCCATTGGGATGTGCTGCCCAGGGAGGTGGTGGAGTCACCATCCCTGGAGGTGTTCAAAAGGGGATTGGATGTGGCACTTGGAGCCATGGTTTAGTTGTCAGGAGGTGTTAGGTCTTAGGTACAAGGTTGGACTTGATGATCTCTGAGGTCTTTTCCAACCTTATTGATTCTGTGACATTTCACAGTGCAGAAGGACCAGCATGGTGCCCACACAAAGCCCAGCTCTGGAGGTCTGTGAGCATCACCATTGCAGCCACTTCCTGCTGTGCTCAGCCATTTGCACCCAAAGCAGACTCCTAAGCTCCTCTGCAGCAATTGCTTGATGTGCTGTGAGGTTTGTGCGGCTGTAGAGAGCACAGAGATGAAAAGGAACTTGGGAAACACAGTCTCAAGCGGCACCAGGGAAAGTTTAGGCTGGAGGTGAGGAGAAAGTTCTTCCCAGACAGAGAGATTGGCCATTGGAATGTGCTGCCCAGGGAGGTGGTGGAGTCACCATCCCTGGAGGTGTTCAAGAGGGGATTAGACGTGGCACTTGGAGCCATGGCTTAGTTAGTTGGTTAGGTGTTGGGTGACAGGTTGGACTTGATGATCTCTGAGGTCTTTTCCAACCTTATTGATTCTATGATTAATACTCCAGCCCCTGGGGATGCTCATGCAGTAAGTGGTGATTCCAAGATACATGCTGTTCACTGGGAAGAATGAGAATTTGCTTAGCAATTGGTGGTGGTGTTTTGCTGGCACATTTCTTCCTTCACATTTCCAGTCTCTGATATGCTTCATCTTTGTTAAGGCAAAGAAAAAAAAAAATTACCTTGAAAGAATGAGTTGGATATAATACTTTTTCAGGCATGTGAAGAGCTGTGGATTAAAGCTTATTCAAGCCACAGCTAATCTGAAGGGTACAGTTTTGTCTTACTCCTTAAAAAATGCTCTTTCATGTCCTGAGTTATAGAATCACAGAACTGTCAGGGTTGGAAGGGACCTCAAGGATCAGCCAGTTCCAAGCCCCCTGCCATGGCCAGGGACACCTCACACTACAGCAGGTTGCTCACAGCCACAGCCAGCCTGGCTGCAAACACCTCCAGGCAGGAGGCTTCTACCACCTCCCTGGGCAGCCTGTGCCAGGCTCTCACCACCCTCATGGGGAACAACTTCTTCCTCACATCCAAGCCGAATCTGCCCATTTCTAGTTTTGTTCCATTCCTCCCCACCATAATGACTCCGGAGAAGTCTGAGCTCCTCTCCCAAAACCCATGTAGCCTTCTGTCCTTTTGTGGTAATAAGATGGTTTTCCTGTTGTGCTGTTTGCATCTGCAGTTGTCAAGTTAGATGAGGACTGTCCAGCATAGCTCAAAGACCTGGCTTGAGGGGGCAGCACAACTCTTGAGGGTTAGCAGCCCGCTCAGACTGGATCTGTGTGTTGTGCTGACTGTGGCTACCTCTTGAGACAGACTGGTTGTGGGGGTGACTGGCAAAGTCTGAGGTGCTTCAGGTGGAATTATTGAACTCTAGGTTTCAGCTAGAGCAGGCTGCCCTGAGCCACAGCCAGTTTGATCTTCAGTGTCTCCAGGGACAGGGTCTTAACCACATCTCTGGGCAGCCTGTTCCAGTATTTCACCACTCTCACTGTGCAGAACTTCCTCCTGATGTCCAACCTGAATCTGCCCTACTCCAGTTTCAAACCATTGCCTCTCACCCTATCCCCAGAGGCCCTTCTGAACAGTCCCTCCCCAGCCTTCCTGCATGTGCCCTTTACTCACAGCTTGCTACAGCACACTAACCATGGATGGATCTTGAGGATTACTTTAGTGGTGAACTATTCCTTATAAATATTTGGGTTCATTTTCTGCCTTCACAGTCTGAGACCTCACATTGTGCTGGTTTTTGAAGTGGTCATCCCTTCACCTTGCTAGGGTGAGAATAAAGGGTGACAGCTGGTAATAATGTGATGTGATTTCCCAGCCATCACCTGCCCTGGGCAGCCTGCTCTAGTTGGTGGTGTCCTTGCTGACTGCAGGGAGGTTGGACAAGATGTCCTTTGAGGGTCCTTTCCAACCCCATGCAATCTGTGAACCTCTCCTTAAAACTGGTACTTCCCCAGGTGGTAGAGGTGCAGATCTAGCAGGTGGCTGTCACCTTTGTTGCCCATAGTATTTGACTAAAGCTGATGAAATGGTTTCTGGCTTTCTTGAGCAGAGCTTCACTTCCAGCCTAGATATCCCTGAAGTTACCACACAGTTGTCAACAAACATCCCTCCCTTCCTCACAGTCTGTCCCCAAAACTAGCAAACCAGTGTTCAAGCAGCAAGAGCCAGGGTTCTTCATGGGGTAAAAAAAACAACACAGTTTGACCAGCTGGATGCAGAGGGTCAGCAAAAGGCTGCTCCTGAGCTGTTGCCATCGTGGTGTGAAGGGAGATGTTGCTCCTGTTTGTTGGGTTGTGCTGCAGCAATGAGAAAATGAGTGATGGTTGGTCTGATGAGCAGAGAGGAGCGATGGGGCTCAGGAGTGGTCTGGCTTCGATCCGTGCTTCCATCGATCACGGGATAAACAGTGCAATGATTCCCATGGCCAGACTGCTGTGTGCCTGTTGAGCAGGGCTGATGCGTTTGTTGGCCTGCTTCGGCAGGACCATTGCAGGACTGCTCTCCAGAGCGGCTCGTTCTGTTCTTTCGCCAAAAGTATTTCAACCCAGAAAGTGAAATGTTAAATGCAGTCGTAGGTGCTATCGTTCACGTTGTGCACTGAGACACGTTGTGCTCGTCCTACTTCTGCCAAAACCGCGTCTTCCCTGAAGGAGCAGCGACCTGTAGGAGCGCTGCTGAGAGGCCACGCTTCCAACGCTTGCTCACAACCATGCAACAATGTTTTGCCCTCTATTTCTTTGCTGGCTGCCCCTTCAGCTCGGCCCGGGGGGCGTCATACAGGCTGGGGGAAGCTGCTCACTTTCCTAGGCCAGGGCCGCTCCTCCTTCTGTCTGCCACTCCGTGGCGAGGGAGCGGAAGGGAGCGCCCGGCCGCTTTACCCGCAGACGGCAGAGCTGCCTGGGCGGAAAAGGTCCAGAACGGCTCAGGATGAGGGATTTGTCCGGGACCGCCGTCCGTCTCGCCGCGGGGGGGAGCGGCCTCTCGCCCACTCACGCGGGGCGGGCTCGCCGGTCCCCGCCCACGGCTCTGACCGGCGGCGGGGTCGGGACGGGGCTCCACGTGTGCGCAGCTTAGTGCCTACCGCAGTGCCGCTCCTGGCGTTCCTACCGCTTCGCTCCACACCGCCAGGCAGGATGGACCGGGCGCGACGGAGCGGCTGCGGGTGGCTCCCAGTCCTGCTGCTGCTCTCCGAGGCGGCGGGGTTGGAGCACGGCGATGCTGCTCACCCTCTCCGCTTCTCCGGGCAGGTGCCCGAGAACAGCCCAGCGGGGACGCGGGTGCGGGGCTTGCAGGTGCCACTGCGGAGGCTGCTGGGCCCCGAGGAGCCGCCTGAGGAGTGGGCGCTGGAAGGCGACGGTGCCTCCCGCTTTTTCCTCCAGCGGCGGCCGGGCGGCGGGCAGGGATTGCTGCTGCTCCGCACGGCCGAGCGCCTGGACCGGGAAGCGCAGCCCGAGTACAGGCTCTGGTTGCGGCGGAGGACGGGACGGTTCCTCCGGGAGGCGCTGCTGCGGGTCCGCGTTCTGGACCGCAACGACCACCGGCCGCGCCTGCCGCCGGTGCGGCCGCTGGAGGTGGACGAGCTGGCCCCGCTGCTCACGGAGGTGGCCCGGTTCCGCGCCTCCGACAGCGACGAGGGTGCTAACGCGCGGCTCACCTACCGGCCCTGGCCGCCGGGCGCCGGCAGCCGCCAGCTCTTCGTGGTGCCCCGCAGCGGGCAGGTGCTGACCGTGGGCTCCCTACTGGGGCTGCGCCGGCTCCGCCTCTGCGTGTTCGTTCAGGACCACGGCCGGCCGCGGCCGCTGCGCAGCCCCGCGCGGTGCTTGCGCCTGGCCGTGCGCGGCCGGCGGGCGGAGGACGGCGGCGGGGCGGGGAGGCGGCGGCGGGAGCGCTCGCCGCTACCGCCCGAGCGGCCCCCAGACCCCGGCTCCCGGCGCTACGCGGCCCGCTTGCCCCCCGGGGCGCGGGTGGGCGACACCGTCTTCACCATCCCGCAAAGCCGCGACTGGGCGGCGGGCGGCTGGTTCGAGCTGGCCTCTCCTGGTGCCAGCGCCGTGGGAGTCGACAGGACGTCGGGGCGGCTCTACCTCCGGCGAGAGCTACGAGCGGGCGGCCGGGCGGAGGTGCTGGTCAAGGTGCACAGCGGCGGAGGACGAGGTAGGGAGCCGGGCAGGGCCGGGCGGCGGGGATGGGGCGCTGCCCCGGGTGAGGGGGGATGGCTGCGAAGTGGCCGGACGGGGGTGGGGAGTCCCCCGCGAAGGAAGGGGACGCTGAGCGCCGTACATGGCGCTTGTCGCTTGGGGAGATGTGGGGCGATGTCGCCCTGCGTCGGGTGTCGGAGCCGCGGTGTCTGTGGGAGCTGTCCCCTGAGCTCGGTTTGGGATGTACCGCCTCTTCTCGGGTACCACCTGCAGAGCTTTTGCCTTTTGTCTTTGGAGGAACTGATGAAAACATAGGGGACCGTGATTTTATCGCTTTATGCCGTGTTGTAAGGAATTTCTACCACCGCAGGTTCACTTCGTTAGGTCCGGAGGGGTCTGCTGGGGGTTTATCTGCAGGCAAAGGCGGGGGCACATTACAGCAGCCAACGTGTCTTGCAGCTGTTTCAGAGGCTTCTTCTCTTCTGTGACCTGGGTAGGGAGAGGTGGCGGTGTCCGTGGGCTGTGAGCCCACCGAGCAGCAGCCGCATCCCGCGGCGCTCCGAGAGCTCCTGCGGCTGAGCCGCGCCGGAGCGGTGCTGGGAGTCAGTACGGCAGGGCGGAGAAACCCTTGCAAAGGAGGTGTCAGTGAGCTTAGGACAAGCAAAAACTAGAGCCGACTTGAATCTGGATTTCTAGGAGCTGTTGTACACTAAACTGAGGTATCATTGTACCACTGTGCAACTCCTCTATACATCCACAGCTTGTATGTTATGCGTGGTTTCCACATGGCAAAGGGAAGGCAAAGGTTTAGCAAACTTCTTAAGCCATCCTGAGCTTGAGGTGCCCTATGGCTACGAGCGCTGTCATTGCCATGTGCCACTTTCATCTTGCTCGGTAAGTTTTGTGGTGTGTCTTTAACGGTAGCTCAGGTCCCTGATCAGGTCCCTGTTATTGTTTGTTTGAGGTTGGTTGGTTGGTTTGTTTCCTGGGATGTTTACCACTTCACTACAGAGGGAATATTTACAGTTTTCTGTAGATGTTGTTTTTTTTTTTTCCCACAGCCTAGTGCTCAGGAAATGCCAAATGGAGCTGGAAGGTGTTAAAACGTACTGGGGGTTGTGATCTTTACCACTTTGGTCTTCACCAGGCTGAAGCCACCTGCCAGAGAAACGAATTCTTGCAGGAGTGGGCTGGGCTGTGCACAGAAAAACTTAACATAGTAAAGTGCTGCAGAGAATTCCTAGGTGCTAACTTTAACCAAATCACCCAACACTGAAAGGAGAACCTCTCAAGCTGAAGGTGGTGTTGCAAAGCTGATGTGTTGCTTGACCATCTTGCTTTTATTTCTAATGAAAGCAAATAACCTTGTGAGCAGTGTTGGACAAAGGATTAATCGTGTTGTCCTCTCCAGTCTGCTGCTGTACAGCAACATTTTTACCCCTGTCCATGCACTGATGATGTATTGACAAGAGATGAGCCTCAGGGAGAGAGGAATTCAATGATCAAGTGGGACAAGGTCATTTAGACACTCCTTTAAGCTACTTTGAAAACAAAACCTCTCTCATAACTTCGTACAGTAATGAATTTGGGATCTCTTTCTGGCTGCTTTACAGGAAGATGGTGAAAGGATGGCAGGCTTTGAGCCTCCACTGATTGGTTTTTTTCATCTGAAGAAATCTGGTGAACTAGCTAAAGCTAATCAGAATTAACTTTGGTCTGCTCCTCATTTCTCCTCATGCTTCTTTCCAATTACAATTAACAGTGGATCACATTGTAGTCAATACTATGGAACATGTACCAAACATTTAACCCTCTCTCACCGACTGAAAACCAAAACTATTGGACCCTTATTAATTGCCACCTCTTATGTAACAGTCATGAATGGAAGTAGGCATGGGAGCTGCTTCTCCAGTGGGGTGTGTCTTGGGTTTCAGTTTCTTTCAGTCAAGCAAGGGGTTTTTTTTTGTCACTTAAAAAAAAAAAGTACAGAATCACAGAACTGTCAGGGCTGGAAGGGACCTCAAGGCTCAGCCAGTTCCAAGCCCCCTGCCATGGCCAGGGACACCTCACACTGCAGCAGGTTGCTCACAGACACAGCCAGCCTGGCTGCAAAACCTCCAGGCATGAGGCTTCCACCACCTCCCTGGGCAGCCTGTGCCAGGCTCTCACCACCCTCATGGGGAACAACTTCTTCCTCACATCCAAGCTGAATCTACCCCTTTCTAGTTTTGCTCCATCCCCCCAGTCCTATCACTCCCTGACACCCTCAAAGTCCCTCCCAGCATCCTGTAGCCCCCTTCAGCTACTGGAAGGCCACAAGAAGGTCACTCGGAGCCTTCTCTTCTCCAGACTGAACAGCCCCAACTCTCTCAGTCTGTCTCCAAGCAGAGCAGCTCCAGCCCTCTCCTCATCCTCATGGCCCTTCTCTGCACCCTTCCCAGCACCTCCAGACACCCTCCTCCCCTCCCTGGCCCTGCTACTAGGGAGGTCAGAAACTTAGAGACTTCTCATCTGCTCCAGCTGATGTATCACAGGTCACCAGAGTGGAGGGATCATCAAGTCCCCTCCCCAGACCTCACCTGACTGGCCACACTCCAATCTCCCTGAACACTCCAGGGCGGCGACTCCACCACCTCCCTGGGCAGCCCATCCATGAGATGACTCAGAAGAATCCTCCTCACCGAGTCCCCTGCTGGCCAGCACTGTGCTCTTGCTGCCCAGAGACAATCTAACCACCTTTCAGGTAGGTAGAGCAATGAGTCACCTCTGTACTGGGCAGATGAAGTACTGATGTACACGTTTGAAATACTCTACACTCAGTTTATTTTGGTACAATAACCTTCTGAGTGCTACCTGCTAGTAGTAATTAGAGCAGTGAGGTGTATGGGGCTGCTGTCTGTTCTGCAGGGATACCACAGCTGGCACTGTGAAAATGCAATTCTTCTCTCATGGAAGGCACACTTGGTCTGTGCACATCAAGACACCACTTCAGGGGGGTGGATGGAAGCAAAAATGGCCCACTGCTTCCTGGCACCCCCTGACATTTTTCTGAACAAAGTAAATCTGACTCCAGAAACAGACATCTGACCTGGCAGTGAGGGTTGGAGGTCATATTATGTGCTGGGGGGTTTAGTTCCCCTGCTGGTATCAGACTGATTTAGACCATCTGTGGATATCATTGCTATGCCTTCAAACTCAGGTGCTGACAGAGGAAAAGCTTGCTTCACTTAAACCATGAAACTGTTTTAATGGCCAGGGATCACTAGAGGAAAACAGCAAGCTCCAGGATGAAGGTGATTGTGTTACCCTGTCTGTGTGTATCTTTGAAAGGATCTTTCTGCAAAATGAGTGCAAGAGTATAGAATGACCCAGAGGCCACAAATAAGTGGTAAGAATGTCTGATATAGTCTGCAGATGAGAAACCAACAAAAAGCTTAGAACTGCAGAGGTAAAGGTAAAGTTTATGTTACAAGTGTTCTTCATAAGGTACATAGGGAGCTGTTTACATGATGAGAAAGCATCCTGGCCTGCATCAGAAATCCTCCTGTGGCTAGCAGGAGCAGGGAAGTCATTCTGCTCTGTACTCAGGACTGGTTAGGCCACACCTTGAGTTCTGTGTCCAGTTCTGGGCTCCTCAGTTTAGGAAGGATGTTGCTAGAACATGTCCAGAGAAGGGCAACAAGGCTGGGGAGGGGTCTGGAGCACAGCCCTGTGAGGAGAGGCTGAGGGAGCTGGGGTTGCTTAGCCTGGAGAAGAAGAGGCTCAGGGGAGACCTTCTTGCTCTCTACAACTCCCTGAAGGGAGGTTGTAGCCAGGTGGGGGTTGGTCTCTTCTCCCAGGCACCCAGCAGCAGAACAAGAGGACACAGTCTCAAGCTGCACCAGGGGAGGTTTAGGCTGGAGGTGAGGAGAAAGTTCTTCCCAGAAAGAGTAATTGGCCATTGGAATGTGCTGCCCAGGGAGGTGGTGAAGTCACCATCCTTGGAGGTGTTTAGGAAGGGACTGGATGAGGCACTTGGTGCCATGGTTTAGTTGATCAGATGGTGTTGGGTGATAGGTTGGACTTGAAGGTCTCAAAGGTCTTTTCCAACCTGGTTAATTCCATTCTGTTCTGTGCCATGCTGGGTGCTTCAGAAATGTCTTTGGGTATCTTTCTGTCTCTTTCACATTCAAATGATTTGCTTTGCCCAAGGGGATAGGAGTAAAACAAAGTTCTTCAATGCACACTTTTTACTTCTCATCTTCCCAACACCAGTCCCATCAAGCCCACACCAGGCAGTGCAGCTCTTGGGAAAAGAGCATTACTGCTATAACATTTCCTCTACCCCTTTAGGGTGGAAAATAAATGACTGAAGGAACACAGACTTGATACAGGTTTGTAAGAATGGCCACTTGCTGTTTGAAAACCTTTGCCAGACCTTTCTTTGCTGTCATATCCTTGTCCAAGGATCTGCTCTGATCTGCTCAAGTGTGTTTAGCCCTGACAGACAGAGAGTAAGCAGCTCTTCATTGGGCAGATAGCCATGTGGTGAGTTCCTCTGTCCTTGCACTTGCTGCATACCAACCCTTCTACTTAGGTTCCTCTCAGCTGGTGGCTGGTTGACATCCCTTTCGTGCCATCCCTTTCTCACATGTAAGCAAGAGTATCTCCAGGAAAATCAGCCCTCACTGATACTCTGTTCCAGATAGATCACACCAAGGCTCTTGTTCAGAGGTGTGGAGCAGAGGCTGAGTGTTTTCTGCTGTTGCCAGTCTTGTTTCACAGCCTGCTTTGCTGATTATTCCCTTCCTTTCAGCAGATGATTGATATTGACAGACTGGGTGAGCTGTAACATCACGGGGTGATGTGGCATTTTGATTTAATAGGGTGCTGCAGTTGAGCCAGTGGAACAAAATAAAGCACTATTGATTTCAGAGGCTTGATCTGTTCATGCCTTTGCAGTTATGACAGTTGAAAGAAACAATGCCTTGGTGGAAACCAGCCCTATCTTATGAGGACTGGTGGTGTTTCACTGACTTGCTTGAAGCCAGTGTGATTATTTTCCATAGTATTTGGTTGCCTTGCATCTGCAACACCTTCACAGCCTTGAGTTTCTCACTCCTGGTGTGTGTGCAAAGAGGAGACAGAGCAGGAATGTGTGCACTGTTGAGTGGTGACAGCTCAAGGTGCTGCTTCTGAGTGGCTTTTTCTGAATGGCAGGGTGGAAGAGTGCTGCTGAGTGTCCTCTGGCTAGTCTCTGGTGCATAGAATCATAGAATGGTCTGGGTTGAAAGGGACCTCCAAAGGTCATGCAGTCCAACCCCCTCTGCAGTCAGCAGGGACATCTCAACTAGATCAAGTTGCCCAGAGCCCTGTTGAGCTTCACTTTGAATGAATCACTCCAGAGATGGAGCCTCAACCACCTCCCTGGGCAACCTGTTCCAGTGTTCCGCCACCTTCATGGTGCAGAGCCTGTTCCTAACATCCAATCTCAATCTGCTCTTCTCTAGTTTGAAGCCATTACCCCTGGTTCTGTCCCTGCAGGCCTTTGCAAACAGTCTCTCTCCATCCTTCCTGTAGTCCCCTTCAGGTACTGGCAGGCTGCTATTAGGTCTCCCCAGAGCCTTCTCTTCTCCAGCTGAAAACCCCCAGCTCCCTCAGCCTGTCCTTGTAGTAGAGCTGCTCCAATCCACTGATCATTTTCATGGCCTTCCTGTGGACCTGCTCCATCAGCTCCATGTCCGTATATTGAGTGTTCCAGAGCTGGACACAGTAGTCCAGGTGAGGTCTCATCAGAGCCAAGTGTCAGAATCACCTCTCTGGCTCTGCTGGCAGTGCTGCTTTGGATGCAGCCCAGGCTGCCGTTTGCCTTCTGGGCTGCAAGCTCACACTGTTCAGCACTGTTTGGTTTAGAGTTTGGGACTTGCTCTAGCTTAGACCTGGCTTTTATAACAATCTTTTCCTCACAGAATCAGAGAATCATGGAATCATTTAGGTTGGAAAAAGACCTTTAAGATCATGGAGCACAACACTGCCAAGTCCACAGTGAACCATGTCCCTAAGTGCCATATCAACACATCTCTTAAATACCTCCAGGGATGGTGACTTCACCTGGGCAGCCTGTTCCAGTGCCTCACATCCCCTTCAGTGAAGGACTTTTGACCAGTATTCAATCAAATCCTTGCCTGGTACAGCATAAGGCCATTTTCCTTTGCCCCATCTCTTGCTAGTTGGCAGAAGAGAGCGACACCCACCCACACACACTCATTCTCCACCAGCTCTGCTGTCTGTGGGCAGCTATCCCAGGCTCTTTTGTCACCCTGCTTGCAGGTTGCTTCAGTTAACATTCTGTTTACTTGATCAGTGAGAACAGCTCAGCTCCTTCAAGCCTTAAATGCCGGGGGGCTGAAGGAGCGAGCCTGCTCTCAGCTGCACAAAGATGTTCCACCTGACAGCTGAAGTTTATCACCCCCTGGCTGCTGTACCGTGGCCCTCTAGGCTTGGCCTCACCCTGTGTTTTTCCTCTCACGTGTGGTGCTGTCTGTTTCTGGAGTGGGCATTCACTCCTTCCCACACTGCTCCCCTTTAAGTGAAGAGCAAAGGAAAACACAAGGTCCAATGAATGTTTATGCCAGAAGCTGCCTCAGGCTGCTGGGGAGCGAGTGACACAGGAGCATGGGAGCCTCAGAAATCAATGACATACAAAAGCTGAAGGGCAGGGGGATTAAAGTGGGATGGAAAGGATTTAACACTGCTGCTGGTACCGTGCCCCTGCCTAGAGGCAGGCTTTGCTGACAAGGTGATTGCTGGCACTTCTTGTAGGTCCTTTGAGGCTTCCACACTTCCTCATTTAGTTTATTATTATACTAAACAATTCATATTCAGTCTCAGCTCAGCTCTCCAGCCTGGGCTTCTCCAAAACCTGTCCTCCCCCCAGGCCTCAGAGCTCCCCCTCCACACCTCCCTACCCAGGCCTGAACGACACAGAAAGGAAAATTAGCCAGGCTGCTCAGGGCCTGTGGTGGGTTAAAGTTTCACCCCCCCAGCATTAACTTTGCCAGACCAACTCAGTTAGAAACAAATGAAGCAAAATCCACACTCTACAGTGGGGTGCAAGGAATAGGTACAAAATGCACAGGAGTTACAATATCATACAGATATTTACAGTTAATAAACAGCACAAGGATCCCCCTGGCCAAGGGCCAGGGGAAGCTGCTAGCTTCTCCCTCCCTGCCTACCATTAGCCCCCTGTACAAAAGGGACAAGAGAAAGGAGCAGAGAAGTTAGGCTTAGCCAAGGCCAGCCTAAAGCATGCAGATTCTCTCTCCCAAGTAAAGCAAAGCAGCCAGAGATCAGAAGAGCAGAGAGAAGGGAAGAATTGTTGTGGTACAGCTCCTCTTATCCCAGACATTTACCCAATGAATTCATTTAGAACAATCTCTTGTTTTCCTCTTTACACCCAATAGTGATTTCTTTATATTTTCCTACTTTCCTGCTCAAAATCTGTAACTAACTTTAAAAGGCAGAGCCTAAAGCCACCACAAGGCCAAAAGCCTCAACTCCTCCATAAACACCAGAGAGATGCCAGCTCGGCATGCTGGGAGAAGAGAGAGGCAAGAGGGGAGAGCAGCCTCTGCTGTTGGGATATAAAGGGGAGATGCAGGCATGGTGGGAATGAAATAACAAAAGATTACACTTTCCAGTGTCCACCCCTGGACCTCTCTGGCCCTTGGAGGACTTGCAACTCCATGGTTAAGACATCCCAGTTGTTAAACCATGACAAGATGCTAATGGATGAGACCTTATATATCTGTGAACATGCTGTCTATGAATCCTTGCCACACCTTGCCACACCTTGCCACACCTTGCCACACCTTGCCACACCTTGCCACACCTTGCCACACCTTGCCACACCTTGCCACACCTTGCCACACCTTGCCTACTGTGTCCAGTTCTGGGCCCCTCAGGTTAGGAAGGATGTTGATTTGCTGGAAGGTGTCCAGAGAAGGGCAACAAAGCTGGGGAGGGGTCTGGAGCACAGCCCTGTGAGGAGAGGCTGAGGGAGCTGGGGTTGCTTAGCCTGGAGGAGGAGGCTCAGGGGAGACCTTCTTGCTGTCTACAACTCCCTGAAGGGAGGTTGTAGCCAGGAGGGAGTTGGTCTCTTCTCCCAGGCACCCAGCCCCAGAACAAGAGGACACAGTCTCAAGCTGTGCCAGGGGAGGTTTAAACTGGATGTTAGGAAGAAACTCTACCCAGCAAGAGAGATTGGCCATTGGAATGTGCTGCCCAGGGAGGTGATGGAGTCACCATCCCTGGAGGTGTTTATGAAGGGACTGGATGAGGCACGTGGTGCCATGGTTTAGTTGATTAGATGGTGCTGGGTGATAGGTTGGACTCAATGATCTCAAAGGTCTTTTCCAACCTGGTTATTCTGTACTCTATTCTTTTGCAGATCATGACTGGTACCTCTGCCATGTGACACTCCTTGCCCCAGAAGAGGAGGTCCTGTCCTGGGGCATGTACCCATACCCCTACCTGGCCCGTGTGGACCCAGATGCTCGAAAAGGCACGCTCATCTACCAGCTTGTTGCATGTTACAGCAACAGTGAGAACAGCAGTGCTGCTGGGATAACTTACACTCTCATTGCAGGTGGGGCTCTTCTGGAAAACAAACCAACCAAACCAAAACCAAAGAAACACAAAAAGATAACATTCTGTGAAGTTGTAGATTTTTCACAGGCTCACAGGGTGTCAGGGGTCAGAAGGGATCTCCAGAGATCATCAAGTCCAACCCCCCTGCCAGAGCAGGACCAGAGAATCCAGCACAGGTCACACAGGAACACATCCAGACAGGGATGGAAAGGCTCCAGAGAAGGAGACTCCACAACCTCTCTGGGCAGCCTGCTCCAGGGCTCTGGGACCCTCACAGGGAAGAAGTTCTTTCTCATGTTGAGGAGGAACCTCCTGTGCTGCAGCTTACATCCATGGCCCCTTGTCCTACCCCAGGGTGCAACTGAGCAGAGCCTGTGCCCTCCCTCTTGACCCCCAGCCCTCAGATATTTATGTATGGACATTGATCAGATCCCCTCTCAGTCTTCTTCTCTCCAGATTAAACATCCCCAAGGCTCTCAGCCTCTTCTCATAGGGCAGTGTTCCAGTCCCTTCATCATCCTTACAGCCCTCTGTTGGATTCTCTCCAGCAGATCCCTGTCCCTCCTGAACTGGGGAGCCCAGAGCTGGATGCAATATTCCTTAATTTTCCCATTTTATCACTTCCTTAGTAGCTTTTCCCCCTGGGGAATCCCTGAGAAGAGGTACAGCAAGGAGGAGCTGAAGGTGCTTAAATTAGCTTCTCATCCACATGATTGTCTTTTCTTGCTGACATTCTCTTTGCTCTGCTTCTATTCTGAAATCAATTGCAGCTTTTATATTAGCTCAAGGCTCCATTTCACAGGATCACAGGATGTTAGGGGTTGGAATGGACCTCTGGAGATCTTCAAGTCCAACCCTCCTGCCAGAGCAGGACCATAGAATCCAGCTCGGGTCACACAGGAACACATCCAGACAGGGCTGGAAAGGCTCCAGAGAAGGAGACTCCACAACCTCTCTGGGCAGCCTGCTCCAGGGCTCTGCAGTTCTCACAGTGAAGAAGTTCCTCCTCATGTTGAGGTGCAGCCTGCTGTGCTGTAGTTGATATCCATTGCTCCTTGTCCTACCCCAGGGTGCAACTGAATTTGTCACCTGTTCTTGTCTCTTTCATACTGTTCCAGTCAACAGAGCACAGTGAGTGAAAGAGAAGCTGGAGAGTCAGAAGTATGTGCAAAGACATGGGTAGATGAAAAGAGCCTGGATGAGGCACTTGGTGCCATGGTTTAGGTGATCAGAGGGTGCTGGGTGAGAGGTTGGACTCGATGATCTCAGAGGTCTTTTCCAACCTGGTTGATTCTGTGTTGTGGTTTGAGGACAGCTGAGCAGTGCTGATGCAAGCATTCTCACTGTGGGGTATTTTTCAGACCAGCTTTGTGCATATGTTGCTAGGTGGTGAAGAACGATTCCGAGTAGATAAGGACTCTGGCATCATCATGACCACTGGCTTGCCTTTGACCTGGAACAAGGAGTATGTGGTTACTGTGGAAGCCACTGATGAGCATGGCAACAGAAGCCCCTACGCCTCCATCTCCATCCTGGCAGGCTCCCGACCTCCACAGTTCACTAACATGTCCTACAGTGTGTTTGTGCCTGAAAATACTCCAGCAGGAGAGATGTAAGTTGTGCTCTGTTAGGTGAGCTCCCTCCCTGCTCACAGATTCAGCCACAGACTGCATTGGGTTGGAAGGGAGCCTCAAAGGGCATCTTGGGCAACCCCCCTGCACTCAGCAGGGACACCTCCAGCTACAGCAGGCTGCACAGGGACACATCCAGTCTGAGCTTGAATATCTCCAGGGATTGGGCCTCAACCATGTCCCTGGGCAGCCTGTTCCAGTATTCTGCTGCTCTTATTGTAAAGAACTTCCTCCTGATGTCCAACCTAAATCTGCCCTGCTCCAGTTTCAAACCATTGCCTCTCATCCTATTGCTCCAAGCCCTTGTGAACAGTCCCTCCCCAGCCTTCCTGTGGTCCCCTTCAGATCCCTGTAGCACAGGAATTTCCAGTCTGAATAGAAAGCCAAGCCCAGTGCTGAAAGAGAGTGAGCAATTCACTTTCCCTCATCCTCACCTTCCTCTTCTAAGTTCTCGGGAGACATCTTTGGTTGTCATTTCGAACCAAAGGATTCTTCTCTCATTCTTTACAGAGTGGCAGTGGTTGAGGCTGTTTCTTTCCAGAGCCAGCCTCTCTCCTACACTCTGCTGACAAACCCCAGTGGGCTCTTCAGGGTGGGGCAGGAGAGTGGAGAGCTCAGCCTGACCCACCCCGTGGACTACGAGAGTGAGCACCACCTCTACCACCTCTTGCTGAAAGCCATGGAAGTGGAGAGCGCTCTCAGCAGCGTGACTGAGGTACCTGCACCACTTCACTGCTGTGTCTGCAGCCTTTGTTACCTGCTCAGTGGGAACAGTTATGCCCGTGGATGGCCTAGAGCCCTGGTGAAGGTGCTCAGGGGAGCCTTACCGTGCAGGCAGAAGGCTGGGCTCTGAGCTGGGCTCAGCTCTAGGCTCTGAGCTGGGCATGCATCCTTCTTCCCAAGAGTAGACACCAAGACCCCCCTCTCAGCATGTCCTTCTGTCACAGGTGGTGGTCCATATCACGGATGAAAACGACTGCTTTCCCGAATTCCAGCACTCCATTTACAGCAGGGCCGGCGTTCCCGAAACCGTTCCTGTCGGCACCTCCCTGCTGCAAGGTGAGAGCCCTCCTCCTACCGCTCGCTCTTGCCACAGACCCGCTGCTTTGTGCTGCCCCTGGATGCTCTGATTGTGTATTCCACAGCAGGCACTGCCTTTGTCAGATGTGGATGGTAGCTCTCCTGGAGGTCTGCAGGTGGTGTTTAGGTACACTGGAAGTAGAGTTCTGAGTGTCTTCAAGTGAGGACCATTGTGCGGTGCCCGGGGAGGGATCTTGTGGTATCCAAAGAGAAAACTCACAGATTGCATTGGGTTGGAAGGGAGCCTCAAAGGGCATCTTGGCCAACCCCCCTGCACTCAGCAGGGGCACCTCCAGCTAGAGCAGGATGCCCAGGGCCACATCCAGTCTGATCTTGAATGTCTTCAGGGACAGGGCCTCAACCACATCCCTGGGCAGTCTGTTCCAGTCTTTCACCACTCTCACTGTGCAGAGCTTCCTCCTGATGGCCAACCTAACTCTGCCCTGCTCCAGTTTCAAACCATTGCCCCTCATCCTGTCCCCACAGGCCCTTCTGAACAGTCCCTCCCCAGCCTTCCTGTAGGTGCCCTTCTCCAACCTGTTTCACTGGCTGCAGTTAAATGCCTTCAGAGGTGTCTGGAGATCCGACATGGTCTGTCATGATGTGCTGCATGCCACAGGCGTGTTCTGCCTCAAACTGGGAGTACACTTGTGGGCTTGATGCCAATATTCAAACTGAGATGAGGAGCAGGTCCTGGGGTAGTGCTGGGAACATGGGCTGAGACCTTGGTGGGGTTATGAACCATGTAAGGAATGGGTAGGTGCCAAGGCAAGGCTTAGCAAACACAGGCTGGAAATGTAAATACATGCTGGAAAACATCAGTGTAAATGTCCTGAATCTGAAGCTGCAGGTTGCAGTGGTGATAAGCAGCTTTGCTTCCCTTGTGCAGCCAGATGCTGATAAGAGGCCTGCAGGAGCTGCTTTCTCTAAACACCTACCCAGAGAGTTCACAGAATCACAGAATGGTCTGGGTTGGAAGGGACCTCCAAAGATCATCCACTCCAACCCCCACTGCAGTCAGCAGGGACGTCCTCGACCTTGAATATCTCCAGGAGAGTTCAGAGCTTGCTGCAGCTCTTTGTGGCCTGTTTGTTTACTAGCTCTTGGGAAGAAATGAGTTTAGTGGAATGATCAGCTCCTAAAGTTTCTAAGCATGTGGTTTTCCTTAAAGGGGTAAAGTCTCTCCAGGAGGCTTGTAAAGTCACCCAGCTGTGGGGGGGGGGAATCATGGCCCATGTCCAAAGCAAGCAGAATGGCAAAGCTGTCCAATCACATCCTACTTGTTTGTCCTGCCATGGCAGACATGCTTCAAGAGGAAGAGCCTTCAAGAAAAGAAAATGCAAAGGGGAAGTATAGAGGCAGTCAGTGAAAATGGGTGGGTGAGCACTCCTGTGGTGCTGAAGGGCTGAGCAGTACTGCTGGTGGCTGCAAGTGAGCCATGAGTGCTGTCGCCTGCACCCCGTGCTGGATGAGTGCTGTGCCAAAGTAAGTGGCATCTCAGGGCAGGGGGAAAAGAAAGCATCCCTTTACCCTTGAGGGGTGGAATATTGCAACCTCAGAATGTTCCACAAGCAAGTTCAAGAGAGCCTTTGCTCCTGTCTGGCAGAAAGGGACCTGGGGGTTCTAATGGACACGAAACTGATTAGGAGCCAGCAGTGTGCCCAGGTGGCCAAGAAAGCCAAAGGCATCCTGGCTGGGATCAGCAATGCTGTGTCCAGCAGGAGCAGGGAGCTGATTGTCCCCTGGTACTCAGCTCTGGGGAGGCCACACCTCAAGTATTGTGTCCAATTTTGGGTACCTCAATACAGGAGAGCTGTGGAGGTGCTGGAGCCAGGGCAGAGGAGGGCAAGGAAGTTGTGAAGAGCCTGGAGAATAAATCTGATGAGGAGCGACTGAGGGAGCTGGGGATGGTTAGTTTGGAAAAGAGGAGGCTGAGGGGGGGACCTGATTGCTGTCTACAACTACCTGAAAGGAGAGGCTGCTGCTGGTCTCTTCTCACAGGTAATTAGTGATAGAACAAGAGGGAATGGCCTCAAGCTGCACCAGGGAAGGTTTAGACTGGACAGTAGGAAGAATTTTTTCCCAGCAAGAGTGGTCAGGCACTGGAATGAGCTGCCCGGGGAGGTGGTGGAGTCCCCAAGCCTGGATGTGTTTAACGTTGTTTAGGATGTGGTGCCTGGGGATATGGTTTAGGGGTGAACCTTGCAGAGTAGGGTTAACGGTTGGACTAGGTAATCCTGTGGGTCTTTTCCCAGCTGAATGTTTCTGTGGTTCTGTGGCTGGCTGAGCTGCTGCCAGTGGCAGTGTGACACACACCATATGTTTTAGTTGTCAACCCTTTTGATTTTAACACACTTGAAGCCTGGCTGGGATGGTGTTGGTGGTGCTGACGCGGTGCTAGCTGAGTCAGTCTGCCTGCTCAGTCGTTACCAGCAGATTTATGCTCCCTGCATGTGCTTTGACACGTCTGAATGCAAACTAGCTCTGAGCTGAAAAGCGTGGAGGGATGCTCTCAGCAGGGGCTAGCTGCACCACTGTGCCAGCAGAGCAAGGCTTCCTGCTGACCTGCTGGGCTTTGAGCTGGAGTTAGCTGCTTGCACTAAGCCAGCTCAGAGCACAGGCAGAGCCGGCACAGCCCTGCTTGTGGTTGCTGTATGACCCTCGGAATACCTTTGCAATGCTGAGCTGTTTGCGGGATGGCATCAGACGGGAGGGGAATGGAATTCCCAGTTGTGCTTGAGGAGTAGGATGAGTTTTTGTCACGTGCAAGCCAGCCTGGTGCTCCCTGCTTGCGGGAAGACATCTAGGGGACAACAGAGGCTGATTTGTAAGCACGTGGAATGTGTTTCTGTGCGTGGTTACAGCGTCTTGGTAATGGCTCTGCAGAGGAGATCAGAACTTTTCAAATCAAATGTCTTTCTACGCCCCATACTTGACCACTAAATGTATCAGTTTTAAGCCACCTTTCATTTCAATCTTTCCTGTGTCTTCGATACAAGAGAGTGATCTCTAAAGCCCTTGCTTCTGTAATGCACCCAAATACTGATTCAGGGCAGTGTTTTGGGAGATGCTAAACAAAATGTTTACAACTGCCCTAAGTGCCCTTTTCAACCAAGATGAATAACTTTCCAGGGGCAGAGCTAGAGGTGTTTTGGTTTGGGTTTGGCTTGGGTTTGGTTTGGTTTTTTTTGGGGGGAAGGAGCACAGCATCTCAGTGCTTATTGAAAATCTTTCTCCTCCCCTTTCCTATTTTGAGTTCATGTTCTGGTAGTGGTGGGTGATTGTTTCTTCTTCACACTGTGGATGATGCCGTAGCTCCCTGCCAGGGTGTCCATTCACTGCAACCACTGTTCTGCTTCCAAAAGGCTGTGTGTGCTACCACCGTGGCTGCGTCTGTATCTTCCTGGTAGAAGGAGGAGTTTGTTTAATGCCGGCACGGATACGAGCTGCAGTCTCGTTGTTTGGCTAGAAAAGTGGCAGGGTGATTAAAAGAGGTGAGCTCCTGCTCTTAGAAATCACTTTTGCTACTATGCTGTGAGCTCAAAGTCTTTGTTCTGCTGAGCAGATGGGACACAGGAGGCACTGAATAAACACGAGCTGGGGAGGAATGTTTAATCACTCTTTGTACCTTGAAGCCCTAGGTAATTAAAAAGCGCTTTAGCTATAACATAGCTGGGAGCTAATTAAATTTGATGGCATCCCTAGAGAGTGAGGACACGATTTATGACTGGTAATGTTCTCCCAACATGAATATTGATCCTGTGGTAATTACCAGCGTCGGCTGCTATTTGCACAAAGGGTGCTGTGTAGTACTGGGATCGCTGCTCTCTTGCTGCGTTTGCCCAGCCTGGCTTGGAGGAGGGGAAGTGTTGCTTTGCTTTCCTACTCCCAGCCTCCTGCTGAGTTCCCAGATTCGTGCACGCATACACCCCACCCCTCCACCCCCTGAGGAAACACTTTAACAGAGAAAACAGATTTAGGTGATGTCTGCTCTCAGAGCAAAAAGTATTTGAAGCTGACTTGGTAGGAAACAGAGTAAGGAAAGCTCTCCTGCAGCCTGACTGTTGCCTTCAATGTGTTCTCTGGCAGTGCTTGCGACAGACTGTGACTCTGGCTCCAACGCCGAGATCAGTTACTTCATCCAGAGCAGTGATTTTTCCATCACACGTCACGGAGTCATCAATTCGAACCAGAGGCTGAACTTTGAGCGGGCAAACCACATGTATGAGTTCGTGGTGATTGCTGTCGATAAGGGACTCCCCCCGCGCACGGGGACCGCCGCCGTGCGCATCCGGATGGCCAACGTCAACGACGAGGCTCCTGTCTTCTCCCAGCCTGTGTAAGCCACCTCCAGCTCTCACTGTGGGGTCTGCACCTTCTCTTAGGAGGACTGTGTCCAGCAGATCCCCCTCAACTCTGTCCTGGTAAGACCTCACCTGGACTATTACATCCAGCGCTGGGCTCCCCAGTTCGACAGGGACAGGGATCTGCTGGAGAGAGTCCAGGGGAGGGCTACAAGGATGGTGAAGGGACTGCAGCGCTGGCCCTATGAGAGAGGCTGAGAGCCCTGGGGATGTTTAGTCTGGAGAGGAGAGGACTGAGTAGGGATCTGATCAATGTCTATAAACATCTGAGGGCTGGGGGTCAGGAAGGAGGGCACAGGCTCTGCTCAGTTGCACCCTGTGGTAGGACAAGGAGCAATGGATGTAAACTCCAGCACAGGAGGTTCCACCTCAACATGAGGAGGAACTTCTCCACTGTGAGGGTCCCAGCGCACTGGAGCAGGCTGCCCAGAGAGGTTGTGGAGTCTCCTTCTCTGGAGCCTTTCAAGACCCATCTGGATGCATTCCTGTGCAACCTGTGCTGGATTCTATGGTCCTGCTCTGGCAGGGGGGTTGGACTTGATGATCTCTGGAGATCCCTTCCAGCCCCTAACATACTGTGATCTTCACGGGAGTATGACAGTATCACAGTATCACCAAGGTTGGAAGAGACCTCAAAGATCATCGAGTCCAACCTCTCACCACAGACCTCATGACTAGACCAAGGCACCAAGTGCCACATCCAACACCAGCTTACATGGTCTCTTGTTTTGTGTAACTGTAAGTACCAGAGAATCAGAGTGTTAGGGGTTGGAAGGGACCTCCAGAAATCATCCAGTCCAACCCCCCTGCCAGAGCAGGATCACCCAGGGCAGCACACACACAGGAACACATCCAGGTGGGTTTTGAAAGTCTCCAAAGACAGAGACATCACAACTTCTATGGGCAGGCTGTTCCAGGGCTCTGTCACCCTCACAGTGAAGAGGTTTTTTGTCATACTGAGGTAGAATTTCCTGTGATTGAGTTTACATCCATCCCCCCTTGTCCTATCCCTGGGTATCACTGAAAAGATCCAGGCTCCATCCTCCTGACAGCCAGATATCTGTAGGCACTGCTAAGGTCCCCTCTCAGAGAAAGAGAACAGGATGAATAAAAGCCCTAACTCTATGGGGAATTCTTTTCACTGTGTTAACTTCTATATACTGTTCAAGTATAAATACATGACAGCTACAGATGCCACTTAGCATCATAGAATCATCATAGAATGGCTCAGGTTGGAAGGGACCTCAGAGATCATCTACTCCAACCTCCCCACCATAGCCAGGGACACCTCTCACTGCAGCAGCTGCTCAAGCCTCATCCAGCCTGACCTGCAATACCCCCAGGGAGGAGGCAGCCACAACCTCCCTGGGCAGCCTGTGCCAGTCTCTCACCACCCTCATGGGGAACAACTTCTTCCTAACATCCAAGCTGAATCTACCCATTTCAAGTTTTTTTTTCCACTCCACCCCAGTCCTTTCACTCCCTGACACCCTCAAAAGTCCCTCCCCAGCTTTCTTGTAGCCCCCTTCAGATACTGGAAAGCCACAAGAAGGCTTCCTTGGAGCCTCCTCTTCTGCAGACTGAGCAACCCCAGCTCTCTGTCTGAACCCAATTAGTCTTGTGGGGTTTTTGCCTAAGTTTGAAGTGTGGCTATGTTTTAAATACAAAGTATGAATACCTTAACTTACCCAATCATATACTGGTTGACATACATCATCTCTGTGCTATCTGATGCTTTCCATAAGTAGATAGGGACATAACAATCACAGAACCAGAGAATGCTTTAATTAGGAAGGGACCATCAATGGTCACCTAGTCCAACCCTGCTGCAGTAAACAGGGACAGCTTGAAGCAGTTTGCTCAGAGCCCAACCTGTCCTAGAATGTTTCCAGGGATGGGCATCTACCACTTGTCTGGGCAACCTGGAACAGTGTCTCACCAACTTCAATGTGAGCAGATCAGAGAATGTTAGGGGTTGGAAGGGACCTTGAAAGCTCATCCAGTCCAGCCCCCTGCCAGAGCAGGATCACACAGGGCAGGCCACACAGGAACACATCCAGGTGGGTTTTGAATATCTCCAGAGGGGGAGAGTCTACAAACACCCTGGGCAGCCTCTTCCAATGTATCTTTCTTGTATCTGGTCTAAATCTCCCCCCCACCCTTCCTGGTCCTGGACATTGATTTCAGCACTTTACATTAGTTTGATCTGGGACAGCAGATCAGCTTTTAAACATTTACTTCATTTCCTTTGTGAAAACAAGAAGCACTGCATGACAGATTATTAGTCCTGCTTCTTGCCTTTAGAAGAGAAGTTCTCCTCCTCTGCAGTGCAGTGCAGTATGGTGCACATTTATGTCTTGCCAAGTGTGGTAGTTTTAGCAGAAAAGTAGGAAAATAGAAACAAATCACTATTGGGTGTAAAAAGGAAAACAAAAGATTATTCTGAATCAATTCATTGGGTAGATAGCTGGGGTAGGAGGAGCTGTACCATAACAATTCTTCACATTCCCCATTCTTGTCTTTTCTCTTCTGATCTTGGCTGTTTTGCTTTGCTTGCAGGAGAGATAACGTGCTTCTGGCTGGCCTTGGGATAAGTCTAACCCACTGATTTTTCTCTCAACTCCTCTCTCTCAGGACAGGGGTTTTGGGGGGGCAGTGGAACAGCTTCCCAGGTCTTTTGACCATAGTATCAGTCAGGGTTGGAAGGGACCACAGGGATCATCTAGTTCCAACCCCCCTGCCATGGGCAGGGACACCCCACACTAGATCAGGCTGGCCAGAGCCTCAGCCAGCCTGGGTTTAACACCTCCAGGGACAGGGCCTCAACCACCTCCCTGGACAACCCATTCCAGGGCTGCACCACCCTCATGGTGAAGAGCTTCCTCCTCACATCCAGCCTGAATCTCCCCACCTCCAGATTCATTCCATTCCCCCTAGTCCTATCACTACCTCATATCCTGAGAAGTCCCTCCCCAGCCTTCTTGTAGCCCCCTTCAGATCCTGGAAGGCCACAATGAGGTCACCTGGGAGCCTTCTCTTCTCCAGACTGAACAGCCCCAACTCCTTCAGTCTGTCCTCACAGGAGAGGTGCTCCAGCCCTCTGCTCATCCTCGTGGCCCTTCTCTGGACACCTTCCAGCACCTCCACATCCCTCTTGGAATAGGGGCTCCAGAACTGGAGGCAGTACTCCAGATGGGGTCTCACCAGAGCTGAGTAGAGGGGGAGAATGCCCTCCCTTGCCCTGCTGGCCACACTTCTCCTGCTGCAGCCCAGGCTCTGATTGGCTTTCTGGGCTGCAAGTGCACACTGAGAGCTCCTATTGAGCTTCTCCTCCCCAGCACCCCCAAGTCTCTCTCCTCAGGGCTGCTCTCCAGCCAGTCCCTGCCCAGCCTGCATTTGTGCCTGGGATTGCCTCGACCCAGCTGCAGGACCCTGCCCTTGGTCTTGTTGAAGCTCCTGAGGTTGGCCTGTGCCCACCTCTCCAGCCTGTCAAGCCCCTCTGGGCCAGGGTTTTTCGTGTTGTTAGCTAATTGTAACTATCTGTATAATCCTGTAAATCCTGTATGCTTTGTACCTATTCATTGCATTCCATTGCAGAGTGTAGCTCTTGCTTGTAAATACAGCTTTCATTTGCTTCTAACTGAGTTGGTCTGGCTAAAAGTTAATGCTGGGAAGAAACTTCAGCCCACCACACAAAGCAAAGAAAAAAGTCCTTGGAAACTCCAGACACCGCAGAATGCAGGATTGCCCTCCTAAAATACAAGCCCTGTGCCAAAGATACTGAGAGTCTGGCTAAGGATTCCCTGACAGCATGACCGTGACAGCATGGTGATGGTTGCTCTGGTGCTGAATGTGCTGCCATTGTTCCCTTACTGCCCACCAGTTACAGAACTTTCCTGTCGGAAGATGCTGGTCCCAGCACCTTAGTGGCTACCGTTCGGGCGAAGGACCCCGATGGAGATGGCCTCTTCTATCTGATCACAGGAGGCAACGAGGAGGGCAACTTTGAACTGGATAGTCAGAAAGGTAAGGGAAGAGGCTGTAGGACATGTTGTTTACTGTCTAATCCGTGCTGGCTCTGCTTCACCTGCGTGTCTGAAACCATCTGAAAGCACCACATGTAAACAATCTGCCAGGGGAGGTGCTTTGTGTGCTGGTGAATTAGCTCTTTGAGATGATGATGATGGTGCTGCTCATTCCCCAAATACCAACACCAGTTTGATGCAGTGCTACAGGCTGGGGTCAGAGTGGCTGGAGAGTAGCCAGGCAGAAAGGGACCTGGGGGTACTGGTTGACAGCAGCTGAACGTGAGCCAGCAGTGTGCCCAGCTGGCCAAGAAAGCCAATGGCGTCCTGGCCTGCATCAGGAACAGTGTGGCCAGCAGGAGTAGGGAGGTCATTCTGCTCAGTACTCAGGACTGGTTAGGCCACACCTTGAGTCCTGTGTCCACTTCTGGGCTCCTCAATTTAAGAAGGACATTGAGACTCTTGAACGTGTCCAGAGAAGGGCAACAAAGCTGGGGAGGGGTCTGGAGCACAGCCCTGTGAGGAGAGGCTGAGGGAGTTGGGGTTGCTTAGCCTGGAGAAGAGGAGGCTCAGGGGTGACCTTCTTGCTCTCTCCAACTCCCTGCAGGGAGGTTGTAGCCAGGAAGGGGTTGATCTCTTCTCCCAGGCAAATAGCACCAGAACAAGAGGACACAGTCTCAAGCTGCGCCAGGGGAAGTTTAGGCTGGAGGTGAGGAGAAAGTTCTTCCCAGAAAGAGTAATTGGCCATTGGAATGTGCTGTCCAGGGAGGTGGTGGAGTCCCCGTCCCTGGAGGTGTTCGAGAGGGGATTGGATGTGGCACTTGGAGCCATGGTTTAGTTGTCAGGAAGTGTTAGGCGTTAGGTACTAGGTTGGACTCCATGATCTCTGAGGTCTTTTCCAACCCTGTTGATTCTGTGATTTATGAGGTGCTGGTCCAGGCACTGTGCCATTTCAGATGATGAAGTCCTGTGCTGTGCAACCAAAATACAAACTGAACCAGCAACACAGCAGCAGAGCAATGTGATGCTGGCTGACTGGTGTGTGCTGTTGTGTTTAGTGATGCATGGATTTGGTAAGACAGATTTGGGAAGAGGTCGATGTGAGAAGAGGTCAGCACCCCTGTGTTCTAGCCAGTTCTAATTGATTAGAGGGGCGAGGGGTGGCTGGACTTCTCTCTCAATAGATATGCCAATAACTGCCATTACTGTAGGTCTGGCACCAGATGCAGGAGCTGCCTGCCTGCTGTAGGGCTGGCCACATTGAAAAGAAGCAATCAGGTGCATGAATCTTAGAATTCTTCCCCTTTGCTCTGCTCTGCTGAGACCCCACCTCAAATACTGTGTCCAGTACTGGTGCCCACATCATGAGAAGGGGACAGAGCTGTTGGAGTGAGTCCAGAGGAGGCCACAGAGATGATCCAAGGGCAGAGCACCTCTGCTATGAGGACAGGCTGAGGGAGCTGGGGGTGTTCAGCCTGGAGAAGAGAAGGCTTTGGGGGGACCTTAGGGCTGCCTTCCCATACCTGAAGGGATCCTAGAGGAAGGCTGCAGAGGGACTTTTCCTAAGGGTGCCTAGAGACAGGAGAAGGGGGAATGGTTTGAAGCTGAGGGAGAGCAGGGTGAGTCTGTGGCTGAGGATGAAGTTCTTCAGGATGAGGGTGGTGAGACTCCAGAATAGGCTGCCCAGGGAGGTTGTGGATGCCTCCTCCCTGGGAGTGTTCAAGGCCAGATTGGATGAAGCCTTGAGCAACCAAGTCTAGTCAAGAGGCATCCCTGCCTATGGCAGGGGGAGGTTGGAGTAGACGGTGTCTGAGGCAGAATAGTTTGGTTTATTCATATGCAACATACACAGAGCCTTTGAAATTGCCAGTGATAAATGCACTAAGCTACAGACTAGCTCTGTAGTTCTAAAATACAACTGCAATCACAGGCTCAGTCTCCCAGGGAAGCACTCAGCATAGCAGAGGTCACAAATCTTACCAAAACATTTCTCATTCTGTGGGATTTGGGAGGAAAAAATCCATCAGTCTGTTCCTGCTGTGTGGCATTGAACTCTTGTTCCCCTCCTTTGCACCCACCCCAGCAGCTCCATGTACCTCTTATGCTGGGGAGTACCAGAGCTGGAGCAGTGGTGCAGGTGGGGTCTCAGCAGAGCAGAGCTGAGGGGCAGAATCCCTTCCCTGTGCCGCTGTTCACCCTGCTTTGGATGCAGTTCAGCCCTCCCTGCCTGCTGGGCTGCCAGGGACTATTGCTGGCTCCTGGGGAGCTTTTCATCAACTGACACCCCAAGTCCTTCTCCTCCACACTGCTCACCCACATTTCTTGTCTTTTGTGTAACTCTTCTGGTCAGGGGTATTGCAGTGGAAGAACCGAAGGCTGGGTTCCTCTCCATTCTCCCTAGTGCCACTGGGTCTCCACCCAGCCTGTGTCTGCTCTGCTCACCGTGGGCTTATCAGCAATATTGGGCTTTGTCATTTTCCACTGGTTTTGTGCTTCCAAGGTGTGTACAGGGTAAAATCAAATGACACTTGATGCCTCCAAATTCAGGTCTCATTAGGCTCCGCAGAAGCCCCCCACCCAACCTGAAAAGGCCTCAATACACGCTGAACATCACTGCCATAGATGACAATGCCTCTGGAGGACCCACCCCTCTCAGCAGTTTTGCAGAGGTCATTGTGGGAGTTAATGACATCAACAACAACAAGCCTGTCTTCAGAGAGGTAAGATGTCTTTCTGCACACCACCTTTGCCCATCCATAACTGGGGTTATAGGCTCCCCTTGGCTAGCACTGCTTGCTGGTGGGCTGCAGGGACTGTGTGTGTGCAGAGAAGAATGAACCTGGGAGTGAACATGCAGCCAGCTTTCTTTAAAGCTGGGATGTAAAGCCTTCATTCTCCTTTGGGTGTTTTTTTTTTTTCCTTAAAGCTTGATTTCTTCATGAATGGAAGTAACAGAAGTGATTTGCTTCTGAGTTCTTCTCGGTCATGCTGGAAAAAATATTTCTGCTGTGCAGTGAATTGGTGTGGCTCTGTGTAATATGCAGCATTGGATGTTTGGGTGTGTTTTTAGTGTGCTTACTACAGTGACAGCACCTGGGTTCTGGAGAATCAGCCACCAGGCACCTATGTGCTACAGGTAGAAGCCTATGATGCAGACCTTGGCATTAATGGAGAGGTGAAGTATGGGCTCATGCACCGAGACGGAGCTTCCCTAGGCTTCAGCATTGACCCAGACACAGGTCAGTCACTTTCAGTTTGCTGAGATACAGTGAAAATGGCATGGAATTGTAGTGAGAATGCCAAGGTATGAGTGTGCCCAACTGGGCTCGTGCTTTGATGGCGTAACCTGCAGGGTGAACTGCACCAGCTTGTGGAACAGACACTGAAAAAAATAATCCAGCTACATGGATAGCTGTGTGCATAGATCAGTGGCTTAAATGACAAATGAAATGGGGAAACAAACCCCAGATAAAGAGGAAAATGGAAAGCTGTTCTGTGTCAGTTATATTCCTCATGGGTCAAGTGCAGCAGTAAAAATGCAGAGCAGAAAATGTGACTCTAACAGCTTGCGTTAGTCCTTCCCTTCGGGGTGGCCATTTCTCATCTCGTACAAATAGGAGGTCCAGTGGCATGCATGTAGGGGCAAAACCCTCATACCAGAGGAGGGCAGTGACACTCTTGGAGCATTTCAGGTGAGATAGCTGTCAAAGTTGGTGATGTTCCTATAGTCAAAATGGTAAGGTGTGATATTTGAGTGTCCAGGGCTGCGCAGGAGACTGGAAGGACAGAGCAGCACAATCCTGGCCCCCAGCACGGTAGAGACATAGCTCTGTAAGTGGCCTCCAAGAATCCAGTTTAAAATCTTCCAAACAGAAAAAAAATACCTGGGACAGAGAGAGACACAATCAGTAGAGAGAAAAAATGCTGCATACTGGGTGAAAATGGTTCCATTTATCAACTGAGCTATGCGGCTCTGTCCTGTTTCAATGTGTTCAACAAAGCAGCCTCCAGCTCTCATAGCAGAGATGACTTTGGTCACACCACTTACACCTGTGGTGTGACTCTCCCCCAGAGTAATAGTGAGCTGGTTGGGAACTGTTCATTTAGTTGCACTGTCATTGCAGTAAACCTGAGAGATGTCTCTCAGTGAGGAAGGGAAAGTGCTGCTGCGTTCTGTGAGGAGGACCAAGTCCTTCTGAGCTCCATGAGGATGAGAAAGTCCTTTTGGGCTCCGTGAGGAGTGAGCTAACAAGGTACTCAGACTGGGGCTCTTGATCAGGGCAGCAGCAGATAAAGCAGGTGATGCCTGGCAGTATGCAGCATGTGAGGGGGGCCAGGGCAGTTGGTGTTGGTCTTGCCCCAGGCACTATGAGGCAGGAGGGTTGCACTGCGTGCGGTTCGCTCTCGTGCGGGAGATCTGCCGGTCCCTTTCTGCACTCCTTCCCAAGGCTGTGCCACACAGCACAGGAGGTGTCTGTGTTCCCAGGAGTCATCAGGAGCACGCAGAGCTTTGACCGGGGAGAAGCAGAGGGAGTACAGCCTGTCCGTCACTGCTACTGACCAGGCGCAGGAGCCGCTGATCGGCCTCTGCCAGCTCACCGTCCTCATTGCTGACCTCAACGACAACGACCCCAAGTTTGAGAACAGTCGCTACCAGTGTGAGTGGTCCTTAACTACCCGTGCCAGCTCTGCAGCATCAACCTGGTGTGTTTAGAATCACACAATCAACCAGGTTAGAAAAGACCTCAGAGATCATCAAGTCCAACCTATTACATAACACCTAACACCATCTAAACCACTAAACCATGGCTCCAAGTGTCACATCCAAGCCCCTCTTCAACACCTCCAGGAATGGGGACTCCACCACCTCCCTGGGCAGCACATTCCAACGGCCAATTACTCCTTCTGGGAAGAACTTTCTCCTCACCTCAAGCCTAAACTTCCCCTGGCACAGCTTGAGCCTGTGTCCTATTGTTCTAGTGCTGTTTGCCTGGGAGAAGAGACCAACCCCCATCTGGCTACAGCCTCCCCACAGGGAGTTGGAGACAGCAAGAAGGTCTCTCCTGAGCCTCCTCTTCTCCAGGCTAAGCAACCCCAGCTCCCTCAGCCTCTCCTCACAGGGCTGTGCTCCAGACCCCTCCCCAGCCTCATTGCCCTTCTCTGGACATGTTCAAGAGTCTCAATGTCCTTCTTAAACTGAGGGGCCCTGAACTGAACACAGGACTCAAGGTGTGGCCTAACCAGTGCTGAGTACTGGGCAAAATGACTTCCCTGCTCCTGTTGGCCACACTATTTCTGATACAGGCCAGGATGCCATTGGCCTTCTTGGCCATCAAGGAGCAGCTCCTTAGAACAGTGGTCAGGTTTTTAGTGTCCTGTCCTCTTCTGCTCTCAGCTAAGCTCCTCAGCACTTTAATTCATCAGCAGTGGAAGCCTGCACAACTGATCGCTGTGCTCTTTGTGCATTGCAATGCTCTTCAAAAACCTTGTCAGGCTTCACTCCTACAGATGAGGCAGATCTGATCCCTTCCCTTTAGTGGTGTTTCCCTGCCCAGGACTTGCTGCACACTGAGTTTTTGTTCGATGTTCCAAAGCAAAACAGAGCAAGCCCTGGAGCAGGCTGCCTGGAGAGTTTGTGGAGTCTCCTTCCCTGGAGACTTTCAAACCTCACTTGGATGTGCTCCTGTGTGACCTGCCCCAGGTGATCCTGCTCTGGCAGGGGGGTTGGACTGGAAGATCTTTGGAAGTCCCTTCCAACCCCTAACATTCTGTGATTCTATTCTGTGATCCTACCTGACTGGAAAAGCAATTGTCATCAGTGCCTCTTTAACACAACACCTCTGTTCAGAGAGGCTGGAGGGGTATTTAGGTCTTGTCAAACAGCCCCAAATGATTGACTTCTACCCTGTGTTTCACTGGGAGCCTTGATAATGCCCATGGGAGAAAACATCTCCATTTGTGACATGTTTTGTCAGTTTTATGGGAAACTCATGCAGGGCAGAGCCAAAGTGGCCAATGTGTTACTAACTTGAAGATGGCTCGTAAGTAAAGTTGCCTCTAGCATCACAGAGGCCAGAGGGATTTTATCAGGATTCAGAAAGAGGTGGGATGGATTTTAATCCATGGCATGGATTTTAAATCACAGCAGGATTATCACAAGGAGAAGTGATCTGCTTGGAAGTACTCTACAATATTCAGCTGAATTTCAGAGTTGTGCACAAGGACAGAAAGCAAAATTGTGTTGCACTTTCCTGAGTATCTTATAGTGACTAAGGCCCAAGGGCCAAGCTGGTTAAAGTGTGCAGACTGGGAATGGCCATTCCTGCATTCCTACCTGCAGATCTGGCCAAAGCAGGGCTTGAGAAGCCAGGTGGGAGTGATCTCACTGGAGATCTCTCAGCACAGAAACCCCTGAGTTAAAGGTAGTGCACGTGCAAAGATAAACCTCTCTGCTCTCTCTTCCAACAGATCTTTCTGGTGAAACTGCTGAGGATGGTTTTTTTTAAGTAGTGAAGCTGAGAGGTCACACTTGGTAGTTCTGCTGGCTTTAGAAGTTTGGAGGAACAGGCCAAGTTTTTTTTCTTCTTGTTTATTTTTGCCAACAGAGAGAACCAGCAAAGGTCCTGAAGCAAAGGCAGCCATTTGGGATGGGGAAGTGGCAGATAATAAGGTCACTTTATGCACAGCCCTTTCCCAGCATCTGCACATAAGTAATCAATGTTTGCACGTCACAGCATTAAAAATAGCTGCTTCTCTCACAAAATCGAATGCCATTACTCACAGGTTTTTGCTCTTCCTGGAAACTGCTGGGTTCTTTATTTCTTTGCACTAGGATGTTGGTCAGATCCCTGATTTAAGCCATGCATCTCATCACCCCCCTGCAAACCAGACATGAAAGGAGTGCTTCACTGTGTGCAGTAGGGATGGGGTAGTGAGTGCTAGAGTGATGCCAGCAGCAAGCAGAAGTACATGGAACGAGAATGTGGACCTTCCAAGTAGAATCTTAGAATGGGATGGGCTAGAAGGGACCTCCAAAGGTCATCCAGTCTGACATCCCTGCAGTCCGCAGGGACATCCCCAACTAGATCAGGCTGCCCAGAGCCCTGTCCAGCCTCACCTTGAATATCTCCAGGGATAGGCCCCAACCACCTCCGTGGGCAACCTGTTCCAGTGTTCCACCACCCTCACAGTAAAGAACTTCTTGATATCCAACCTAAATCTGCTCTTCTCCAATTTTAAACCATCACCCCTCGTCCTGTCCCTTGAGGCCTTTGCAAACAGTCCCTCTGCAGCCTTCTTGTAGCCCCCTTCAGGTACTGGCAGGTTGCTATTAGGTCTCCCCAGAGCCTCCTCTTCTCCAGGCTGAACACCCCCAGCTCCCTCAGCCTGTCCTTGTAGCAGAGGTGTTCTAGCCCCCTGATCATTTTATGGCCTTCTCTCGACCTGCTCTTTCAGCTCCAAGTCCTTCCTCTATTGAGGGCTCCAGACCTGTACAGAGTACTGCAGGTGAGGTCTCAGCAGAGCAGAGCCAAGTTTCAGAATCACCTCTCTGGATCTGCTGGCAGTGCTGCTTTGGATGCAGCCCAGGCTGTGATTTGCCTTCTGTGCTGCAAGCTCACACTGCCTGCTCCTGTCCAGCATCTCATCCATCAGCACCACCAAACCCTTTTCCTCAGGGCTGCTTTCTATCTCCTCATCCCCCAGTCTGTATTGACAGTGAGGACTGTTCCAGCCCAGGTGCAGAACCCTGCACTTGCTCTTGTTGAGCTTCACGAGGTTCACCTGGGCCACCTCTGCAGCTTGTCCAGGTCCCTCTGGATGCCATCCTGCCCCTCTGGTGTATCAACAGCACCACTCAGTAGTTTTATTTTTTTCTTATAATGTGATTTAACAGGATTTGACTATAAAGACATCAAATTAAACCCCAGAAAGGGACATTGTGCAGCATTTCTTAGCAATAAATTCCATTTTCAGTCATCTATTTTTAGTGCCAGTAAATCTCCTCTGAGAGCAGCCTTGGCTGTTACTGCTGCACCAGGGATATGAATCCTAGGCCAGCTAAATGTCCTGGGGGGACAAGGGATGGTAATTAAAGCTCAAATTTGTGTTCATGGAGCAAGCAATGGTGGTGGTTTAAGGTTTTGCTGGCACAGACAGTGCATGGCAGGGGGACTGGAACTAGATGATCCTTGAGGTCCCTTCCAACCCTTGACAATTCTATGATATTAAGGAAAAAACCTCAAACAGAAAGGATGGCCACTCCATAGTGTGCCAGCCTGGTTGTCCTGCCTCAGAATGATAAAGGAGACACACAGAAGGGAGATCCAAGACGTGAAACAGCTTCTGAACCAGAAGTGATTAACTGGATTGACTGGGTTGTCCAAATGATCTGCGACAGCCTCCCCACTGCCAGAGCCATTGCAGCTCACTGAGCTGATGGAGCCCTGCACATGGAAATGGTTCAAAACCAGAATCACAGTAATCACAGAAACATTCAGGTTGGAAAAGACCCTCAGGATCACCAAGTCCAACCATTAACCCTGCTCTACAAGGTTCACCCCTAAGGCACATCCCCAAGCACCACATCCAAACCACCAAAATGCTCATTGCACCCTTGGCCTGGGCAGCTTCTCCAGAACACTGGGGTGTTGGGGGGATCTCCATGATGACCTTGAGTCTTCATACTTCATGGCTGCCTGCTGCCACCAGTCACCTTCAGGACTGAGCCCCTTCATACAAACTTCCTTTTGCTTTTATCAGCAGCTGAGCTCAGCAGCTTGGGCTGTGATCTGAGGCAGCAGCTGGGCAGCTCTGGGGTTTCTGGCGCTGCTGTGAAGGCACAGTGCTGGTGGCAGTGAAGTCAGTGAACTTTCTTCACCAGCTCACTTAGCAGCCCAGCATGTCAGGAGAAAGGGAAGGGGAAGCCACAAGAGGGCTGTGGACGCACTGCTAGTGATGATGGTACTTTACAACCTGCCTCACTACAGAAGCATTTAATCTCACGTGAAGAGATCTGATGTCTTTTTACAGGAGTGTTGCTCTTACAGCCAGCCTGGTAAATCAGAACAAGGCCTGCTGACAAGACCTTTGTCTTTTCAAAGACTTCCTCAGTGAAGATACTCCAGTAGGAACGAGTTTCCTGCATGTGGCAGCTCACGACAGCGACCAAGGTGTGAACGCCGCTGTCACCTATTCGATGTTAGAGCACCAGCCGGAGTACTTCCAGATCCACCCCAGCACAGGCTGGGTGTATGTGAGCCGCCTGCTACCCCAGGTAATGTGACTCTGCTTGGAACCTGGTAACCTCCAGCCCCTCCAGCACATTGCAGAGGGTTACCTGCAGTCCCTTGATTTGTATGGAAGGGGTTGCAAATACCCTCTGCCTTCTGCCTGTCACAGGCAATGCGCATCAGTGGCTACATCGTCGCGACGGATGGAGGGAACAGGAGCAGCACTGTGGAGCTGACAGTCACCATCACCAGCGCTCTCAGCCAGCCCCCGCAGTGGGAGCAGAGCAGATACTGGGTAACCATCCCTGAAAACACCATTCGTGACACCAGGATAGCGGTATGTGAGGAGTGCGGTTGCTTCCCTCCCTCTTCCTTTCACCTCAACAACTTCTCCCTCTGCTGTGCCCTGTCTCTGTGTTCAGAGGGCATGGATGCCCACCCCGCAGCCTGGCTGTGGGGTGCTGTTCCCTTACAAGCCTCCACAGCTGGGCACCCTGGTCAGGGTCTGTCAGCAGTACCTGGCACGCAACAGGCCAATCCCAGCTGGCAGTGATTTTCCCAGTGACTTCTTTCCCTCTCTGGAGGTATTACAAACCTGCCTGGATGCATTCCTGTGTGAGCTGCCCTGGGTGACCCTGCTCTGGTGGGGGGGGTTGGCCTGGATGACCTTTGGAGGTCCCTTCCAGCCTCTAACATTCTGTGATTCTCACAGCAGTAGTTTGCACAGGCAGAGGCTGTGGATGAGAAGCAAGACCCACGCCTTGACTGCATGGGAGGCCTTTGAATGTTGCCATCAAGGGTCAGCTCCTCACTCCTTTGTCCTCAGTGGACTGTGCTGCCTGCCTACATCTTTCCTACAGCTTTTCTCAGTTTAGCACTACAGCATGGAACAGTTGCAGTTTGCATTGGGCTCTTCCAGCCCAATCCTGTTCCTTTTTAACCTGTACAGACTCATTCTTTAAGGATAGTCTCTCCCATGAGATTCCAGGTAATTCCTGCTTTCTTCCTCGTGCACGTAATATCAAGCACTTGCAAACAATTTGGGTTTTGTCTGGTATCTTGCCTGGTAAAATGTACAATTTAGTGGATAAATATTATTGTTTTGGATTGCTTTTGTCTTGGAAGGAGAGGAGTGATTTCACAGAGAGAGTGATTGCCCAGGAGGTGGTGGAGTCACCATCACTGGAGGTGTTCAGGAGGAGATTTGATAGGTTGCTTGGTTGCATGGTTTAGTTGATTAGATGGTGTTGGATGATAGGTTGGACACAATGATCTTGGAGGTCTCTTCCAACCTGGTCTATTCTATTCTATTCTATTCTATTCTATTCTATTCTATTCTATTCTATTCTATTCTATTCCCTTTAGCCAGTGCTGCAGTCCTTGCTTGGCACATTTGCAGGCAGGTAAACTTACCATTAGTTAAAGACCTGCACCACACCTCAGTGTTGTGAAATGAAACTCAGCTCTGTAAACAGTTTCTCTGTTGTCTGTCCTTTGTGTCATACAGGCAGGTATGCTCTTGGAGAGCATACATGCAGGTATGTGATTGCCATCAAACTGAACGTATCCACCCTTGCAACACCGTGCTTCATGACCATGTGTGGTGGCTCTTCTCTTCCTCAGACCATCAAAGCCACATCCCCTCTTGGTGATCCCAGGGTTACCTATAACCTGGAGGAGGGTCAAGTTCCAGAAACTAACATGCCAGTTCGTTTCTATCTGAAGCCAAACAGAGTTGATGGATCTGCTTCTCTTCTAGTCGCTGAACCACTTGACTTTGAGACAACTAAGTTTTTCACCCTGACAGTCCGGGCACAAAACGTAGCCATGACTCCTTTAGCTTCCTTTACCACTGTTTGTGTGAACCTAACAGGTAAGCTCTGCTGCTGTCAGAACAGCTCACCCAAGCCACTACTCTTGTTATTTTTAGTATAGCTTCATGAATTAAGGTGGCATCCCACCATGCCAAGCCACCTAAGAATGCGTGGTGGGTTGAAATTTCCCCCTCCCAACGTTAACTGAGGACGTGAGGAGGAAGTTCTTCCCCATGAGAGTGGTGAAGCCCTGGAATGGGTTGCGCTGGGAGGTGGTTGAGGCCCCGTCCCTGGAGGTGTTTAAGCCCAGGCTGGATGAGGCTCTGGCCAGCCTGATCTAGTGTGGGGTGTCCCTGCTCATGGCAGGGGGGTTGGAACTAGATGATCCTGGTGGTCCCTTCCAACCCTGACTGATACTATGAACTTTGCCAGCCCAGCCCAGGTGGAAGCAAATGGAAGCTGTATTTACAGGCAAAACTACAATCTTCAGTGGAATGTAATGAATATGTACAAAATATACAAATTTACAGTATTTACAGATGTCTACAATTAATAAACAGCACAAGGTCCCCCTGGTCAAAAACCAGCTTCTCCTTCTCTGCCTCCCCTTGACTCCCCTGTACAAAAGAAGGGAGAAAGGAGCGGAGAAATTAATGCCAAAACAATGCAGCCAAGGTCAAGCAGAAGCAAGTTAGTACCTCTCCAGGGCAAAGAAGCAAGAAGAGAAGAGCAATTGGTTTTGGTCAACCAATCTTATGGTAGATAGCTCTCCAATGGGATTGTTTAAAGTTATCTTTATTTTCCTTTTTACACCCAATAGTGATTTATTTACATTTTACTACTTTTCTGCTCAAGAGCTGTGAAAAAGATTTAAAGGCATAGCCTAAAACTACCACAATGTCTGAGTTCAGTCATCTCACAAAGAGGAAGCTGGACTGCTTTGTCATGGGTTGAGCAGGAGGATGTGACTGCAGAACAGTTTAAACAGAGCCAGGTCAGTGCTGCCACAGTTCTCCTGCCTGTCCCTTGTGCTCACCAGGTCCTACACTGCAGTTTTAGAGTAGAAAAGGTGTCATAAACTGGCCCTTCAAAACACTGGTCCTGGTATTCATGGTTGTCTTATAAGAAGATCACTAGGTTAAATCATTAGCTAGTATCTTAGTTGAGATTAGGCCACTGTCTCCCAAGGTCTATAAAATGCCTCCTGACAGCTGCCATGGAAATGGTAAGACCCAAAGCACAGTATCACAGTATCACCAGGTTGGAAGAGACCTCAAAGATCATCAAGTCCAGCCTGTCACCACAGACCTCATGACTAGACCATGGCACCAAGTGCCACATCCAATCCCCTCTTGAACACCTCCAGGGATGGGGACTCCACCACCTCCCTGGGCAGCACATCCCAGTGGTGAATGACTCTCTCAGTGAAGAACTTTCTCCTCACCTCCAGCCTAAACTTCCCCTGGCACAGCTTGAGACTGTGTCCTCTTGTTCTGGTGCTGCTTCCCTGGGAGAAGAGACCAACCCCTTCTTGGCTACAACCTCCCTTCAGGGAGTTGTAGACAGCAAGGAGGTCTCCCCTGAGCCTCCTCTTCTCCAGACTAAGCAACCCCAGCTCCCTCAGCCTCTCCTCACAGGGCTGTGCTCAAGGCCTCTCCCCAGCCTTGTTGCCCTTCTCTGGACACCTTCAAGTGTCTCGATGTCCTTCCTAAACTGAGGGGCCCAGAACTGGACACAGGACTCAAGGTGTGGCCTAACCAGTGCAGAGTACAGGGGCACAATGACCTCCCTGCTCCTGCTGGCCACACTATTCCTGATGCAGGCCAGGATGGCATTGGCCTTCTTGGCCACCTGGGCACACTGCTGGCTCATGTTTAGGCAGCTGTCAATCAGCACCCCCAGGTCCCTCTCTGTTTGGCACCTCTCAGCCACTCTGACCCCAGCCTGTAGCTCTGCATGGGGTTGCTGTGGCCAAAGTGCAGCACCTGGCACTTGGATTTGTTGAATGCCATCCTGTTGGACTCTGCCCATCTGTCCAGCCTGTCAAGGTCCCTCTGCAGATCCCTTCTGTCCTCTAACTGACCAACATCTGCTCCCAACTTGGTGTCATCTGCACATTTGCTGATGACTGTCTCAATCCCCTCATCCAGATCATCAATGAAGATAGTAAAGAGGATGGGGCCCAGCACTGATCCCTGGGGGACTGGCCCTCAGCTGGATGTGGCACCATTCACCACCACTCTCTATGGGCTTGGCCGTCCAGTCAGTTCCTAACCTAGCACAGAGTGTTACTGTCCACGCAGGATTGCTTCTTCCTATGAGCAATGTGATTTCTTTCTCCAAGCAAAATCAGAACTGTGGAACAAAATACAGTAAAAAATAGAGAAATAATAATGAAAAAAAAATCTTCAAACAGTTTCTTACCCTGGTCCCCATCACCTCCTTTTGCAGATGTCAATGACAATGTTCCATTCTTCATCTCTTCTAACTATGAGGTGTCTGTGCCTGAGGGAGCTGCTGTTGGCACATCTGTGGTTCAGGTGTTAGCTACAGACTTGGATTCTGGCCTGCATGGAGAGGTTTGTCCTTAGATCAAATCATTTGCATCCCAATAGGCAAGTTTGAGTATTGTAATCATGCTCTTAACTATTTCTTTTTTAGGTTCACTACTTAATATTGAAAGATGCTAGTGAGGATTATCAGTTCTTCACCATTGAGCCTGAGACTGGAGTTATTTCCACCCGTGCATCTTTTGACAGAGAGAAAAGAGCCTCTTATTTGATTGAAGTTCAGTCCCAAGACTCTTCAGAGTCTGCTAGACCTGGTGCTCGTGGCCAGCCCAACACAGGTAAAAGTAGTAAGGAATTACATAGTGGGTAAAAGATCACAGAATAAAAGAATGGCTTAGGCTGGAGGAGACCTTAGAGATCATCTAATTCGATCTTCCTGCCATGGGCAGGCTCTCCTCTCAACTGGACCAGGTTACTCAAGGCCTCAGCCAACCTGGCCTTGAACATCTCCAGGGAGGGGGTATGCACAACCTCCCTGGACAATCCATTCCAGAGTCTTGCCACCCTTGTGCAGAATTTATTCTTAAGATCCAACCTAAGCCTTTTCTCCTTCAGTTTCCCCTTGTCCTCTCAGTGGACACTCTTGTAAAAAATCCCTCTCCAGCCTGCCTGTAGGATCCCTTCAGGTATTGGAAGGTAGTTATAAGGTTCCCCTGGAGTCTTCTCTTCTCCAGGCTGAGCAGCCCCAGCTCCCTCAGCCTGTCCTTGTAGCAGAAGTGTTCCAGAGCATCTTTCTGGCCCACCTCTGGACTTGTTCCAACAAGATATCAGAGACTGGGTTCCTTCACTCTTCCAGACCTGGAGGGTGTGTGAGCTGCCTGGAGTGTACCACAAGGTATTCCACCTCTGTCATTTCTAGTCTGCATGTTCCTCTTGCATCTCCTTCTCAGACACAGCCTACGTACGGATCTTTGTCAGTGATGCGAACGACAACGCTCCGGCGTTTCCTCAGGCGGTCTATGAGGTCAGCATAGATGAGGACAGGGATGTTGGAAGTCCTGTTGTGACTGCAACAGCAGAGGATGAAGATGAGGGTGAGTGAACCCTGCATGCCTTTTCAAGTCCTCTTCGCGTTACTGTGTGTTGTGTGCATTGCTACTTATTTCACAGGCAAACCAACCTCTGCATCCAGGAGCTGCAATCTGAGGCAGCTCTAAAAGTGAGAGGGATGTTCTGGGTGCATGGGAGCAGTTTATTGTAGCAGGTGCTCAGGTCTGCAGTGCAAGTATTCAGCTAGCTGGCAGTCCCTGTGGGGCAGAATGAAATCACCTGGAGTCACAACTCTGCTGTGACTTCACAGGAGGTGACATAGAAATTCAACTCACTCTTGAGCACATGCTTGCTTTGTACTGCCCCCTGGGCTTTCCAGACCTCCCTGGGCACCAGCTTTACTTCATGGTGAGAAAACCAAACCTGTGTGCTTCTTGATGAGTCAGTGGGTTGAACCAGCCCGTGGGAGAATCTGACAAACAGAGGAAAATGCAGAATAAATGTGGCCAGAAATGAAAGCAGGAGGAAAAACGAAAAAGGCAAGGCAGACTTTGTTTTGGGGGCTCACACCTCCATCAGTTCTGATGGTGTGAAGCTGCCCTTGAATTATGGGGAGACATGATGGATTCAGCCAATCCAACAGCATGAATCACCAGTCAGGTCCTGACTGCTGCTACTGTGGCTTTTTGCTCCTTTCATGAGTTGGTCCATGCTGGAAACAAACAGACCCATCAGAACAAGCTGGTGTGCTGGTGACAGAGCCTGAATGAGCACCAAAGGAATGTGCTGCTGGGAGCAGGTGGGAGTTGACCATTGCTTTAGTGGTGTGCTCTGATTTCTCTGCTTCCTAGTGCCCATGGTGCAGAAGAGGCCACTTGAGACCAGCTACTGCACTTGAGAGAATTTGGCAAAAGTGACTAGCAAGGGATGCTCAAACTCACGCTGCAAAAGTTCTTCCAAGCACTACTGCTGAGCACACCACTGTCTTGCCATCAGTGCTGCTCCAGCCTTCTCATCCACAGCTGACTCACAACTTAACATGCTGAGTGTTCTTTCTACAACTAACAGTTCACCTATTTAATTTGGGAAATTACTTTCATAGAATGGTTTGGGTTGGAAGTGGCCCTGAAGATCATCTACTTACAACCCCCTGCCATGGGCAGGGACACCTCCCACTAGCCCAGGCCACTCAAGACCTCATGCAACCTGGCCTTGAACACCTCCAGGGAGGGAACATCCACAACCTCCCTGGGCAACCAGTTCCAGTGTCTCACCACCTTCACTGGAAAGAATTTCTTCCTTATCTCCAGTGTGAATCTGCCCTCCTCAAGCTTCAATCCATTCTCTCTTGTCCTGTCACTACAAGCCCTTGTCAAAAGTCCCTCCCCAGCTTTCCTTCAGCCCCCTTCAGCCTGGAAGACTGTAAGGCCTTCCTGGAGTAATCAAATATGTTTTGCTGCAAGTATTGAGTAGGGCATTTAAGAACACTGGCTAAACATGGTCTTAAACACAAATCACCTGCTTGTTAAGGCTAGAAAATTAATTTGCCCATGAATCTCTCTAAATTCTCCACTGTAGATGTGAACACTCAGCCCCAGGTTGTATTCTGGCTGTACAACTGATCTCTTTCTCTCCACATCTAAGCATTTGGGTTAAGTGAATGCTGGAATCAAGTAGGGATAAAGGCACCTTATAAAGGCTCCTTTCTCTGCCTCCTTCAACTTTTCAAGTAAGAGCACTCTGCAGAGTTGAGACTCAAGTACTGAAATGTAGCATGTGATGGTTTAGTAAATGCCGTAAGTTCAGCTTCTCCTTTCTCACAGCAGAAAGGGAGTTTGGCAGCTGAAACAAGGCCTGGTTTTATTCCTTCCATAAGGGAGTAGGGGACTTAGAAGGAAGTAGGGGAATTGAGGAAAATATCCTCCATCCCAGGATTCGAGGAGGGATGTCACCACGATCTCATAGAGTAGCCTCACCTCTCCACCCTCAGAGCTTTGTAGATGCCACTGTTTGGACTGGAGGCAGAAAGGGGATTCTCTGTCTTGGAATGGAGGGGCATCTATTTTTATTTCCCTTTCAAACAAGTAATCATGAAGCACCAAAATTTTTTATTTAGTTAGTTATTTGTTATTAGTTCATTCCTAAATGGTTTGCAGCTACATAACAGGTCAAAGGCCTTGCTGAGGTCCAGGCAGACCACATCCACAGGCCTCCCCACATCCACCAGGCAGTCACCTGATCATAGAAGGAGATCAGGTTGGTCAGGCAGGACCTGCCCTTCCTAAATCCGTGCTGGCTAGACCTGAGCCCTTGGCCATCCTGTAAGTGCTGTGTGATTGCACTCAAGATGACCTGCTCCATAATCTTGCCTGGCACTGAGGTCAGATGAATTCTTGCTCAAAACAGAAGATTTCTGTTATATTTTAGCACCCCTTCATCCTCAGAGCTTTGCAGATGCCACTGTTTGGAGTAGAAATAGAAAGGGGTTTCTCTGTCTTGGAAGGGAGGGTCATCTACTTCTATTTCATTTTCAAACAAGTCATCATGAAGCACCAACATTTTTTATTTATTGATTTATTTATTATTATTTCATTCCTAAATGGTTTGCAGCTACATAACAGGTTGGAAAGGTGGAAAGTTCTTAGCTGAGTTTGCTTTCAATAACATTTTCTCCATATTCCCTGTGTTATGGGGGAAGTTCTTAGCTGAGTTTGCTTTAAACAGCATTTTCTCCGCAATCTCTGTGTTTACTCAGCGATTCCTCTGAGATGAATTCTTGCTCAAAGCAGAGGATTTCTGTTATATTTTAGCACCATCCAGTGGTTAAAAAAAAAAAAAAGAAGAAAAATAAGTACAATTGCCATTTGAAACAAGAGGCTTAGGAAATAGTGAGCAAGCATAGATTCTAGTACTTTTGATGGCAAATAACCTTCTCCTTTTAAATGATTGGCAAATAATTGTATTTTGACAATAAGTTAGAGGCATGCAGGTCTTCGTTATCAACAAGCAGCTGCTTATCTGTGACTGCAAATTCCATTGCTAAGTAGAAATGCAGACCTAACCCCCAACCTACACCGTGCAGCTCCTTCAGATCCCATACATGGATCACTCTGTTGGTGGCTGTGGATATGTTTTACCTCTACCACACATTGTTTGTCTTGGGCACATGTCCTCTCTGTGTAGAATGGACAAGCAGTGGTCATCTGCTTTCTCTTGTAGGTGCTAATGCCAGACTAAGGTACCAGATCACATCAGGCAACGTGAAAGGAATTTTTGATGTGGAACCTGAGGGTGGAACCATCTTCATTGCTCAGCCTCTGGATTATGAACAAGAGCAACGTTATGAGCTCCGGCTGGTGGCTTCTGATGGAAAATGGGAGAACCACACTCTTCTCATCATCAATGTTGTCAATAAGAATGATGAGGCACCAGTCTTCACCCAGAATGAATACCAGGCCAGTGTCTTGGAGGAGCTCACTGATCTGCCTGTGCTTGTCCTAAAGGTAAAGCAGTTTGCATAAAGCAGGAGAAAACCTGACTGTTTTGTTCAGCTCAGCACCATCCGTTCACACAAATCCAAAAAGGCAGTTTCTTTAGGTTGGATGAGCCCTGGCATTAGGGGCTGTAAAGGAGAGAATAAATTAACCCCTCCATGGTGGGGTTGCTCCTCTGACCAGCAAAAATATCAGTTGGACTTGATTATTCCAAACTGAATGATTCTATGATTCTAGATGTTGAAAGACGTGATGTCCTTCCTTCACAAAGCAGAGCCAGTGTAGCTTCAGTAACTGCATAAGTATATCATGGTTGGTACCTAGAGCTCAGGCATATAAGTCACAGATTCTTTGGCTACAATACTATCAAACAAACATCACCAGGGATTGTTCTTTGACTCTGGAACTAGGTTGTCCTCGTTGTTCTGTTGTTAGAGCAGTCCTTGGCATGAGGACCTCCTGGCTGGCCCAACTAGTACTCTCCCAAACAATCCCTGGATGCAGATCAGGAGCGTTCTCTCTGGCCTATGCTGATGAGCAGCTTGGATGTATGGCCACCCTGATTTCAGAGCCTTCTCTTCACTCAGGCCCTTTTGCCTTTGTGTTCCAGCTCCAAAGAGTTTCACCCACCCACCCTGGGCAGAGTGCTTCGAGAGCCCTGCTTTTCCCTGGGGGACGAAAGAAACCTGATCCAGGTGAACAGAGAGGGACTTAGTTTCCCCCTCTGTCACAGTCCAGAGAGGGAAAGAGACTCACTTCTTTTGAATATTCCCATGTTATGAAACACAAAGGAGGCCAAAATATCAACAGCTAGACTATTTATTACACAAATAAAGTGGATGGATCAGAAGGGGAGAGAGAGAGAATAGAGAGGGAGAGGGAGAATAGAGAGAGAGAATAGAGAGGGAGAGGGAGAATAGAGAGAGAGAAGAGGAAAGGAATTATATTCCCACACCCCTCACCCCCCAAGATGGTTTGAGCCTGTGGAGGAAAGGTGCTGCAGCTTTGGATGTAGAGGAGATATTGGGTCTATAGAGGAAGGGTGCTACAGCTTTGGCTGTAGAAGAGATGTTGTCCTCTGAGCAGCCTCTTCAGCTCCATGAGTTGCAGCAGGTGGAACTTAGGACACAGAGAGAGGGTTCCTCTTGGTCTGCTTCTTCCAGGCTCCATGGTGATGTCTCTGTCCTGGTATTCTCTCTGTTTTTCTTCAGAGCACCATTGCCCTGGGCTTTTTCTCCTCTCCTGGTTTCCTTCTCAGCAGCATTGTCCAGGTCTGTTCCTTCCGTGCTTTCCTTCTCTTGTTTTCCTTCTCCTGTGCCAGTAGTTGCTCAGATCTTTAATACAGTTTTCAGGTATGTATATTCCAGAGAGTATTGATAGCAGTGGCTTCTGTCCATTATTTCCAGGGCAGCTGCAGCCTGCTGAGCAATCTTATCTATGCACCTTCCAGAGAGTCCTTATCCGGTGACAACTGCCCAATACACATCAGCTATTGTCTGGGCAAGCAGCAAAGGTGATTTTATCTTTGCTGAATCACATCCAGAGAGACAAGATTTAGTCTCTCACACCCTCCCAGGAGGAGGGGTCCCCCGGGGCAAAGGGGGTCTATTCCACTCCCCCTTCTTGTCCAGCAAGCCTATAAAAAGGAAGCCACTGTGGCCATTTGCTCTCTTTTGCTCCTGCCTGGCCTGCTCGAGAGGACCAACAGCCGCAGCTGGCCTCCTGGTTCTGCTACATGGTCAGGTCTGGCCTCTCCCTACTGCATCCAGGCTTCTCTAAAGGTCTGAAATCCACATACACCCAGGGAAATACAAGGCCATCCAGGCTTGGTTTTGTATATTTTCCTTTTCATCCTATTCCTCACCCTTGTAAACCCTCCCTGTTACTGATTTATATATATATATATACACATATATATATAGTTAAAACATTTACTTCTACTTCCAAAGTGACTCCAGATTATTTTTTGGTAGATTTACCTACTTCTCTTTTCCCCTACCCCTTTTATTCCCTTCTTTTTTTCTCCTTTTTCCTTATCAGGGAAAAGGGGGGGGTGGGGCAGGGGTTGCTAACATCTGAGCTCTTAACTTCCAGTTAAGGCTCAAACCACAGTAATATTTTGGTGCCCAACATGGGGCTTGGTAAATAATATTTTGTTTGAACAGTAATACTTTATATGGAAAGAAAATGCAGAAAGAAAATTAGGGAGGCAAAAGCCCATTTAGAACTTAGACTGGCCTCTGCTGTGAAGGACAACAAAGTCCTTCTATAAATACATCATAGCAAGAGGAAGGGCAAGGACAACCTCCACTCCTTGGTTGACACGGAGGGGAAGGTTGTAACAAAGGATGAGGAAAAAGGCAGAGGTACTTAACACCTTCTTTGCTTCAATCTATCCTAGCATGGCAGAACATCTTCCAGACAGCTGGCCTGCAGAGCTGGCGGAAGGAACCAGGGAGCTGCATGGTTTCCCCGCGCTCCAGGAGGTATTTAGAGATCTTCTGAGCCGCTGGACCCCCACAAGGCCATGGGACCAGATGGGATCCATCCTAGGGTGCTGAGAGAGCTGGCAGATGAGCTGGCCAGCGCGTCTCCATCATTTTTTCAGCGGTCCTGGCTCACTGGAGAGGTCCCAGAAGACTGGAAGCTGCCAACGTGGTGCCCCATCCACAAGAAGGCCGGTTTGATGAGCCAGGAATTATAGCCCTGTCAGCCTGACCTCAGTGCCAGGCAGATTATGGAACAGGTCATCTTGAGTGCGATCATGCAGCACTTACAGGATGGCCAGGGATCAGCCCTAGCCAGCATGGCTTTAGGAAGGGCAGGTCCGCTTGACCAACCTGATCTCCTCTATGATCAGGTGACCCGCCTGGTTGATGTGGGGAGGCCTGTGGATGTGGTCTACCTGGACCCTCAGCAAGGCCTTTGACACCGTCCCCACAGCAAACAAACTCCTGGCCAAGCTGGCAGCCCATGGCTTGGATGGAGCACACTGTGTTGGTTTAGGAACTGGCTGGAGGGCCGAGCCCAGAGAGTGGTGGTTAATGGTGCCACATCCGGCTGGCGGCCAGTCACTAGTGGTGTGCCCCAGGGATCGGTGCTGGGCCCCATGCTCTTCAACATCTTTATTGATGATCTAGATGAGGGCATCGAGTCCATCATCAGTAAATTTGCGGACGACACCAACTGGGGGCAGTAGTTGATCTGCTGGAGGGCAGAGAGGCTTTGCAGAGGGACCTCGACAGGCTGGACAGATGGGCAGAGTCCAACGGCATGAGATTGAACACATCCAAGTGCCGGGTTCTGCACATTGGCCACAACAACCCCATGCAGTGCTACAGGCTGGGGTCAGAGTGGTTGGAGAGCGGCCAGGCAGAGAGGGACCTGGGGGTGCTGGTTGATTGTAGGTTGACATGAGCCTGCAGTGTGCCCAGGCAGCCAAGAAGGCCAATGGCATCCTAGCCTGCATCAGAAACAGTGTGGCCAGCAGGAGCAGGGAAGTCATTCTGCCCCTGTACACTGCACTGGTTAGGCCGCACCTTGAGTACTGTGTCCAGTTCTGGGCCCCTCAGTTTAGGAAAGATGTTGTCTTACTGGAGCGTGTCCAGAGAAGGGCAACAAAGTTGGTGAGGGGTTTGGAAGACCAAGCCCTATGAGGAGAGGCTGAGGGAGCTGGGTTGCTTAGCCTGGAGAAGAGGAGACTGAGGGTGACCTTATTGCTCTCTACACTACCTGAAGGGAGTTGTAGCCAGGCGGGAGGTTGGTCTCTTCTCCCAGGCAGCCAGTACCAGAACAAGAGGACACAGTCTCAGGCTGCGCCAGGCAGGTTTAGACTTGAAGTTAGGAAGAAGTTCTATACCGAGAGAGTGATTGCCCACTGGAATCAGCTGCCTGTGGAAGTGGTGGAGTCACCTTCATTGGAGGTATTCAAGAAGAGGCTTGATGGGGTGCTTGGTGCCAGGGTTTAGGTTTTTTTTTAGTTTGTTTAGGTGGGTTGTATTGTACTGTATTGTACTGTATTGTACTCTCTTGTACTGTATTGTACTGTATGGTACTGTATTGTATTTTAGGTGGTTGGATTGGTTGATGGGTTGGACGTGATGATCTTGAAGGTCTCTTCCAACCTGTTGTATTGTATTGTATTGTATTGTATTGTATTGAAAAGATTGGAAGTAGAGATGTTAATTTTGAAGACTCTGATGTTCCAAGCTCTTGCATGGGTGTTTGGCTGGATCTTTGGACCCATGCCTATAAATAATACTTACCACGTGGTTTGGTTAATGACAACCTTGCAAGGGCAACGAAGCTGGTGAAGGGCCTGGAAAATAAATCTTATGAGGAATGACTGAAGGAGCTGAGGATGGTTAGTCTGGTGAAGAGGAGGCTCAGGGGAGACCTCATTGCTGTCTACAACTACCTGAAAGAATATTGTAGAGAGGTTGGTGCTGGTCTCCTCTCACAGGTAATTAGTGAGGGAATAGACTCAAGCTACAACTGGGTTGGTTTAGACTGGACAGGGAAAAAATTTGCACAGCAAGAGTGGTCAGGCATTGGAATGAGCTGCCCAGGAAGGTGGTGGAGTCCCAAAGCCTGGATGTGTTTAAAGATTGTTTAGATGTGTGCTTGGGGACACACTTTAGGGGTGACCCTTGTAGAGTAGGGTTAATGGTTTGGACTTGGTGATCCTGAGGGTCTATTCCAACCTGAATGTTTCTGTGATTCTCTGAAGTGCCATCAATGCAAGAACAGTGCTTTCTCCTTTACTTCTACTTACCTGCTGTGGCTTGTTCCAGGTTTCTGCAACAGACCCTGACCAGCAGCTGATCAAAATGCCATTAACTATTCCTTGCATGCCAGGGGGCCAGCAGTGAGTTCGCATCGACGAGAACACAGGCGAGATCAGTGCCAATAAAAGTGTTGGACCGGGAGAAGCGATCCACGTGGCGCTTCCTGGTGCTTGCAACGGATGAGAGCGGGGAGGGCCTGACTGGCTTTGCAGATGTGATCATAGAGGTGAGGGACGGAATGACAACGCACCCCTTTTCCTCTGCGTGCTGGATGGGTGCTTCATGGGCCACATCCCTGAGGATTTCTCCGGCGGAACACTCCCGTGATGGACATGACGGCGGTGGATCTGGATGACCCCGAGGCCGGTCGGAATGCTGTGCTGACATACAGCATCGTTCAGAACGTCCAGAATGAAATTAACCTCGACTTGTTCTCCATTGATTCGGTTAGTGGCACCATCTACACAGTGCTTGGGGCCTTGGATCGGGAGAAGAAAGACAAGTACCTAGTAGTTTGTGAGCCAGAGATGGAGGGGGGTCTCACCGTGACAGGCACTGCCACTATTTTGGTCTCCGATGTAAACGACCACGCTCCAGTCTTCCTGCAAAGGATCTACACTGCCTTTGTCTCTGAGAATGCAAGTATCAATACTGAGGTGGCAGTGGTGTCTGCTGTGGATAGAGATGAGGGAGAAAACGCCATGGTGACCTTCAGCATCCTTGATGGGGACAATGACCACAAATTCTCCATAGAGACCGACGAAGTCAATAACTGCGGATTTATCAGGCTCCGAAAGCAGGTTGACTTTGAGAAGCCTCACGAGAGGGTGTTCAATTTGACTGTGAAAGCAGAGGACATGGACTTCTTCAGCATCGCTCACTGCGTGATCTACGTGGAGGACTCTAATGACCATGCTCCTGTCTTCTACCCCCAGTTGTATGAAGTGGCTGCCCTGGGGGAAGACGCCTCTGTTGGCACCAAGGTTGTTCAGGTTTCTGCTGTTGACTTGGATTCTGGCCTGAATGGGAGGTTTTCTTTCCACCTGATGAACAAGTCTGACCCAGATGGCCAGTTCTCTGTGGCTAATGATGGATGGGTGATGGTGGCAGAACTGCTGGATTATGAAACAGTGACACAGTACCAACTCGTTGTCGTTGCGACTGACATGGGGCAGCCCTCTCTGACCGGCAGTGCCTCTGTTTTAGTGACTCTGCAGGACGTAAATGACAACGGGCCAGAGTTTGAGGCTCACTATAACCCAGTGGTGTGGGAAACACAGCTTCCCCTCAGGCAGTCCAGATGAATGAGACCTCTACGCTGCTGTATGCTAAGGACAGAGACACTGCTGCTCACGGAGCGCCTTTCTCCTTTCACCTTCTCAGCCACTCAGACCACCTGACTGACTTCAGCTTGCAGGACTTCCACAACGGCAGCGCCTTGCTCACTGCGCTGCGTACCTTCGACAGGAAGTGCACAAGGTGTTTACTACCTGCCCATCCCTGATCACGGACAGCGGGGTCCCCCCCATGAGCTCCACCCACGCTGACCGTCAACATTGGCGACCAGAACGACCACCCGCACTCTGCCGGCTACATGGAGTGCCTCATTTACAGCTACGATGGTAAATCACTCCCTGGTGCTTTGCTTCCAAGTGGGACAGTGAGGTCAAAGGAGCAGCTGTGAGGTTGTCTTGGTTTGAGCGGAACAGAAAGCTGTTTTCATACCCCCCCCAACCCCCACAAAGGAATGTGGTGGCTTGAATTACCCCTCCCAACATAAAATTTGCCAGACCAGCTCAGGTGAAAGCCAATTGAGCTGTATTTACAAGTGCACTACAATCCAGAAATATGGTGAGACACTGGCACTGGTTGCCCAGGGAGGTGGGTGGAAGCCCATCCCTGGAGGTTTTTAAGTCCAGGCTGGATGTGGCTCTGAGTGTGAGGTGTCCCTGGCCATGGCAGGGGGGTTGGAACTGCCTGATCCTTGAGTCCCTTCCAACCCTGACAATTCTCTGATTCTATGAAATGCAATGAATAACAGAGGACACAGTCTCAAGCTGTGCAAGGGGAAGTTTTAGGCTTGATCTTAGAAGAAGTTCTTCCCAGAAAGAGAGATTGGCTATTGAATTGCTGCCCAGGGAGGTAGTGGGGTTTATGTCCCTGGAGGTGTTTAAAGCTGGATGAGGCACTTAGTGCCATGGTTTTGTTGATTAGTTTAAGGTTGGGTGATTGATTGGACTTGATGTTCTTGGAGGTCTCTTCCACCTGGTTGATTCTGTGATTCTGCAATGTACAGAATATACATGTATTTACAACTTATGAATAACACAAGAACTCCCTTGGACAAAACCAGGGGGCTACCAAGAGCTTTGCCCTTCCTTCTCCCTTCCCCCACCCTATACAAGGTGAAAGAGAGAGAAGAGCACACAGTAGACTGTTAGAACTTGGCTACAACAAAGAAACACAGCCAAGGTCAGCAAGCATTAAACATTTCAGCAGGAAAAGCCTCTTTCCTCAGAGGTGGCTTTTCTTTTCTCCAGCCACCTCTTGAAGTCTAGTTGAGAGGCGTCCCTGCCCATGGCTGGTTGGTTGGATCTCTGAGGTCCCGTCCAACCTGACCTGTTCTATGATTAAATCTATGTAGCCGTACATCAAACACCAGATGAGCAGGACACCATGTGCAAACTGGTGCACATCTTCTCTCAGGAGCTCAGGTTCTCCCACAACTGTTTGTGTAGAGGTTTTAGACTTAAGACAAATCAGAGAAAAATGAATGGCCAACCTGCTTGAGCACATGTGAGAGCTCCAACCGTGCCACTTACATACTGTGCTGTTTCAGGTATCCTCCCCACCACTGTCCTGGGCCAGGTCAATGCCCCTGACGATGATGACTGGGACCACAAAATCTACCAATTTGAAGGGAGAACACCAAGGTATTTGGAGAGAAAGATGGGAGCTGAATAGAAAACTTGCCCACACACAAAGCCATCCAAAAATATTTAAGCTGCCTTTTTTCTTCCTCTTTTTCCTCTCCTTCTTCCCCCCCCTCCCTCCCTCCTCTTCCTTCCCCCCCCTCCCTCTTCCTTCCCCCCCCCCTCCCCTCCTTCCCCCCCTCCCCCCTTCCTCCCCCCCTCCCTCTTTCTTCCCCCCCCCCCTTTCTTCCCCCCCCTCCCTCTTTCCTTCCCCCCCCCTCTTTCTTCCCCCCCTCCCTCTTTCCTTCCCCCCCTCCCTCTTTCTTCCCCCCCCTCCCTCTTTTTTCCCCCCCTCCCTCTTTTTTTATTAGAGGGCTGGAGGGAGGAGAGAAAAACTTGTGCTAAACCATTTTTTAGGTCAGACCTTGTATGTAGGTTCCCAAAAGCCCCTCCAAGTGTGAGGCTGCAGTAAATAATGCTGCATGCCAAATTAGTCTGCTTCCCATTGCCTAATGGGCTAAGCAGCATTCTAAAATCCTGCCCACATTCATCCCCTTAATCAGGATCAGTGTGCTGCAGAAAAAACACCCACGAACCTCCATCCTCCCAGAGAGATGGTGTTTCTGTGTCCCCACTGGCTTTAAAACCTTATTTGTACACCCAGGTGTCTGGATTCTGACTGGGTTGAGATGTGCAAGTGCCATTTGGAGGTTTTGACAGAGGAGTCACTGTCAATGACCACATCTGAACTAGGAGTTTGCCCTGTTTCCAAAGTTGTGGCTGTAGTAGCCAGAGACTTCCTACACAGTCAATATGGAATAGAAGCAGGAAGAAACCACCTTGATCTGCTGGTGAAAAAGCCATTAGGAGCCAACAGAAGGCAATGTAAAGAAGTTCTGTTCTGTTCTGTTCTGCTTCACCCCTTCATGAGGGAACACATCTGGTTTCATGGATAGCTTCTCCAAAAGGAAGTGGGTCAGAAAAACCATCAGGGATGACAATTACTGCTTAGCTTTTGAACTTCTCATAGCTTGTTCCTTGACTTAACTCTTATTACAGGTACTTTATCCTTAATGATAACTCAGGTTTACTGACTATTAAAGAAGGGACCCCACCGGGAACGTACAACATAAGAGTTAGAGTCATTGATGGAGTCTGGCCAGATGTTGTCTCAACTGTCAAGGTCATAGTGAAGGAAATCAAAGATGATGCTCTCCATAATGCTGGTTCTATACAAATAAAAGGTAAGCAGTATGGGAAAAAGTGTGTTAGGATCAAAATACTGAGTTCTGCCTCTTTAATTTCCTTGCTGTGTTACTTAGAGTCCCAATGCTAGTAGAAGTTCTAAACCACCGCCTAAACATGAGCCAGCAGTGTGCCCAGGTGGCCAAGAAGGCCAATGGCATCGTAGCCTGCATCAGGAACAGTGTGGCCAGCAGGAGCAGGGAGGTCATTCTGCCCCTGTACACTGCACTGGTTAGGCCACACCTTGAGTCCTGTGTCCAGCTCTGGGCCCCTCAGTTTAGGAAGGATATTGAGTTGCTGGAAGGTGTCCAGAGAAGGGCAACAAAGTTGGTGAGGGGTTTGGAACACAAGCCCTATGAGGAGAGGCTGAGGGAGCTGGGGTTGCTCAGCCTGGAGGAGACTCAGGGGTGACCTTATTGCTGTCTACAACTCCCTGAAGGGAGGCTGTAGACAGGCAGAGGTTGGTCTCTTCTCCCAGGCAGCCAGCACCAGAACAAGAGGACACAGTCTCAAGCTGCGCCTGGGAGGTTTAGGCTGGATGATAGGAAGAAGTTCTTCATAGAGAGAGTGATTGCCCATTGGAATGGGCTGCCCAGAGAGGTGGTGGAGTCACCATCATTGGAGGTGTTCAGGAGGAGACTTGATGGGGTGCTTGGTGCCATGGTTTAGTTGGTTAGGTGGGTTGGATTGGTTGATAGGTTGGACGCGATGATCTTCAAGGTCTCTTCTAAGCTGGTCTACTCTATTCTATTCTGTTCTATTCTAAATATCCCCTGAACTGGGAACTGAGTCCATTTTTTAAGAGCTTAATATTGATTCCCTGGCAGTGGTCTCTGTTGTTGCTACAGCAGCTGCAAGATCTGTGTTTGTCAGGTTTTTAACTTCTGTTGCAGATATCACTCCAGAGGAATTCATAGCCCAGTCCCCTGAAAAACAGAGTAAATACTACCAGATGAAGAAGCTGCTTTCAGAAATTCTGTCTGCCCAGGTGGAAAACGTTCACATTTTCAGTGTGTTGAATAGCCCAAGTCAAACCCCAGGGGTTGATGTTTGGTTTGCAGTCTCTGGGCCACCTTACTATAAAGCAGAAAAAACTTAATGGCAATGTTGCAGCCTTCAGAGCCTGGGTAAGTATCCATACTGCTTATGGAAACACAGCATCTTCTCATTGTGTCTGTCCAGGTAACATCCACTGCCTAGTGGGGGTCAGGCCAATCCCAGGCACAAATCCAGGCTGAGTGCAGAGTGGGCTGAGAATAATCCTGAAGACTTGGGGGTGTTGGTTGCTGAGCAGCTCCCCAGGAGCCAGCAGAGCCCTCCTGCAGCCCAGCAGGCAGCTGTGTGCTGGGCTGCAGCCAGAGGAGTGTGGGCAGCAGGGCAAGAGAGGGGATTCTGCCCCTTGACTCTGCTCTGCTGAGACCCCACCTCCAATCCTGCCTCCAGTTCTGGTGTCCCCAGCAGAAGGAGGACACAGAGCTGCTGGAGTGAGTCCAGAGGAGGCCACAAAGTTGATCCAAGGGCTGGAGCACCTCTGTTATGAGGATAGGCTGAGGGAGCTGGGGGTGTTCAGCCTGGAGAAGAAAAGAGTCTGGGGCGACCTTATTGCTGCCTTCCAATAGCTGAAGAGATCTTAGAGGAAGGCTGCAGAGGGAATTTTCCTGAGGGTGTCTAGAGACAGGACAAGGAGGAATGGTTTGAAGCTGAGGGAGAGTAGGTTTAGACTGGATCTTAGGAAGAAGTTCTTCAGCATGAGGGTGGTGCGACTCTAAATTATGCAACCCAGGGATGTCATGACTGCCTCCTCCCTGGGGGTGTTCAAGGCGAGGTTGGATGAGGCTTTGAGCAACCTGGTCTAGTGGAAGGTGTCCCTACCCCTGGCATGGGGTTTGTAACTAGTGACCTTGAAGGTCCCTTCCAGCCTAAACCATTCTATGAATCTATGGAAGAATCATCTGCCCCTCTTGCAAAACAAAAGACTATGGCTAAGAGTTGAATGACTGGCTCTGTTGGCAGTGTGGCTGTTGGCACAGAGGCTGAAATAGGAGTTATGTTTAGAGTCATTGCTGGAGTACCAACTCACTCACTCTGCCAGAAAAAGTATGTCTGCACTGCCCAATGCCTGCCCACCCTTCCCAGTATTTTTAAGCCAGAAGAATGACACAATCCCTTTTGCACCCCCCATTCCCCCCACCCCCCCAACCCTGTACCTTCAGAGAAGTAAAAGGTCAGAGGGAGGATAGCATAGTCCAAAGCCAAAGCATAGCATAGCATAGCACAGAATAGCATAGAATAGCATAGCATAGAATAGAATAGGAGTGAGCAGGCAAATAGAGCAAACAAACTCTGCTGCAGGATAAAAGGTTTTCAATACACCAATGGAATTATAACACAGTAAGGATCTGGAGGTTCTGGAAGGTGTCCAGAGAAAGGGCCACGAGGATGAGCAGGGGGCTGGAGCTGCTCTGCCATGGAGACAGACTGAGAGAGTTGGGGCTGTTCAGTCTGGAGAACAGAAGGCTCTAAGGAGACCTTCTTGTGGCCTTCCAGTAGCTGAAGGGGGCTCCAAGAAAGCTGGGGAGGGACTTTTGACGGTGTCAGGGAGTGATAGGACTGGGGGGAATGGAGCAAAACCAGAAATGGGTAGATTGAGATTGGATGTTAGGAGGAAGTTGTTCCCCATGAGGGTGGTGAGAGCCTGGCACAGGTTGCCCAGGGAGGTGGTGGAAGCCTCCTGCCTGGAGGTGTTTGCAGCCAGGCTGGCTGTGGCTGTGAGCAAGCTGCTGCAGTGTGAGGTGTCCCTGGGCATGGCAGGGGGGTTGGGACTGCCTGATCCTTGAGGTCCCTCCCAACCCTAACAATTCTAAGATTCTATATTAACCTATCTATTGTTATCATTCAGTGTCCAATCCCTTACATTATTTATCTTTCACTCAAACATCTCTAGTATCTTAGCTAAGGACAGGCTCAAACCACTACAGAAAGTCAGCTGAATGCAACTGATTGTTCTCCACAGCTGGAAACCATCCTGGGTATAAACATCACCCAGGTGGGCATCGATGAATGCCTGGCTGCAAACTGCACTCACAGTAGTGGATGCATCAGCAAGCATGAACAGACTCACGTGCCAACAATCACCACAGCTGGGAACGTCTCACTGGTGTCTGTGACAGTCCTGAGCCATGCCCTGTGTGGCTGTGCAGCTCGGGAGGGTCCTCACCTCTCCTGCTCCTCGTACCAGACAAACCCTTGTCTCAACGGCGGCACCTGCATGGATACTGATTTGGGCTACAGGTTGGTAAAGCTTTGCCTGGTGTTCAAACCAAGTGCTTCTGATTCAGTCTGTCAGTGGGATGACTGGAAGCTTGAGGAGGCATCATTGGGTGTCTCCTCACTGTGGCAAACCTGAGTTTTGGTACACTTCACACAGAGGTCTTGCAAAGCAATCTCTCTGTTTTCAGGTGGGTTCTTGGGTTAGTCATGGTCTCTGGCCAAACTTTGAGAAGTGTTGCAGGTTAGAATCATAGAACCATAGAATCAATAAGGTTGGAAAAGACCTCAGAGATCATCAAGTCCAACCTATCACCCAACACCTCCTGACTAACTAAACCATGGCTCCAAGTGCCACATCCAGTCCCATCTTGAACACCTCCAGGGATGGTGACTCCACCACCTCCCTGGGCAGCACATTCCCATGGCCAATTTCTCCTGCTGGGAAGAACTTTCTCCTCACCTCCAACCTGAACTTCCCCTGGCACAGCTTGAGACTCTGTCCTCTTGTTCTGGTCCTGGTTGTCTGGGAGAAGAGACCAACCCCCTCCTGGCTACAACCTCCCTTCAGGGAGTTGGAGAGGGCAAGAAGGTCTCCCCTGAGCCTCCTCTTCTCCAGGCTAAGCAACCCCAGCTCCCTCAGCCTCTCCTCACAGGGTTGTGCTCCAGACCCCTCCCCAGCTTTGTTGCCCTTCTCTGGACACATTCAAGAGTCTCAATGTCCTTCTTAAACTGAGGGACCCAGAACTGGACACAGGACTCAAGTTGTAGCCTAACCAGTGCTGTGCACAGGGCAGAATGACCTCCCTGCTCCTGCTGGCCACACTATTGCTGATACAGGCCAGGATGCCTGCACCAGTTCCATTAATGCCACCCTGCAAAATGTTCTCTTTTTTTTTGGTGCAGCTTACCTTACTGCTGTTAAATGTCTTAATCACATCACTTCTGCCACTTCCCCACTTTTCTAGCCTCACTTTTTCTCCAAAAGTGGTATCTCATAGGTAATGTAGCATGAAGATGAAACAAAAAGGTGGGACTATACTGGCTCATAATGAGCCTAGGCCCTTCCAGGAGTCAAGCCTTGAGCTTGTTTGCTTTAAAATGGTCATCTCAATATAGGAAAGCAGAAAAAAAATCAGTCCAGCCTTTTCTGAGCCCCCTTGATCCGTGTGACAGGAGCCCTTCATGATTTCTGCTTGGGTGGGGGAATTTTGCTTTTATGTTTTTCCATAGATGCAAATGTTCTGTGAATTTCCACGGACCAGACTGCCAGCAGACAAAACACAGCTTCAGAGGCCAAGGTTATGCCTGGTTCCCTCCTCTTAAGCCTTGCTTTGAGACCCACATCTCCTTAGAGTTCATCACTGATGTCGCCGACGGCCTTCTGCTGTACCATGGACCTGTGGCACGAGGGCAGCCTGGACAACAGGAAGATTTCCTTGCTTTAGGTTAGCACCTTAGAGAGTATCTGTTCTTTGTGTCCATGTGAAGGTGACATTCTACTCAATGCTGATAAGGTATTTAAAAACAAACAAACAAAGCCCCACACAAAACAGCTTCAGAAAGTTACTTATTTGGAGAATAAGCAGAATGCAGCACAATTTGCTAGTGTGCCCAGTTTGTATACAGAATACAGAATTAACCAGGTTGGAAAAGACCTTTGAGATCATCAAGTCCAACCTATCACCCAACACCATCTAATCAACTGAACCATGGCACCAAGTGCCTCATCCAGGCTCTTCCTAAACACCTCCAGTGATGGTGACTCCACCACCTCCCTGGGCAGCACATCCCAATGGCAATCTCTCCTTCTGGGAAGAACTTTCTCCTCAGCTCCAGCCTAAACCTCCCCTGGCACATCTTGAGACTGTGTCCTCTTGTTCTGGTGCTGGTTGCCTGGCAGAAGAGACCAACCCCCACCTGGCTACAACCTCCCTTCAGGGAGTTGGAGAGAGCAAGAAGGTCTCCCCTGAGCCTCCTCTTCTCCAGGTTAAGCAACCCCAGCTCCCTCAGCCTCTCCTCACAGGACTGTGCTCCAGACCCCTCCCCAGCCTTGTTGCCCTTCTCTGGACACCTTCAGGTGTCTCAATGTCCTTCTTAAATTGAGGGGCCCAGAACTGGACACAGGACTCAAGTTGTAGCCTAACCAGTGCTGAGTACTGGGCAGAATGACTTCCCTGCTCCTGCTGGCCACACTATTGCTGATGCAGGCCAGGATGCCATTGGCCTTCTTGGCCACCTGGGCACACTGCTGGCTCATGTTCAGCCTACTATCAACTAGTATCCCCAGGTCCCTTTCTGCCTGGCTGCTCTCCAGCCACTCTGACCCCAGCCTGTAGCTCTGCATGGGGTTGTTGTGGCCAGTGTGTAGAACCCAGCACTTAGATGTGTTAAATCTCCTGCCCTTGGACTCTGCCCATCTGTCCAGCTGCCAAGGTCCCTGTGGCACTGTGGTATCCTGTGGCACTGTGGTAGAATTCGGGTTCTTTTAAACTGAGAAACTCCTTCAACTAAAACCTAGCTGCAACAGCTGTTTCAACTGAGTCTGAGTGGGAGCACAGGTGGCATGTCTCCAATAAGGCTTTCCCTTGCAGAGCTCTCTGGGGGTGTCCCGTCGCTGACTGTGAGCCTCAGCTCTGGGGAGCTCTTCCTGCGGCTGTCACACAAAGCTCAGGTTGCCGATCGCCGCTGGCACCACATCCAGGTCATCAGTGATGGAAAGGCAAGTGTAAATATGGGCAGTCCAGGGGAAGCACTAATCCATAGACCTAGTTGTTTTCCCAGGTCCTTCTTTGATCAATCAATCTTTCATCCTCTCTGCAACAGCAGGGACTGAAGTTTGTCAGCTCAGATGTCCCCTGAGCCTTGAAGCAATGAAGTAGGGCAAGGCCTGGGGAAGTTCAATCCAATTTTGAAACTGGTCCTGTTGCTTTCTTTGTTTGATGATCCTATCTACTGCTTAGACTGCAGAGCTGTGATAATTCACAGATTCACAGATTGCATTGGGTTGAAAGGGACCCTCAAAGGCCATCTTGTCCAAACCCCCTGCAGGCAGCAGGGACACCTTCAACTGCCTCAGGCTGCCCACAGCCACATCCAGTCTGGTCTTGAATGACTCCAGGGACAGGGTCCAAACCACATCCCTGGGCAGCCTGTTCCAGTGTTTCACCACTCTCACTGTGCAGAACTTCCTCCTGATGTCCAACCTAAATCTGCCCTGCTCCAGTTTCAAACCAATGCCCCTCATCCTATCTCTATGAGCCCTTCTAAATAGTCCTTCCCCAAATCCAAGGGCTAAGTTCTTCCTAGGCTGATGAAGTGACAAAAATCCTTAATTTCTCAGGGCTGGAAACCTTGCCCCAGGAGGTGACTTTAGCCATGCAGCACACAGGAGGGAGATAGGCTGTTGTGTAAGGGGAACACCTTGCTGATGGTGAAGGCATCTGCTAGACTTCCCCTTCCTCTCCCACATAAGACAAGCTGAGAGGCATGTCAGGATGTGAGATGGGGAGCCTGGCAGACTGTCTACTCTGCTAGACTGCCTCTCTGGGTTCTGATTTGGCAGAAAGCTCCCAAGAAAATCCCATCTGCCCTCTGCTATGTCAGTGACTTGGCATGGTCATAGTAGAATTAGATCTTCCTTTTGTGTGGCTCCTTAGTTGCACAGCAATTGCAATAACATTCCAGGTTAGTATGTGGGGAAGGGTTTTCTCATGTTAATAAAGTTTCCAGCACTGCAACTGTTAGCTACCATTCTCTCTTCTGCTGAGTGAAATGAGTAATTAAGATGTGTGCATGTCTCTGGATGCCTTTCTCTAGAAAATGAAGCTGGTTCTTGACCACTGTGTAAATGTCTCAGTTAGAGACAATGACAGCATCAGTAAGAAGATGTCCCAGATAGATTTGTCTGCCTGTGAAGCCTCTGGAGAGACTGGGGGATCTCAAAGGTAAACAACCAACCAACCCCAAACAACCAGCAACAAGAACTGGAAACAAAATTAGTCCAAAGGGCTAAGAAAACAGTTGCTGTATTTTTCATGCCACTAATTCTTTCTTTCCCTCTCTCCCCTACAGCATGAATAGACTTTTCAGGGGCCATCAGCCCTTGCAGCTGGGGGGAGTTAAGAAGATTTTGCCTCACCACCATTCCCAAAGGCGTTTCAGAGGGTTCGTTGGCTGCATACGCAATGTCATAGTTGACAGTCAGGTAGGGCTCCTAAGACCAGTCTTGGGTTCCCTGCTGTTAACTGCAGACCTCTGATGTGAGGCTTCTTCATCCTCTTCCAGGTCTATGATTTGGAGCACCCTGCAGAGTCCCTGAACAGCACTCCTGGCTGTGTCCTTACGGATGAAAAGTGCCAGAGGGCTGGGGTGCCCTCCTGTGGCACCCATGGCAAGTGTGCTGGTGGCTGGGATTTCATTCACTGTGACTGTTCCCCAGGATATACCGGACCAACGTGTGAGAAAGGTACTGCAGGGGCTAGGGAGAAATTCCTGGTGAGGGTCTGTGGGAACAGCTTCAAACATAGTGCTCTGAATTTGAACTGAGTAACTGTAGGTCTAAATCATTCCCAGAGTACAGCATGGTTTTATTATACAACAATATTGTTGTATTGTTGTATAATAAGACCATGCTGTACTCTGGGAATGATTTAGACCTACAGCTATGTAAAGAGCCTTCTAATTCTTGTACAGTGAAGATTGTCACATGGATGCAGAGGGACCTGGACAGGCTGGACAAATGGGCAGAGTCCAACAGGATGGCATTGAACAAGTCCAAGTGCCAGGTGCTGCACTTTGGCCACAGCAACCCCATGCAGAGCTACAGGCTGGGGTCGGAGTGGCTGGAGAGTAACCAGGGCAGAAAGGGACCTGGGGGTGCTAGTTGATAGTAGGCTGAACATGAGCCAGTAGTGTGCCCAGGCATCCTGGCCTGCATCACAAACAGTGTGGCCAGCAGGAGCAGGGAAGTCATTCTGCCCTGGACTCAGCACTGGTTAGGCTACACCTTGAGTCCTGTGTCCAGCTGTGGGCTCCTCAATTTAAGAAGGACATTGAGATACTTGAATGTGTCCAGAGAAGGGCAACAAAGCTGGGGGAGGGGTCTGGAGCACAGCCCTGTGAGGAGAGGCTGAGGGAGCTGGGGTTGCTTAGCCTGGAGAAGAGGAGGCTCAGGGGAGACCTTCTTGCTGTCTACAACTCCCTGAAGGGAGGTTGTAGTCAGGTGGGGGTTGGTCTCTTCTCCCAGGCACCCAGCACCAGAACAAGAGGACACAGTCTCAAGCTGTACCACGGGAGGTTTAGGCTTGAGGTGAGGAGAAAGTTCTTCACTGAGAGAGTCGTTAGCCATTGGGATGTGCTGCCCAGGGAGGTGGTGGAGTCACCATCACTGGAGGTGTTTAGGAAGAGCCTGGATGTGGCACTTGGAACCATGGTTTAGTTGTCAGGAGGTGTTAGGTATTAGGTACTACGTTGGAGTTGATGCTCTCTGAGGTCTTTTCCAACCTGGTTGTTTCTATGGCTCTATAAGGGTCTTCCTGAGATCTGCCTTGCTCTGCAGGGGAGTCAAGTGGCTGTATGGGTTGTTTGGTCCTGTTGATTACAGCATCTTTGTCTCTCAGTGGTGAGAGATGAAACATTCTACATTGTGCTCTCTTCCTCTGATCACAGTTTAATGAACTTGGCACTATTTGCACCTTGCAGTGGTTATACAAGTGATGAGGTTGCCAGCTTGGTATGTTCTCTCTGGGAAACCTGGGAGCATCACCCTCAAGCTATGGTCTGGTCAAATTCTCCATCTGTAAACCGGAGAGAATTGCATTTGTGTCTCCCGTTAGGACGAGCTGAAGGATACGCAGTGCCCCTGGACCACAGCATTGGATGCATGCTGGGACATAGCATCAAGCTGGCTCCAGCAAACACCTTACCCTGCACAAAATCAGCGTGGACTATCTGTCACAGTACAGAAGTGTGTAAGGAGGGGTAGGGAAAACCTCAGGGGACACTGCAAGGAAGTGCAAAATTTGAACACCATTCAGAAAGCAGAAGTGATTTTACAGCTGTTTCTACTGGGACTTTACCTGTCCTGCATCTCCACATTCTCCCTCTGGGTACAGTCTGTAATCAGCATTAGTGCCCCACAACATCTGCCTAGATTTAGACTAGACTAGACTAGAATTAACCAGGTTGGAAAAGACCTTCAAGGTCATCAAGTCCAACCTATCATCCAGCACCATCTAATCAACTAAACCATGGCACCAAGTGCCTCATCCAGGCTCTTCATAAACACCTCCAGGGATGGTGACTCCACCACCTCCCTGGGCAGCACATTCCCATGGCCAATCTCTCTTGCTGGGAAGAACTTCTTTCTAACATCCCGCCTGAACTTCCCCTGGCACAGCTTGAGACTGTGTCCTCTTGTTCTGGTGCTGGTTGCCTGGGAGAAAAGACCAACCCCCACCTGGCTACAACTTCCCTCCAGGTAGTTGTAGAGAGCAATAAGGTCTCTGAGCCTCCTCATCTCCAGGCTAAGCAACCCCAGCTCCCTCATCCTCATAGGGCTTGTAAGACAAGATTTAAGTCTTATTCTCTTATTTAAATCTTATTTCTCTTCTGCATTGTCTTGGGATGGTGGTTCACAAATCCACAGCTGTATTGGCTCCAAAAGTGATTACTCAAAATCTTAAAATTTATATCCTGGTGTCACAGGGAAAATTTGGGTGCTTCCAGCTTCTTCTGATATATTTGGCTGCAAAATGCTGGTGTTCAGCTGGTGGCTTATGAATGGCTGAACCATGCTCGCAGCCAGGAGCAGCTGGCTGGGGGACAGGAGGCACTGTAATGTCCCATGAAAACTCATCCCTGCTTATCAGCTAGATCCTGTAGCTGCAGTGGTAGTAGTGAACAGTGGGCTAGGAATAGTAATATGAGGTGAATAAGATAAAGGAGAAAAGAAAACACACTTCAAGAAAGAAAAGAGAGGAGAAACAGTGAGAAGAAAAGAGAGTGCAGAGACTGAGCCACTTGACCATTTGATGTTTCATGTCCTGGGAACCAAACTAGTTGCCCCAGGGTAAGCTGGGTGCTCTTTGGATTTCTACTTGTGTGACCCTGAGTTCTGCCTGTGGCTTTGTTTTCATGTGTGTTGTGTTTAGTTCTTCCAGAATGGGCTTTTGGAAGGGACAGTTGGATCCATTATGAGCCAAGAAGCATCCTCAGCACTCGCAGCACTCGGATCCAGCTGATGGTGCGCACCCGGATCTCACACAGCACCCTCCTCAGCTTGGCCTCTGCAGATGGCAATGGATGCATCAGGCTGGAGGTCAGCAGACATAAAGCCATCCTGCCTCAGGGCTCTTAATTTGTCATTATTCCAATTGTAACAGGAGGGTCAGCCTGGAGAAGAGAAAACCGTGGGAAAGCTGCCTTCCAATACCTGAAGAAAGCCTACAGGAAAGCTGCAGAGGGACTTTCCATAAGGGTGTCTAGAGACAGGACAAGGGGGAATGATTGGAAGCTGAGGGAGAGCTGGGTTAGACTGGAGCTGAGGAAGAAGCTCTTCAGTATGAGGGTGGTGAGACTCTGGAATAGGCTGCCCAGGGAGGGTGTGGCTGCCTCCTCCCTGGAGGCGTTCAAGGCCAGGCTGGATGAGACCTTGAGCAGCTGAGTCTAGTTGAGAGGTTCCCTGCCCATGGTGGGCAGGTTGGAGTAGACGATCTGCGAAGTCCCTTCTGACCTAAGCCATTTCATGATGAGTTAGAGGTAGACACCAGTGGAGAGAAGTCTGATGAAGAGGTGAATTAGAAGTGGACTGTAAGGAAAAGAGTTGATAATGCCTGGACCTGCATTTACTTGTGGTCATTTTCATCCGGGAATAGAGCACTTAAAGAGAGGAGTGCCATTTGAACACTCAGGTCTATTTCCTGAGGAAGGACATGTTAACAGCATTCATAAGTACATTTCTGTTATCAAGGATCTTTATCATCTCCCTCTAGGTGGTTGAGGGTTTCTTTAGTGTTAACTTCAGCCTGGGGGACAAAAATCACTCTCTGAGAATGAGGACACCACGGATCAACAACGGCCAGTGGGTTCTCCTGACCATGGAGCGCTACAACAATGAGTTTACCTTGAGGGTTAATAGTGGTGGAGGTGATCAAGAAGTGACCTCTGTCCTGGGTACCAACAGATGGTTTGAAATGGACTGGGCAAGCATTGTGCTAGGAAACCGCCTTCCCAATCATTCAGAGAGCGATTTCCAAGGTGAGTGATAGGATGGGCTCCTAAAGGGAGGGAATTAAAGCCTGAAAGTGGCATCTCTGAGAGTATTGGAGAGCCTAAAACCCAGTTAAGAGATTACTATGCCCAAGAAATCCCAGCTCCTCTGCTAGGGAATTCAGAGCCCTTGTTCAACTCTCTGTTTGCCATTGTATCTGGTCCTAGTGAAGACATGAGATTTCTTGTAGGTAATTCAAAATAGGACTTAAAAACTGTACATCCCGTGCCAAAGGCTGCAAGCAGGGAACTCCTGCTGGGATCTTCACTCTCTTTTTGCTGCAGAAGAGTTTAAGGGACAGATACAACACCTCCTGATAGGAGGAAGATTAGCAAGGAAATTCATGGTGCACTCTCCATCTCCTGGAATGAGGTCCTGGGACTCTGAGATTGTGGCTCAGCAAGCAGATAGCTTTTTCCATTCAACTGCTTCTCATTCAGCCTCACCTTTAAGATGAGAAAGATATGGAGGTTCTGGGGCATGTCCAGAGAAGGGCCATGAAGAGGATCAGGAGGTTGGAGCACCTCTCCTATGGAGACAGACTGAGAGAGTTGGGGCTGTTCAGTCTGGAGAGAGGACTCCAAGGAGACCTTATTGTGGCCTTCCAGTATCTGAAGGGGGCTACAAGAAAGCTGGGGAAGGACTTTTTAAGATGTTGGGTAGTGATTCTCCCCCTCTACTCCACTCTGGTGAGACCAATCCTGGAGCACTGTGTCCAGTTCTGGAGCCTCTGTTCCAGGAAGGATCTGGAGGTGCTGGAAGGTGTCCAGAGAAGGGGCCACGAGGATGAGCAGAGGGCTGGAGCTGCTGTGCTCTGGAGACAGACTGAGAGTAGTGGTTGTTCAGTCTGGAGAAGAGAAGGCTCCCAGGAGACCTAATTGTGGCCTTCCAGTATCTGAAGGGGGCTCCAGGAAAGCTGGGGAGGGACTTTTGAGGGTGTCAGGGAGTGATAGGACTAGGGGGGATGGAGCAAAACTAGAAAGGGGTAGATTGAGATTGGATGTTAGGAAGAAGTTTGTTCCCCATGAGGGTGGTGAGAGACTGGCCCAGAGGTTGCCCAGGAAGGTGGTGGAAGCCTCCTGCCTGGAGGTGTTTGCAGCCAAGCTGGCTGTGGCTGTGAGCAAGCTGCTGTGGTGTGAGGTGTCCCTGGGCCATGGCAGGGGGGTTGGAACTGGTTGATCCTTGAGGCCCCTTCCAACCCTGACAATTCTATGATTCTAGGATGTTTTAAATCTAGATCAGTTTAGTGGAGGTGTTCTGGGTCATAGCACAGTTCTGTCAAATCACTGCACTGGTACAACCGAGCTGTCCTGAAGAAGTATTGCTCACACACACACACATGTCCTGTAGCTGCTTTTAATGGTAAAATAAAGCAGTATAAGGATCTTCTTTTAAAAATGCTGCAAGTTCTCTACAGTGCTGCAAGGCATGAGGTGGGGAAGATGCTAACTTGTTGTGTTTCTCTGCACACTCCCCTGCTTCGGTGCAGGTTGTATGCGGGATGTCCAGCTGAACGGTCAACCACTTCTGGTGGAAGGCAGAAGCACCGAGTTTGGCCTGGTTCTGAGGCGCCAAGGGGTCACCATGGGCTGCCACTCCAGTGCCTGCAGCAGCCAGCCCTGCTACAGCCCTTTCCTGTGTGTAGACCTGTGGAGAAAATACGAATGCCGGTACACAAAGCTTTGCTTTTCATCCAGGGTTGGGTGGTGGGGAAGCTCTCTCTTGCCACCTTATTTCAGGCAACAGCGAACCTCCCTGCTGCTGCTTGCCAGAGGGGGGCAAAAAAACAGTGAAAACTATCCAGGAGTAGATTTCTTCCAGAATTCTGTTGCAGATGCGGATTAAAGAAACATGCAGAGCTACAGGCTGGGGTCAGAGTGGCTGGAGAGCGGCCAGGCAGAGAGGGACCTGGGGGTACTGGCTGATAGTAGGCTGAACATGAGCCTGCAGTGTGCCCAAGCAGCCAAGAGGGCCAATGGCATCCTAGCCTGCATCAGGAACAGTGTGGCCAGCAGGAGCAGGGAGGTCATTCTGCCCCTGGACACTGCACTGGATAGGCCACACCTCAAGTCCTGTGTCCAGTTCTGGGCCCCTCAGTTTAGGAAGGAGGTTGACTTGCTGGAAGGTGTCCAGAGAAGGGCAACGAAGTTGGTGAGGGATTTGGAACACAACCCCCATGAGGAGAGGCTGAGGGAGCTGGGGTTGCTTAGCCTGGAGAAGAGGATACTCAAGTGTGACCTTATTGGTCTCTACAACTCCCTGAAGGGAGGTTGTAGACAGGCAGAGGTTGGTCTCTTCTCTCTAGCAACCAGCACCAGAACAAGAGGACACAGTCTCAAGCTGCACCAGGGGGAAGTTTAGGCTGGAGGTGAGGAGAAAGTTCTTCACTGAGAGAGTCATTCGTCATTGGAATATGCTGCCCAGGGAGGTGGTGGAGTCACCGTCCCTGGAGGTGTTCAAGAGGGGATTGGATGTGGCACTTGGTGCCATGGTCTAGTCATGAGGTCTGTGGTGACAGGTTGGACTCGATGATCTTTGAGGTCTCTTCCAACTTTGGTGATACTGTGATACTGTGATTTACATTCCACCACTTTCTACTCAAGATCTGTGGAAAACTTCCTAGGCAGCAGCCTACAAACTGCCTCACCTCTGTGTGAAAATGCATTTATTTCTAGATAGCATGTTTATATTGTGTCTGTATACTTATAGAAGATATCTTCTGTATACTGAATATATATATATTTACATATATTTTTCTGTAAAGAAGTTGAGAAGAATCAATGAGAGTTTCAAAATCAGGCTGTCATAAATCTGAACTCTAAACTAGGCTCTGCAGGGTCAGAACCAAAGCCCACCAGCTGTGGTATCCTACACAATTTAGTTCCTTGGAGAGGATTACAGGAAGGATCTGGCAGTGCTGGAAGGTGTCCAGAGAAGAGCCATGAGGATGAGCAGAGGGCTGGAGCTGCTCTGCTATGAGGACAGACTGAGGGAATTGGGGCTGTTCAGTCTGGAGAAGGCTCCCAGGAGACCTTCTTGTGGCCTTCCGGTATCTGAAGGGGCTCCAAGAAAGCTGGGGAGGGACTTGTGAGGGTGTCAGGGAGTGATAGGACTGGGGGGAATGGAGCAAAACTAGAAATGGGTAGATTCAGCTTGGATGTTAGGAACAAATTCTTTCCCATGAGGGTGGTGAGAGCCTGGCACAGGCTGCCCAGGGAGGTGGTGGCAGCCTCCTGCCTGGAGGTGTTTGCAGCCAGGCTGGCTGTGGCTGTGAGCAACCTGCCGTAGTGTGAGGTGTCCCTGGGCATGGCAGGGGGGTTGGAACTGGCTGATCCTCGAGGTCCCTTCCAGCCCTGACAATTCTATGATTCTAAGATCCACTCTCTAAAGAAAATGTTCAAAATGTATATTAAAACATGCAAATCAAAATATAGGCATTTCTGGTTAGAAACCCCCAGACATACCTGCAGGACTGAGAGAAGGAGCCACTTTAATTCCTTCAGCTCAGCTAAAATATGGCCACTTCTGTTCAATTACCTATTAGAAGAAATCACTTGGTCTCTGCAGTCCTAAAAGCCAAGATGGGTCATTCTTGGACAGGCTGGAGACGTGGCCCCAGCCAACCCCATGAAGTTCAACAAGACCACTGAGTACAAATCCAGGCTGGGTGAGGAATGGCTTAAGAGCAGTCTGGAGGAGAAGACCTTGGGGATGTCAGCTGATGACAAACTCCCCAGCAGCCAGCAATGGTCCCTGGCAGCCCAGCAGGCAGCTGTGTGCTGAGCTGCATTCAGAGCAGGGAGAGCAGCAGCACAGGGAGAGGATTCTGCCCCTTTGCTCTGCTGAGACCCCACCTGCAGCACTGCCTCCAGTTCTGGTGCCCCCCAGCATAAGAGGGACATGGAACTGCTGGAGCAGGTCCAGAAAAGAGCCACCAAGGTGATCAGAGGGCTGCAGAACCTCTGCTGTGGAGACAGGCTGGGAGAATTGGGGCTGTTCAGCCTGGAGAAGAGAAGGCTCCAGTGAGACCTTAGAGGAGCCTTCCAGTACCTGAAGGGGGCTACAAGGTGCCCTGCTTGACTAAAAGATGTCGTCTTCTTCTGTTATTCAGGTGTCCAGCTGGGAAAGTAGAAGTGACTGACAACCTCACAGGGCTCAGACACTGTACCTCATCACTTTGTGGGCACTGGACCTGTAGAAATGGGGGTACCTGTGTGGCTCAATCCCAAGACAAGACAATCTGCCAGTGCCCTGAAGGTTACAGAGGCAGATGGTGTGAAATAAGCCAGGTGAAGGCTGCAAGACCAGTTGGACTCAGCTCTGGCTCTATTCTGGCAATTAGCATGTGCCTCCTTGTCTTCCTAGGTAGGAAAACCAGTACCTTTGTTCTTTCTTTCATACCTTGCTGCATTGAATCAAGTCTGCTTTACCCTTGGATTTTGTGATCAGTGTTTCACTTTTTTCTGGAGATCACCAGCTGGGAGTTGATTTGAGGATGCTAAGGAACAGACATCAGCACACACTTCAGTTGAGACCAGTTCTAGTAGTTTGAGGACTTCTGTCTTTTAGAATCACTTATCTGCAGTCCTTCTTGGTCTGTGGTGACAGGTTGGACTTGATGATCTTTGATGTCTCTTCCAACCTTGGTGATTCTGTGATTCTGAAGTGACAGCTTTCCATCTCTGTGTGCAAATCTTTGAGCAGCCACATCCATCTGGAAATCCCACCTGCCCTGAGCCCTCACATTTGTAACAGTAGGACCTTTACCATGAGTGTGGTGGAACACTGGAAAGGGTTGTCCAGGGAGGTGGTGCAGGTCCCATCCCTGGAGATACTCAAGGTGAGGCTCAACAGGGCTCTGGGCAACCTGATCTAGTGGAGGATGTCCCCGCTGACTGCAGAGGGGGTTGGACTGGATGAGCTTTGGAGGTCCCTTCCAACCCAGACCATTCTATGACCTGCAGCTAGTACCTGCCACTCGCATTCTGGGGAGGAAGAGATCTTCATCTAGACATTTCTGATCTGAACAGGCAAGCCTCAGTTAGAGTGTGGGGCAGGAAGAGATGTCCACAGCATGTCAGGTTTCAGCTGCACCTGGGTTGGACAGTTAATAACACCATAAAACCCTGCATACACATCTCAGAATAGTAAAGACTCTGCAGTTTCTTTACGCTGGGAACCTTCATTAAAACAGTGTTTTACTTACTTTGGGTATCTTATTTACTCAGGATTGGTGAAAGGCCAGAGATTGGCCAAAATGCCTTCTATTTAAATGGATTCCTTTAGGTAAGTAAAATACCCTTTTAATGAAGTTTATGAAGTAATATCCATAGATGATTCTTTACATTGCTGAGTAGAAATTGTTTGATGTCTTAACAATGACTCATTTCTTACCTGGGAGTTTGGTTGTCCAATTAAGAGTTAATTTAATGTCTCAGAAGTCATATAAGTACTTGTTTGTCATCCATTATTCTTTGTCACCTCAAACAGCAAGCATGTGTCCTTATTTCTTCCAGCACTCTTGGTCTCCTACACAGTGTGGAGTCAGTGGGGAAGCTCAGGGTTTCGGAAGGGAGGAATTTACCACATCCCTGAGGAACGTGAGAGCTGGGAGGATGTTAGAGAAAATGTCTTCAATTATAATGAAGAAGGAGGTGGAGAACATGACCAGGTATGGTGCAGCTTCAGTGTGGTCTTTGAAAATCCATCCTCTTCCCACTTTCCTTTCCAAGACCTTTATTTAATGTATTGTGCTTACCCAACTGGCTTTGCTGGTTTGATTTATTTTAACCTGGAGTACTCTTGAGTAGGAAGCTTCAGTTTCAACCCAGTCTGTACCTCTCTCAATGCTGGTCATCTATAGCCACCTGTGATGGGGCTGCTCTGGACACAGCATTTTTGATTTAGCTGAAGGGAGGTCGTGGATGCTCCCTCCCTGGAGATGTTTAAGGCCAGGATGGATGTGGCTCTGAGCAACCTGATCTAGTGGCAGATGGCAGGGGGGTTGGAACCAGATGATCTTGGAGGTCCCTTCCAACCCAAACCATTCTATGAATCATTCTATGAATCTTATGAAGACTATCATTATGCAAATGGTCAGAATGATCAGAATGGTGTGATCAAAACTTAGCTCTCTGAACTATGCCCTCTCCTCAGCTTGTAGAGAGCTCACAGAATCCACTTTGGTCCTGCACTGAGTTTTAAAACTTTTTTTGGTTTGTTTTTAATCCTGCTTCTTTTTGTGTTGTTTCTCTTGATGTTTACCCTGCTCTGTTTTGGGGGGTGGGGGTGGGGGTGTTTGTTTTCCCCAGAATGCTTACGACATAGATGAACTGAAGAAACCTCTCCATACCATCCCCCACTTCTCCTCAAGTGCAGCTGCTCCGCACTCCAGGACACCCACTGGCTCCAAAAGAGACTCACTTCCAAACCATGCACATCAAAGCCCATCACCATCAGCTGTTTCCAGCATCCCAGACTTAAAGGAATACGTGTCTCAAATCATCTGGGACGCAGACAACGATCTACAGAGTCTTCCAGCTGACACTATTCACTTTTACTGCATAGAAGGGCAATGCTCTCTAGCAGGGAGCCTTAGCTCCTTAGACTCCTCTAGTGGTGATGAAGATCTGAATTATGATTGCCTCCAAGAGTGGGGCTCAAAGTTTGACAAGCTTAAAGAACTCTATCAGGTCTCAAATGAACATTTGTAACAGGAGCTGAAGGAACTTGACACATTGCCATGACATATGGACACTACTTTTAAGAATACCCCTTTTTTTATATATATATATGTGTATGTATTTATCTAAGGTACATCAAGGAACTTACTTGATGCAAGTTGCTAGTTCCAGTAGTACAATATTCTCACTTTTCCCAGGAGCAATCATCTGAAGCCTCTTTGTGTATTCACTGGACAAACAGTGGTTTAATGGTAGAAGTGCAGAGGCTCTTTGAAGCATGAACCTTCTGGGAAACTCTGGGATGTGGGATGGGCATAGAATAGCTTTATGGCATGCCTTGTTATTTGTGTGACTTACTAGAATTATCCTGGATGCAAGAACTTGAATTCTTTTCTCCCTAGCATGAATATGAATCCCCTCAGGTGGGTTACAATGGGTAGGCCTTTTATTTATTTATTTTTAAAATTGCAGTCATGAAATAATTGCTGCAAATGTTAAGTATAAAACACTTCAAGTTTCTAGTTGTCTCATCAGCTTTTGTCTTGACAGCACGCACACCACCTCACTCACTATTAAGGGCTGCCCAGACCAGTGAGGCTTTCTCTGACTCTAGTTGCTTGCATTCAGTTCTGGGCTCCCCAGTTCAAGAGGGACAGGGGTCTGCTGGAGAGAGTCCAGCAGAGGGCTAGGAGGATGATTAGGGGACTGAAGCACTGCCTGGTGAGGAGAGGCTGAGGGACCTGGGGCCAAAGCTGGAACTGAATCAGGGCAAGTCAGAGAAGAGAGACGAGGCTGGTGAGGGGTTTGGATGTTGTCATACCCTTGTATGCTGGGGCTGTTTAGTCTGGAAAAGGCTGAGGGAGACCTCATTGCTCTCTACAACTCCCTGAAAGGAGGCTGGAGTGAGGCTGGTGTTGCTCTCATCTCCCAAGTAACCAGCAATGGGAGGAAATGGGTTTAACTTGTGCCAGGGGACATTAGGAAAAGCTTTTTTACTGAGAGAGTGGTGAGGGGTTGGAACAGGCTGCCCAGGGAGGTGGTGGATTCCCCATCCCCCATCCCTGGAAGTGTTCAAGAATCTCACAGAATCACCAAGGTTGGAAGAGACCTCAAAGATCATCAAGCCCAACCTGTCACCACAGACCTCATGACTGAGCCACAGCACCAAGTGCCACATCCAGTCCCCTCTTGAATACCTCCAGGTGTGGTGACTCCACCACCTCCCTGGGCAGCACATTCCAATGGCTAACAACTCTCTCTGTGAAGAACTTTCTCCTCACCTTGAGCCTAAACTTCCCCTGGTGCAGCTTGTGTGGTGCTTTGGGTCATGGTAGTTGGGTTATGGTTGGACTCGATGATCCCAAAGGTCTTTTCCAGCCTTAGTGATTCTATGATTGTAAAAATTGGGGTCCTCCAAACAGAAAGCATGGGAAATCTACCCTGTGCCCCTTTGCCCCCTCCTACTTGCACTCCTGAGCCCCCTCTCCCCCCAAAACAAACAAACAAACAAAAACCACAACAAAAACTATTGTTTGAGCATGGAACAGGAGTTAGGAGCTCAAGCTGCGCCAGGGGAGGTTTAGGCTGGTTGTTAGGAAGAAATTCTTCATAGAGAGTGATTGCCCATTGGAATGTGCTGCCCAGGGAGGTGGTGGAGTCACCACCATTGGGGGTGTTTAGGAGGAGACTGGATGAGGTGCTTGGCGCCATGGTTTGATTAGATGGTGTTGGGTGATGGGTTGGACTCGATGATCTTGAAGGTTTCTTCCAACCTGGTCTGGTCTATTCTATTCTATTCTATTCTATTCTATTCTTATTCTTATTCTTATTCTTATTCTTTTCTATTCTATTCTGTTCTACTCTATTCTATTCTAAGCTCCTGAAATCTAGGGCTGACCTGAACATCTCTGTGACCCTAGGTAGATCACCTTTTTCTTTCCTTCTCTTACCTCCATGAAGGGGCAGCTCCCAATGGGTGATGCACATTGGCCACAGCAACCCCATGCAGTGCTACAGGCTGGGGGCAGAGTGGCTGGAGAGCAGCCAGGCAGAGAGGGACCTGGGGCTGCTGGTTGATGGGAGGCTGAACATGAGCCTGCAGTGTGCCCAGGCAGCCAAGAGGGCCAATGGCATCCTGCCCTGCATGAGGAACAGTGTGGCCAGCAGGAGCAGGGAGGTCATTCTGCCCCTGTACTCTGCATTGGTTAGGCCACATCTTGAGTCCTGTGTCCAGTTCTGGGCTCCTCAGTTTAGGAAGGAGGTTGACTTGCTGGAACGTGTCCAGAGAAGGGCAACAAGGTTGGTGAGGGGTTTGGAACACAAGCCCTATGAGGAGAGGCTGAGGGAGCTGGGGTTGCTTAGCCTGGAGAAGAGGAGGCTCAGGGGTGACCTTATTGCTCTCTATAACTACCTGAAGGGTGATTGTGGCCAGGCAGAGGTTGGTCTCTTTTCCCAGGCAGGCAACACCAGAACAAGAGGACACAGTCTCAGGCTGCGCCAGGGGAGGTTTAGACTGGATGTTAGGAAGAAGTTCTCTACAGAGAGAGTGATTGCCCATTGGAATGTGCTGCCCAGGGAGGTGGTGGAGTCACCTTCATTGGAGGTGTTCAGGAGGAGACTTGATGGAGTGCTTGGTGCCATGATCTAGTTGTTTAGGTGGGTTGGATTGGTTGATGGGTTGGACACGATGATCTTGAAGGTCTCTTCCAACCTGGATTTATTTATTGTATTATTGTATTGTATGTGTGGATGTTGAGAACACATGAAAGCTCTGAAGTGCTAAGATGCTTTTTTATTACTATTTCTTTTCCACTCAGTGTTTCTTAATTACCAGTACAACATACTACTCAATGGTTGGCTTGTTTTGGTTTTTTAATTGAAGTCTTGACACTTCATTTTATCTATAAATAATGCTTTAAAAATCAGACCTGTCTTCACTATTCACCATTTTACTTAGCATAAAAAATGCAAAATGGTTTTAGGAGATGTTTTTAAGGCCAGGTTGGATGTGGCTGTGAGCAACCTGCTGTAGTGTGAGGTGTCCCTGCCCATGGTGGGGGGGGGGGTTTGGAACTGGCTGATCCTTGAGGTCCCTCCCAGCCCTGACAACTCTGTGATTTTGATACTCTTAGAATAAATGTAATTTGCACTGAAAACTGATTGAACAAAGCCACCCTGTAAAGTGAATAAACAATCTGCATTCATTCCCTAAAATTACCATGATACATTAAAAAAATTATTGTGATACCAAAATAGCAATATTTATGAGAGAGATTTGGAGCAAAGAGTCAGTATGAGCCATTCCTTCACGGCTGGGAATCGATTGGTCTTGCAAACTCACTAAAAAAACAAAGGCTGCATTAACATCTAGCCACATCTTGCTCAGTGTAAAGGTGTCCTCCTGTCTAAAGATGTGTGGTAAGAAACTAGAAAGTCTCTTACATCTGGGGACATTACAAATGTGGCTGCTGCAGATGAAAACAGCTGAGCCCCAGAGCTTCATTAACACAACTGTTCTGAGTCTTGAACTCTTAGTATGCTGGCATGAAATGTATGTCATTTTTATTACTCTTGCCTCTTCTGAATTTGGTATCAAGTAAAGCTTAGCTTAATTATTGGTTGTGGTCGTTTGAGCCTTAACTGGAAGTTAAGAGCTCAGGTGGGGGCAAGGCTGAGAATCTCTCCCCCACTCCCCCCCCTCTTCCCTCCCAACAGAGAGGGGAGAGAAGGAAAGAGCAAATCCACCAAACAATAATTTGGAGTTGGCTTGGAAGTAGAGAGGCAAGGAGTTGTCTTTAAGCAATATATATATATATAACAATAACAGGAAAAAGGTTCACAAGGGCAAGGAACAAGGATGGATGGGAGGGGGATAAAAAAACAAGAGAATAATACAAAACCAGCCTTTCTCTGAGGAAGCCTGGAGGCAGCAGGTCCGACCACGTGGCAGAGGAGCAGGAGGGCAGCTGCAGTAGCTCTTGTCCAGCAGAGGCAGAAGCCAGAAAAGCCGGGCCAACAGCTATGATGTCCTGCTTTTTATACCCTAGCTGGGCAGGGAGGGGGGAGTGGAACAGACTCAGCTTCCCAGGCAAAAAATGCCCTGCAGGGAGTGAAAAGTACCTGCAAGCCCTCCCCCCTGCTTTGTTCTTTTGTTCCCAGAAAAGGGTGTTAACCCACCACATTGGTAAACTGTCCCTTCCAAAAGAGACTCATTTGAACAATGTGCTACAAGTAATGCCAACAAGCTCACTGTCATCTCCCAGAGGACTATCTTGTCATTCATATTCTGAAACTTGAACACGTTACCGATGGATGAATTAAACTCAGGAAAGCTGAAGCAGTAGCTAATTTTCTCCCATCAAATAGCTGAAGACAGTGAAGAAGTGGTAGGACAAGGGACAATGGCTTCAAACTAGAGAAGATCAGATCGAAATTGGATGTTAGGAACCAGTTTTGCACCATGAGGGTGCTGGAACACTGCAACAGGTTGCCCAGGGAGGTGGCTGGGGCCCTGTTCCTGGAGATATTCAAGGTGAGGCTCGACAGGGCTGTGGGCAACCTGATCTAGCTGACAATGCCTCTGCTCACTGCAGAGGAATTTGGACTAGATGACCTTTGGAAGTCCCTTCCAACCCAAACCATTCTATGATTCTTTGCACAACAGAAGATAAATTGCATTGTGGTCAAGATGTGTAGTGGGCTACTGTCCTCATGGAAAACAAGTAAGAGAAGCGTTCTGTGCCCCTAGAGCCCTTCGAGCAAAGTGCAGAATGTTTCTGGCTGTTGGGTCACTATCTAGCTACATAGTTAGGTGGACTGAGACTGAGAAAGGGCCACACCAGGCGCTAGTTTGATGCAGCATCCCCAGCTTTGCTTGCTGCAGAAGCTGTGGTTGTTGCCTGTAGGAAAGGAAAAGCAACCTAGCTGCTTACAGCAATGGCTGGGGCAAAAGAGATTTGCTTTGGATCTACAACGTGTATCTGCACTGAAAACTTGCTGTGCAGCCTTCATGAACTCTTCTGGGTAAAATATTTGAGAAATTCAGCCAAGTGACTGAAATAGTTAAAAAGCTTCTGATGGTCATCTGCCTTCCCCCCTGGACATTGATGTCTTAGGAAGGAGGATATCTGAAAAGCTTGAGAAACAGCTCCTGGCTAAGTTGCAGCTTAGAGCAGCATAGACACAGATATGAGCTATGTGAATGTGGACATCTTAACAACAGTGGAAGGAGCTGCTTCTGCCACTGCATTTGAATCTGCCCTTCTTCATGGATCGAGGTCTTTGCCTTTTCACAAGCATTAAGGTATGTGTGGGCAGGAGGAGGGGGCAGGTTTAGCCTGAATCAATAAGGTTGGAAAAGACCTGAGAGATTAAGTCCAACCTATCATCCACCACCTCATGGCTCCAAGTGCCACGTCCAATCCCTTTTTGAACACCTCCAGGGACGGTGACTTCACCACCTCTCTGGGCAGCACACCCCAATGGTTCTTTCTGGGAAGAACTTTCTCATCACTTCCAGCCTAAACTTCCCCTGGTGCAGCTTGAGTTTTACTGTAGGCTGAGCTGCAGGAGCCTGGTCCGACCACTGCAAGGGCCACCTCTGAGCACTCCTTCCTTGCTCCCTTCTCCAGCTAGCTGCAGCTCACCACAAACATAAATCCATCATTTACCTTTACTTAATTAAGCAGCAGCAGGGGAAGGGAAGCCGGGAGAGGTAAGAAAAGGGAGGGTTTAGGAGCCTGCGGGCTGCTGCCGGGAGGGTGGGTAGCAAAAGCCAGCTCTGCAGGCGGGGCTGGGACTCAGGGCTGAATACCACCGTGGGGACACAGGTGGAAGGAAGGCAGCGGTGGTGGGGGGGGGGGGGGGGGGGGGGGGGGGGGGGGCTGAAGCGACCAGCTGGCGCTCGTTTGCCTTCCCGCCAGCTCCCCGCGCCGTCACGCCGGGCGCCGCCGCAGCCCTGCCCCGCCCTTGCGGGGCTCCTCCCCTCTGCTGCGCCACGGGGGCGGCGCCCGCGGCCATCTTGCTGCCGCCGCCGTTCCGCTGGGTGCGACTTGCGCGGCCGTCTTCGGGGCAGGCAGCAGCAGCAGCAGCAGCGATGAGCGCGGAAGCGGCGGACCGGGAAGCCGCCACTTCCAGCCGGCCTTGCACGCCGCCGCAGACCTCCTGGTTCGAGTTCCTGTTGGAGGAGGAGCTGCTGGAGCAGCACCTGCAGAAGCCCTCTCCCGGTGCGTGCGGCGCGGCCTTGCCTTGCTGGCCGCCGCCGCCCCCCCGGCTTTGAGCGCAGCCTGGCGTCGCTCCCCGGCCCTTCCCGGGCTTCGGGAAAGAAATGCCCGCTCGTTTTTCTGCGGGGTCTTTCCCTCGCCGCTGCGGCCTGTAGCTGGCCCGCTGCCTCCGCTTTCCCAGGGCCTGCTGCTGGCGGTCGCGCAGCGCCTCCCTTGTGCCCGCCCTGCCGCGGCCGGCCCCCGCTCCCTCCCTCGCTTCTGGCTTTACCCCCCGGATAGGCGCTGCCGGATTCCGCTGCCCCGGCGCTGGTAGCTCGGTGACCAACCCGCTCGGAGGGCAGGCTGGGGCGAGGAGGAGCCTCGGGGGGGGGTGATGAGGGGCGGTCTGCAGTCTGTACGCTGCGGTGGCGGCTGCTCGGTGGTGGGGAGGTCGCGGTGTGTGCACAGGTTGAGGCGGGGACGGCGAGCCCGGTGGATGTGCGGCAGAGCTGGTTAACGCAAATGCTGTGTTTTACTCGTTTAGCGTTACCTCTCCCTATTGAACGTCGTTGTTTAATCTGTTCTCTGCCATGGGCGTGTGAGTTTGTGTTTATGGAAAGGTAGCGCGTTGTTTGTTTTTGGTGGTCGTAAAAAGACCATTGCAGCTTGCAGTTGGCTTTCTCCCCTTCAGGTCTTGCTAGCGGCAGGAACTAAGAGATCTAAAGGCTGAAATTGCGCAGCCGTAGAGCTGGAATGAACAGAAACCGAGTCTGCTTTGGTCTCTTCTCCCAGGCAACCAGCACCAGAACAAGAGGACACAGTCTCAAGCTGTGCCAGGGGAGGTTTAGGCTGGATGTTAGGAAGAAGTTCTTCCCAGCAAGAGAGATTGGCCATTGGGATATGCTGCCCAGGGAGGTGGTGGAGTCCCCATCCCTGGAGGTGTTTTAGAAGAGCCTGGATGAGGCACTTGGTGCCATGGCTTAGTTGATTAGATGGTGTTGGGTGACAGGTTGGACACGATGCTCTCAAAGGTCTTTTCCAACCTGGTTAATTCTATTCTAAGATAGAATTATGGGGATATGGTTACCGTGGTCAGGTAGACTTGAGCATTAAAGGTGTGATTTGGGTGACTATAAGCGAGGTACCCTTAAGGGTTAGGCTCTGGCAAGTGTCAGCTGTACCAATGACAAGGTGTTATAGTTTTAGGCTATGCCTTTAAAAAATTTTCACAGATCTTGAGCAGAAAAGTAGTAAAATGTAAATAAATCACTATTTGGTGAAGGAAAATAATGATGGTTCTAAATGATCTCATTGGAAGAGATAGATAAGGAACTAAAACTAGTTGTACCAAAACAATTTCTCTTCTCTCTTTTCTTTGCTCTGGGAGAGATACTAACTTGCTTCTGCTTGACCTTGGCTGCACTGCCTTTGTTGTGACTGGTGTTACCTCCTCTGCTCCTTTCTCTTGTGTACAGGGGGGTAAGGGGGAGGCAAGGAGGGAGAAGCTAGTAGCTTCCCCTGCTCCTTGGCCGGGGGGGTCCTTGTGCTGTTCATTAATTGTAGATATTGTAAACCCTGTATATTTGTACATCCTCATTGCATTCCATTGTAGGTTGTAGTTTTGCTTGTAAATACAGCTTCCATTTGCTCCCAGCTGGGCTGGCAAAGTTAATGTTAGGGCATGGGGTGGTGGGGGAGGACTTTCAACCCACCTGACAAGGGTTGTTCATAGCTGCTTACAAAGGATTTGAAGCGTGGCTGTGGTTTCTTGCAGATCCCCCACCAGTGCAGCTGATTGTCCAGTTCTTGGAGCAAGCTTCAAAGCCATCAGTGAACGAGCAGAACCAAGTTCAGCCACCACCTGATAACAAAAGAAACCGCATCTTGAAGCTTCTCGCCCTGAAAGTTGCTGCTCACCTGAGGTGGGATTTGGATGTACTGGAGAAAAGGTCTGTACATCTTCATGCTGCAGTTGCTAAACATAAGTGGCTTGAAGAGTTTTGTGTTAACAGAGGGGGTTTCACAGATGGCATCAGGTTGGAAGGGACCCTCAAAGGTCATCTTGGGTGTAACATCTGAGATCAAGTTGGATTTAATTTGAGTTAGAAAAGGGGTTTGGTAAAGGCAATGTCTGTGAGCAACTCAATGCTATTTATAATGTAGAAAGGAAGAGTGGAGTAGTGGATCTTGGTAAGATGTGCACATCTAAACTGGATGAAGGTGGATTTTAGGTTACATTTTCTGCAGTGACAAAACTAGCTTAAGTTTCCCCATTCTGATATGCTCCAAGCTGGAGGTCTTGCTTCATTTTTGGTGATGTAAAGAGCTCTCTGTACGTCTATGAACTAGACTATTGAACAGACTGAGGTTGAAACATAAACTTCACTTTTGCGTTTATCCTTGGGATTTCTTAAACCCAAATAATTTTGGCTGCTGAATAGCTTGAGGTAGAACAATTGGAAACTTCTTTACTCTGGCAGTGCTAAGCACATTGAGCAGCTGCACTTCAGCAGTGTAAAATCCTAGTGGGGCAAGCTTGCTCTATCTGTAACTTCAGTAGAATCCTAGAACCATGTAGGTTGAGAAAGTCTCCTAAGGATCATTGACTCTAGCCATTAACCCTACACTGTCAAATCCACTACTGAACCATGTGGTAGAATCCTGATCAGCCCTGCTCTGTGCCTGTTGAACTAGTTGTGGGTTTTGATAGCATAGTGTTGTCCACCTGTGGTGTTTTACTGAGAGCCAATCTGAAGTCATTTCAACTCATTCATTAACCTCACCACAGTGCAAGTGTCAAGAGGTTGAAGCCAGGCTCTGCTCAGTGATGTCCAGGGATGGGACAAGAGGCAATGGGTGCAAGCTGGAGCAGAGGATGTTTCATGTGAACATGAGGAAAGACTTTGTGAGGCTGGCAGAGCCCCTGGAGCAGGCTGCTGAGAGAGGTTGTGGAGTCTCTTTCTCTTGAGACTTTCAAGGCCTGTCTGGATGTGTTCCTGTGTGACCTGCCTTGGGTGATACTGCTGTGGTAAGGGGGGGGTGGACTAGATGATGTTTCAAGGTCCCTTCCAACCCCTAACATGCTGTGATTCTGTAGTTTAGCATCTCTGTACAGTAGTCCCAGTTCTGTTAGCTCATGATGCCTGAGATGGTTACAGATTCAGAAACATGCTTTTGTTTTTTAACTGACTATACCCAAAGGTTCACTCATGGTAGTTAAAATGGAGTAAAGTAACAGCTTGAGCTGGTATCCACTCTTGCCAATGAGAACAAAATTACTGGGCCTCACATGTTTTCAATTAACAGACAGAGTTTTTCCTGGTAGTTTGGTGTAACACAGGAACTAAAATCTGTTAACCAGGCATTCTGGCTTTAGTTGCTGAAACTATGGTTTCACAGAAACACTCTGGTTGGAAAAGACCCTGTCCCAGGTTAGAAGGCCAGGCAGATCCTCTCCTGCCTCTCACTGGGGCAGAAAAATTAGACTCACATAAATGGATTGCAGAAGTGATGGGAAGTTTAAATGGAAAAGCAGTGAATGTTTTACAGAGAGCTACAAGCACAGTGAGGAACCCAAAGCATACAGAGTGCCTTGTAGCGTACCCAGAGGCCTCCCAGCACTCCCCTTCTCCCTACCTGAGGGTATACCCAAAACCCCCAGGGCTCTTTCTTCCCCATCCCCCCTACTGTTAGGCTAATCTCAGCTGGCCAGATCTGAAATTGCCCTTCCCCCTTCTCCTCCTGGCATGAGGCCTAGCCAGGCTCAAGAAGCCTTGAGATAACTCCCCTTCCATTACCAGATGGGGAGCATCTCCCACAGGAGCAGTGAGGGAAGAAAGAGGAAGTGTGAGACCTTGCTGATAGGTTTATAGGGAGCAGGACATTGTGGGTATGAAATACACAGCTTCCTGTGTCCACCCTGGGCTGGACCCCCAGGGCACCAGAGGTGTATCTTGTGTGGTAGCAGCAGCAGGAGGTACCCAGCCCAAACTGCCACAGACCCTGAGGATCACCACGTCCAACCATTAATCCTACTCTGCAAGGTTAACCCCTAAACCCCAAGCACAACGTCCAAATGACCTTTGTTTCCCTGCCTGCTTTCAGTGCTGATTGCAGAGAATGCAGATCCTTCACAAGAGCCAAAGCACTTAGGCAGGAGCTGATCACTTCAAATTTCCACAATGTCTAAATTAGTAGTTGTGTTAAATTATTCTTGGTTTGGAGTGATGCAGTCTAGCCTGCATGCCTTCTCATTGTCACAGGGAAGGTTCAGTCCCAGCTGAACATCCCAGAAGTAGGATTAAAGTAGGAAGTATCTGATTCACTCTTTTCTCTCTTTCTCAATAGCTTGTCAGTTCCTGTGTTGAACATGCTGCTGAATGAACTTCTGTGTATCAGCAAGGTTCCCCCAGGAACTAAACACGTGGATGTGGACTTGTCCAGCTTACCCCCAACCACTGCAATGGCAATAATACTCTACAACAGATGGTAAAACTGCTTTCAGGCACTAATCTTAACATTGATTTGTTATACCATGATTTTTTCTTCTGCCTATATGCTTGTCCATTAGAAGGAGAAAGAATCTTAAGAGGCATAATGAATTTGTGGGCTATGAGGGGGGTCTAGTGAGGAGCTGAGTCTGAAAAGATATGTTATAGATGGTTTTGTTCCCTAAAAAAAAGTCAAGGTAATAGTTTGAGATGTCTTCTTATGAAGATGAAAATCATAGAATCCATAAGGTTGGAAAAGACCTCAGAGATTAAGTCCAACCTATCACCCAAGACCTCATGACTAACTAAACCATGGCTCCAAGTGCCATATCTAATCCTTTTTTGAACACCTCCAGGGGATGGTGACTCCACCACCTCCCTGGGCAGCACATCCCAATGGCCAATCTCTCTTTCTGGGAAGAAATTCCTTCCTAACATCCAGCCTAAACCTCCCCTGTGGCACAACTTGAGACTGTGTCCTCTTGTTCTGCTGCTGGGTGCCTGGGAGAAGAGACCAACCACCACCTGACTACAGCCTCCCTTCAGGGAGTTGTAGAGAGCAATAAGGTCTCCCCTGAGCCTCCTCTTCTCCAGGCTAAGCTCCCCCAGCTCCCTCAGCCTCTCCTCCCAGGGCTGTGCTCCAGACCCCTCCCCAGCCTTGTTGCTCTTCTCTGGACACCTTAAAGTGTCTCAACATCTTTCCTAACCTGAGGGGCCCAGAACTGGACACAGGACTCAAGGTGTGGCCTAACCAGTGCTGAGTCCAGGGCAGAATGACTTCCCTGCTCCTGCTGGCCACACTGTTGCCGATGCTGTCTTTTAGCTTTTGATGGCTATAAGAGTATTTCTGAAATAACAGATTTTCTCTTGAGGATGTATTGTCATGGCATAATGTATCTGAAAAGGTAAGTGCTATTATGAAGAGGTCTGTAGCCTGGTTATTATACTTGCAAGGCTAGTACTATTCTTTCATTGAATGTTCTTCTCTCTCTAGGGCCATAAGGACAATTGTTCAAAGCAGCTTTCCTGTAAAGCAAGTGAAACCTGGTCCACCTCAGCTAAATGTGTAAGTTACAGATGCCACAGCTGGATTTGTGTGATCAGAAATGTAATTTCTAAGTGGATTAAGTCACATTAATAACATGGAGTTGCTTAAAGTGGCTACTTGTAGCATGGAAAACTTGATTTATGTGGAGTATCTTCTTTTCCTATCAGACATGATTGGTAATGTGTGTACTTACTCGTCACTCCACTCTTTCAACATGTTGTAATCTCCATGAGCTCAATGGCTTGAAGTCCAGGTGGAGAGCAGTGACAGTGGTATTCCTCAGGGATCCATACTGGGACGTGTGCTGGTTAATGTCTTTATCAGTGCTACAGGCAGTGACATTGCATGAGCCATCACCAAGTGTGCAGATGGCACCAAGCTGAGTGGTGCTGTTGATACACCAGAGGGGCAGGATGGCATCCAGAGGGACCTGGACAAGCTGCAGAGGTGAACTCAGGTGAACCTCATGAGGTTCAACAAGAGCAAGTGCAGGGTTCTGCGCCTCAGCTGGAACAATTCTCATTGTCAATACAGACTGGGGGGTGAGGAGAGAGAAAGCAGCCCTGAGGAAAAGGACTTGGGGGTACTGATGGATGAGAAGCTGGACAGGAGCAGGCAGTGTGAGCTTGCAGCACAGAAGGCAAATCACAGCCTGGGCTGCATCCAGAGCAGCACTGCCAGCAGAGCCAGAGAGGTGATTTGCTCTGCTCTGGTAAGACCTCACCTGCAGTACTGTGTGCAGGTCTGCAACCTTCAATATGGGAAGGACATGTACCTGATGGAGCAGCTCCAGAGGAGGCCACAAAAATGATCAGGGGGCTAGAACACCTCTGCTATGAGGAAAGGCTGAGGGAGCTGGGGGTGTTCAGCCTGGAGAAGAGGAGGCTCTGGGGAGACCTAATAGCAGCCTGCCAGTACCTGAAGGGGGCCTACAAGAAGGCTGCAGAGGGACTGTTTGCAAAGGCCTCAAGTCACAGGATGAGGGACAATGGCTTCAAACTACAGAAGAGCAGATTTAGATGGATGTTCATAAGAGGCTCTTCACTTTGAGGGTGCTGGAGCACTGGAACAGGTGCCCATGGAGGTGGTCGGGGCCCCATCCCTGGAGATACTCAAGGTGAGGCTCAGGAGGGCTCTGGGCACTTAGATGTGTCCAATCTCATGCCCTTGGACTCTGCCCATCTGTCCAGCCTGGCAAGGGCCCTCTGCAAAGTTAGTCTCATCCCAAACCACCTCTGTGTTTCAGCTAGAGACAGGTCAGTGCTCCTGCATAATGATGTTTAAAATGCCATTAAAACTCCTATGAGTGTTGGCTTTGGTCTAGAACATGAAGTAAAATAACAGACAGGTTTGCTTTGAAGTTGAAATCTTCACCTCTTCTGTCTGTTTCCCAGGATGAGCCAAATGCAGCAAGAAAAGGAACTAACTGAAAATATTCTGAAAGTGGTGAGTG
>CM037638.1:4607328-4786942 GCA_015227895.2 Colaptes auratus
GGTCCCCCGGGGCAAAGGGGGTCTATTCCACTCCCCCTTCTTGTCCAGCAAGCCTATAAAAAGGAAGCCACTGTGGCCATTTGCTCTCTTTTGCTCCTGACTGGCCTGCTTGAGAGGACCAACAGCTGCAGCTGGCCTCCTGGTTCTGCTACATGGTCAGGTCTGGCCTCTCCCTCCTGCATCCAGGCTTCTCTAAAGGACTGAAATCCACATACACCCAGGGAAATACAAGGCCATCCAGGCTTGGTTTTGTATATTTTCCTATTCATCCTATTCCTCACCCTTGTAAACCCTCCCTCTTACTGATTTTTTTATATATATATATATACACACACATATATATATATATTTAAAACATTTACTTCTACTTCCAAAGTGACTCCAGATTATTTTTTGGTAGATTTACCTACTTCTCTTTTCCCCTACCCCTTTTATTCCCTTCTTTTTTTCTCCTTTTTCCTTATCAGGGAAAAGGGGGGGGTGGGGCAGGGGTTTGCTAACATCTGAGCTCTTAACTTCCAGTTAAGGCTCAAACCACAGTAAAATTTTGGTGCCCAACATGGGGCTTGGTAAATAATATTTTGTTTGAACAGTAATACTTTATATGGAAAGAAAAGATTGGAAGTAGAGATGTTAATTTTGAAGACTCTGATGTTCCAAGCTCTTGCATGGGTGTTTGGCTGGATCTTTTGGACCCATGCCTATAAAATAATAACTTACCACGTGGTTTGGTTAATGACAACCAGTTGCAAGGGCAACGAAGCTGGTGAAGGGCCTGGAAAATAAATCTTATGAAGAATGACTGAAGGAGCTGAGGATGGTTAGTCTGGTGAAGAGGAGGCTCAGGGGAGACCTCATTGCTGTCTACAACTACCTGAAAGAATATTGTAGAGAGGTTGGTGCTGGTCTCCTCTCACAGGTAATTAGTGAGGGAATAGACTCAAGCTACAACTGGGTTGGTTTAGACTGGACAGGGAAAAAATTTGCACAGCAAGAGTGGTCAGGCATTGGAATGAGCTGCCCAGGAAGGTGGTGGAGTCCCAAAGCCTGGATGTGTTTAAAGATTGTTTAGATGTGGTGCTTGGGGACACACTTTAGGGGTGACCCTTGTAGAGTAGGGTTAATGGTTGGACTTGGTGATCCTGAGGGTCTATTCCAACCTGAATGTTTCTGTGATTCTCTGAAGTGCCATCAATGCAAGAACAGTGGTTTCCCCTTTACTTCTACTTACCTGCTGTGGCTTGTTCCAGGTTTCTGCAACAGACCCTGACCAAGCAGCTGATCAAAATGCCATTAACTATTCCTTGCATGGCCAGGGGGCCAGCAGTGAGTTCAGCATCGACGAGAACACAGGCGAGATCAGCGCCAATAAAAGGTTGGACCGGGAGAAGCGATCCACGTGGCGCTTCCTGGTGCTTGCAACGGATGAGAGCGGGGAGGGCCTGACTGGCTTTGCAGATGTGATCATAGAGGTGAGGGACGTGAATGACAACGCACCCCTTTTCCTCTGCGTGCTGGATGGGTGCTTCATGGGCCACATCCCTGAGGATTCTCCGGCGGACACTCCCGTGATGGACATGACGGCGGTGGATCTGGATGACCCCGAGGCCGGTCGGAATGCTGTGCTGACATACAGCATCGTTCAGAACGTCCAGAATGAAATTAACCTCGACTTGTTCTCCATTGATTCGGTTAGTGGCACCATCTACACAGTGCTTGGGGCCCTGGATCGGGAGAAGGAAGACAAGTACCTAGTAGTGGTTGAGGCCAGAGATGGAGGGGGTCTCACTGGGACAGGCACTGCCACTATTTTGGTCTCAGATGTAAATGACCATGCTCCAGTCTTCCTGCAAAGGATCTACACTGCCTTTGTCTCTGAGAATGCAAGTATCAATACTGAGGTGGCAGTGGTGTCTGCTGTGGATAGAGATGAGGGAGAAAACGCCATGGTGACCTTCAGCATCCTTGATGGGGACAATGACCACAAATTCTCCATAGAGACCGACGAAGTCAATAACTGCGGATTTATCAGGCTCCGAAAGCAGGTTGACTTTGAGAAGCCTCACGAGAGGGTGTTCAATTTGACTGTGAAAGCAGAGGACATGGACTTCTTCAGCATCGCTCACTGCGTGATCTACGTGGAGGACTCTAACGACCATGCTCCTGTCTTCTACCCCCAGTTGTATGAAGTGGCTGCCCTGGGGGAAGACGCCTCTGTTGGCACCAAGGTTGTTCAGGTTTCTGCTGTTGACTTGGATTCTGGCCTGAATGGGAGGTTTTCTTTCCACCTGATGAACAAGTCTGACCCAGATGGCCAGTTCTCTGTGGCTAATGATGGATGGGTGATGGTGGCAGAACTGCTGGATTATGAAACAGTGACACAGTACCAACTCATTGTCGTTGCGACTGACATGGGGCAGCCCTCTCTGACCGGCAGTGCCTCTGTTTTAGTGACTCTGCAGGACGTAAATGACAACGGGCCAGAGTTTGAGGCTCACTATAACCCAGTGGTGTGGGAAAACACAGCTTCCCCTCAGGCAGTCCAGATGAATGAGACCTCTACACTGCTGTATGCTAAGGACCGAGACACTGCTGCTCACGGAGCGCCTTTCTCCTTTCACCTTCTCAGCCACTCAGACCACCTGACTGACTTCAGCTTGCAGGACTTCCACAACGGCAGCGCCTTGCTCACTGCGCTGCGTACCTTCGACAGGGAAGTGCACAAGGTGTTCTACCTGCCCATCCTGATCACGGACAGCGGGGTCCCCCCCATGAGCTCCACCAACACGCTGACCGTCAACATTGGCGACCAGAACGACCACCCGCACTCTGCCGGCTACATGGAGTGCCTCATTTACAGCTACGATGGTAAATCACTCCCTGGTGCTTGCTTCCAAGTGGGACAGTGTGGTCAAAGGAGCAGCTGTGAGATTGTCTTGGTTTGAGCGGACAGAAAGCTGTTTTACATCCTCCCACCAACCCCCACAAAGGAATGTGGTGGCTTGAAATTACCCCTCCCAACATAAAATTTGCCAGACCAGCTCAGGTGAAAGCAAATTGAGCTGTATTTACAAGTGCACTACAATCCAGAAATATGGTGAGACACTGGCACAGGTTGCCCAGGGAGGTGGGTGGAAGCCCCATCCCTGGAGGTTTTTAAGTCCAGGTTGGATGTGGCTCTGAGTGTGAGGTGTCCCTGCCCATGGCAGGGGGGTTGGAACTGCCTGATCCTTGAGGTCCCTTCCAACCCCGACAATTCTCTGATTCTATGAAATGCAATGAATAACAAGAGGACACAGTCTCAAGCTGTGCAAGGGGAAGTTTAGGCTTGATCTTAGAAAGAAGTTCTCCCCAGAAAGAGAGATTGGCTATTGGAATGGGCTGCCCAGGGAGGTAGTGGGGTTGATGTCCCTGGAGGTGTTTAAGAGACCGGATGAGGCACTTAGTGCCATGGTTTAGTTGATTAGTTAAGGTTGGGTGATTGGTTGGACTTGATGTTCTTGGAGGTCTCTTCCAACCTGGTTGATTCTGTGATTCTGCAATGTGTACAAAATATACATGTATTTACAACTTATGAATAACTCAAGAACTCCCTTGGACAAAACCAGGGGGGCTACCAACAGCTTTGCCCTTCCTGCTCCCTTCCCCCACCCTATACAAGGTGAAAGAGAGAGAAGAGCACACAGTAGACTGTTAGAACTTGGCCACAACAAAGAAACACAGCCAAGGTCAGCAAGCATTAACATTTCAGCAGGAAAAGCCTCTTTCCTCAGAGGTGGCTTTTCTTTTCTCCAGCCACCTCTTGAAGTCTAGTTGAGAGGCGTCCCTGCCCATGGCTGATTGGTTGGATCTCTGAGGTCCCGTCCAACCTGACCTGTTCTATGATTAAATCTATGTAGCCGTACATCAAACACCAGATGAGCAGGACACCATGTGCAAACTGGTGCACATCTTCTCTCAGGAGCTCAGGTTCTCCCACAACTGTTTGTGTAGAGGTTTTAGACTTAAGACAAATCAGAGAAAAATGAATGGCCAACCTGCTTGAGCACATGTGAGAGCTCCAACCGTGCCACTTACATACTGTGCTGTTTCAGGTATCCTCCCCACCACTGTCCTGGGCCAGGTCAATGCCCCTGACGATGATGACTGGGACCACAAAATCTACCAATTTGAAGGGAGAACACCAAGGTATTTGGAGAGAAAGATGGGAGCTGAGGGAAATGTATAGAAAACTTGCCCCCACACAAAGCCATCCAAAAATATTTAAGCTGCCTTTTTTCTTCCTCTTTTCCTCTATTTCCCCTCCCCCTCTTTCTTCCCCCTCCCCCTCTTTCTTCCCCCCTCCCCCTCTTTCTTCCCCCCTCCCCCTCTTTCTTCCCCCTCCCCCCTCTTTCTTCCCCCCTCCCCCTCTTTCTTCCCCCCTCTCCCTCTTTTTTTATTAGAGGGCTGGAGGGAGGAGAGAAAAACTTGTGCTAAACCATTTTTTACGTCAGACCTTGTATGTAGCTTCCCAAAAGCCCCTCCAAGTGTGAGGCTGCAGTAAATAATGCTGCATGCCAAATTAGTCTGCTTCCCATTGCCTAATGGGCTAAGCACCATTCTAAACTCCTGCCCACATTCATCCCCTTAATCAGGATCAGTGTGCTGCAGAAAAAACACCCACGAACCTCCATCCTCCCAGAGAGATGGTGTTTCTGTGTCCCCACTGGCTTTAAAACCTTATTTGTACACCCAGGTGTCTGGATTCTGACTGGGTTGAGATGTACAAGTGCCATTTGGAGGTTTTGACAGAGGAGTCACTGTCAATGACCACATCTGAACTAGGAGTTTGCCCTGTTTCCAAAGTTGTGGCTATAGTAGCCAGAGACTTCCTACACAGCCAATATGGAATAGAAGCAGGAAGAAACCACCTTGATCTGCTGGTGAAAAAGTCATTAGGAGCCAACAGAAGGCAATGTAAAGAAGTTCTGTTCTGTTCTGCTTCATCCCTTCATGAGGGAACACATCTGGTTTCTTGGATAGCTTCCCCAAAAGGAAGTGGGTCAGAAAAACCATCAGGGATGACAATTACTGCTTAGCTTTTGAACTTCTCATAGCTTGTTCCTTGACTTAACTCTTATTACAGGTACTTTATCCTTAATGATAACTCAGGTTTACTGACTATTAAAGAAGGGACCCCACCGGGAACGTACAACATAAGAGTTAGAGTCATTGATGGAGTCTGGCCAGATGTTGTCTCAACTGTCAAGGTCATAGTGAAGGAAATCAAAGATGATGCTCTCCATAATGCTGGTTCTATACAAATAAAAGGTAAGCAGTATGGGAAAAAGTGTGTTAGGATCAAAATACTGAGTTCTGCCTCTTTAATTTCATTGCTGTGTTACTTAGAGTCCCAATGCTTGTAGAAGTTCTAAACCACCGCCTAAACATGAGCCAGCAGTGTGCCTAGGTGGCCAAGAAGGCCAATGGCATCCTGGCCTGCATCAGGAACAGTGTGGCCAGCAGGAGCAGGGAAGTCATTCTGCCCCTGTACTCAGCACTGGTTAGGCCACACCTTGAGTCCTGTGGCCAGTTCTGGGCCCCTCAGTTTAAGAAGGACATTGAGACACTTGAGCATGTCCAGAGAAGGGCAATAAGGCTGGGGAGAGGCCTTGAGCACAAGCCCTAAAAGGAGAGGCTGAGGGAGCTGGGGTTGCTTAGCCTGGAGAAGAGGAGGCTCAGGGGAGACCTTCTTGCTCTCTACAACTCCCTGAAGGGAGGCTGTCGTCAGGAGGGGGTTGGTCTTTTCTTCCAGGCAACCAGCACCAGAACAAGAGGACACAGTCTCAAGCTGTGCCAGGGGAAGTTTAGGCTGGAGGTGAGGAGAAAGTTCTTCACTGAGAGAGTGGTTCACCGTTAGAATATGCTGCCCAGGGAGGTGGTGGAGTCCCCATCCCTGGAGGTGTTCAAGAGGGGACTGGATGTGGCACTTGGTGCCATGGTCTAGTCATGAGGTCTGTGGTGACAGGTTGGACTTGATGATCTTTGAGGTCTCTTCCAACCTTGGTCATACTGTGATACTGTGAAGTGTGATGAGAGTTAACAGTTTTCTAGGTGAGGCTTTGAAAATGCAGTTTTGTTTGCATGTGAAGGAGCATCCATAGGAAGGAAGGACAGCAAATAGCCCTTGTCTGATGCAGAAGACAAAGATGAAAGAATTCTTAACCAACTTTTAAACTAAACAGCAATTTATATTTCAGGGGAAAAAAAACAACAATTTGAACAAGTGCCTGTCTAACATTCACCTAATTGTTTCAATCTCTGTGGAAAAGTAAAATATTCTTAAATACGCTTCTGATTTAAAAGATGTTTTAGAAAGAAACTTAGTAAGAGTCAAAATCCCGAGCAGAAACCAACATGCAAAAAATTCAGAGCCTAACCAGTGCAAATGTCATGAGACTGAACACATCCAAGTGCCGGGTTCTGCACATTGGCCACAACAACCCCAGGCAGTGCTACAGGCTGGGGTCAGAGTGGCTGGAGAGCAGCCAGGCAGAGAGGGACCTGGGGGTGCTGGTTGACAGCTGCCTGAACATGAGCCAGCAGTGTGCCCAGGTGGCCAAGTAGGCCAATGGCATCCTGGCCTGTATCAGGAACAGTGTGGCCAGCAGGAGCAGGGCAGTCATTCTCTCCCTGTGCTCAGCACTGGTTAGGCCACACCTTGAGTCCTGTGTCCAGTTCTGGGCCCCTCAGTTTAGGAAGGAGGTTGTCTTGCTGGAATGTGTCCAGAGAAGGGCAACGAAGGTGGTGAGGGGTTTGGAACACAGCCCTATGAGGAGAGGCTGAGGGAGCTGGGGTTGCTCAGCCTGGAGGAGACTCAGGGGTGACCTTATTGCTCTCTACAACTACCTGAGGGGAGATTGTAGACAGGCAGAGGTTGGTCTCTTCTCCCAGGCAACCAGCACCAGAACAAGAGGACACAGTCTCAAGCTGCACCAAGGGAGGTTTAGGCTGGATGATAGGAAGAAGTTTCTTCATAGAGAGAGTGATTGCCCATTGGAATGGGCTGCCCAGGGAGGTGGTGGAGTCACCATCATTGGAGGTGTTCAGGAGGAGACTTGATGGGGTGCTTGGTGCCATGGTTTAGTTGTTTAGGTGGGTTGGATTGGTTGATAGGTTGGACGCGATGATCTTGAAGGTCTCTTCTAAGCTGGTCTATTCTATTCTATTCTATTCTATTCTATTCTATTCTATTCTATTCTATTCTATTCTATTCTAAATATCCCCTGAACTGGGAACTGAGTCCATTTTTTAAGAGCTTAATATTGATTCCCTGGCAGTGGTCTCTGTTGTTGCTACAGCAGTTGCAAGATTTGTGTTTGTCAGGTTTTTAACTTCTGTTGCAGATATCACTCCAGAGGAATTCATAGCCCAGTCCCCTGAAAAACAGAGTAAATACTACCAGATGAAGAAGCTGCTTTCAGAAATTCTGTCTGCCCAGATGGAAAACGTTCACATTTTCAGTGTGTTGAATAGCCCAAGTCAAACCCCAGGGGTTGATGTTTGGTTTGCAGTCTCTGGGCCACCTTACTATAAAGCAGAAAAACTTAATGGCAATGTTGCAGCCTTCAGAGCCTGGGTAAGTATTCATACTGCTTATGGAAACACAGCATCTTCTCATTGTGTCTGTCCAGGTAACATCCACTGCCTAGTGGGGGTCAGGCCAATCCCAGGCACAAATCCAGGCTGAGTGCAGAGTGGGCTGAGAATAATCCTGAAGACTTGGGGGTGTTGGTTGCTGGGCAGCTTCCCAGGAGCCAGCAGTGCCCTCGTGCAGCCCAGGTGGCAGCTGTGTGCTGGGCTGCAGCCAGAGGAGTGTGGGCAGCAGGGCAAGAGAGGGGATTCTGCCCCTTGACTCTGCTCTGCTGAGACCTCACCTCCAATCCTGCCTCCAGTTCTGGTGTCCCCAGCAGAAGGAGGACACAGAGCTGCTGGAGTGAGTCCAGAGGAGGCCCCAAAGTTGATCCAAGGGCTGGAGCACCTCTGTTATGAGGATAGGCTGAGGGAGCTGGGGGTGCTCAGCCTGGAGAAGAGTCTGGGGATACCTTATTGCTGCCTTCCAATAGCTGAAGAGATCTTAGAGGAAGGCTGCAGAGGGAATTTGCCTGAGGGTGTCTAGAGACAGGACAAGGAGGAATGGTTTGAAGCTGAGGGAGAATAGGTTTAGGCTGGATCTTAGGAAGTTCTTCAGCATGAGGGTGGTGCGACTCTAAATTATGCTGCCCAGGGATGTCATGGCTGCCTCCTCCCTGGGGGTGTTCAAGGCCAGGTTGGATGAGGCTTTGAGCAACCTGGTCTAGTGGAAGGTGTCCCTACCCCTGGCATGGGGTTTGTAACTAGGTGACCTTGAAGGTCCCTTCCAGCCTAAACCATTCTATGGAAGAATCATCTGCCCCTCTTGCAAAACAAAAGACTATGGCTAAGAGTTGAATGACTGGCTCTGTTGGCAGTGTGGCTGTTGGCACAGAGGCTGAAATAGGAGTTATGTTTAGAGTCAGTGCTGGAGTACCAACTCACTCACTCTGCCAGAAAAAGTATGTCTGCACTGCCCAATGCCTGCCCACCCTTCCCAGTATTTTTAAGCCAGAAGAATGACACAATCCCTTTTGCACCCCCCATTCCCCCCCACCCCCCCAACCCTGTACCTTCAGAGAAGTAAAAGGTCAGAGGGAGGATAGCATAGTCCAAAGCCAAAGCATAGCATAGCATAACATAGCATAGCACAGAATAGCATAGAATAGCATAGCATAGAATAGAATAGGAGTGAGCAGGCAAATAGAGCAAACAAACTCTGCTGCAGGATAAAAGGTTTTCGATACACCAATGGAATTATAACACAGTAAGGATCTGGAGGTTCTGGAAGGTGTCCAGAGAAAGGGCCACGAGGATGAGCAGGGGGCTGGAGCTGCTCTGCCATGGAGACAGACTGAGAGAGTTGGGGCTGTTCAGTCTGGAGAACAGAAGGCTCTAAGGAGACCTTCTTGTGGCCTTCCAGTAGCTGAAGGGGGCTACAGGAATGCTGGGGAGGAACTTTTGACGGTGTCAGGGAGTGATAGGACTGGGGGGAATGGAGCAAAACCAGAAATGGGTAGATTGAGATTGGATGTTAGGAGGAAGTTGTTCCCCATGAGGGGTGGTGAGAGCCTGGCACAGGTTGCCCAGGGAGGTGGTGGAAGCCTCCTGCCTGGAGGTGTTTGCAGCCAGGCTGGCTGTGGCTGTGAGCAGCCTGCTGTAGTGTGAGGTGTCCCTGGCCATGGCAGGGGGGGTTGGGACTGCCTGATCCTTGAGGTCCCTCCCAGCCCTGACAATTCTAAGATTCTATATTAACCTATCTATTGTTATCATTCAGTGTCCAATCCCTTACATTATTTATCTTTCACTCAAACATCTCTAGTATCTTAGCTAAGGACAGGCTCAAACCACTACAGAAAGTCAGCTGAATGCAACTGATTGTTCTCCACAGCTGGAAACCATCCTGGGTATAAACATCACCCAGGTCGGCATCGATGAATGCCTGGCTGCAAACTGCACTCACAGTAGTGGATGCATCAGCAAGCATGAACAGACTCACGTGCCAACAATCACCACAGCTGGGAACGTCTCACTGGTGTCTGTGACAGTCCTGAGCCATGCCCTGTGTGGCTGTGCAGCTCGGGAGGGTCCTCACCTCTCCTGCTCCTCGTACCAGACACCCTTGTCTCAACGGCGGCACCTCATGGATACTGATTTGGGCTACAGGTTGGTAAAGCTTTGCCTGGTGTTCAAACCAAGTGCTTCTGATTCAGTCTGTCAGTGGGATGACTGGAAGCTTGAGGAGGCATCATTGGGTGTCTCCTCACTGTGGGAGACCTGAGTTTCGGTACACTTCACACAGAGGTCTAGCAAAGCAATCTCTCTGTTTTCAGGTGGGTTCTCAGGTTAGTCATGGTCTCTGGCCAAACTTTGAGAAGTGTTGCAGGTTAGAATCATAGAACCATAGAATCAATAAGGTTGGAAAAGACTTCAGAGATCATCAAGTCCAACCTGTCACCCAACACCTCCTGACTAACTAAACCATGGCTCCAAGTGCCACATCCAGTCCCATCTTGAACACCTCCAGGGACGGTGACTCCACCACCTCCCTGGGCAGTACATTCCAGTGGCCAATCTCTCGTGCTGGGAAGAACTTTCTCCTCACCTCCAACCTAAACCTCCCCTGGCACAGCTTGAGACTGTGTCCTCTTGTTCTGGTGCTGGTTGTCTGGGAGAAGAGACCAACCCCCACCTGGCTACAACCTCCCTTCAGGAAGTTGGAGAGAGCAAGAAGGTCTCCCCTGAGCCTCCTCTTCTCCAGGCTAAGCAACCCCAGCTCCCTCAGCCTCTCCTCACAGGGCTGTGCTCCAGACCCCTCCCCAGCTTTGTTGCCCTTCTCTGGACACGTTCAAGTATCTCAATGTCCTTCTTAAATTGAGGGGCCCAGAACTGGACACAGGACTCAAGGTGTGGCCTAACCAGTGCTGAGCACAGGGCACAATGACTTCCCTGCTCCTGCTGGCCACACTATTGCTGATACAGGCCAGGATGCCTGCACCAGTTCCATTAATGCCACCCTGCAAAATGTTCTCTTTTTTTTTTTTGCAGCTTACCTTACTGCTGTTAAATGTCTTAATCACATCACTTCTGCCACTTCCCCACGTTTCTAGCCTCACTTTTTCTCCAAAAGTGGTATCTCATAGTAAAGTAGCATGAAGATGAAACAAAAAGGTGGGACTATACTGGCTCATAATGAGCCTAGGCCCTTCCAGGAGTCAAGCCTTGAGCTTGTTTGCTTTATAATGGTCATCTCAATATAGGAAAGCAGAAAAAAAGCAGTCCAGCCTTTTCTGAGCACCCTTGGTCCGTGTGACAGGAGCCCTTCATGATTTCTGCTTGGGTGGGGGAATTTTGCTTTTATGTTTTTCCATAGATGCAAATGTTCTGTGAATTTCCACGGACCAGACTGCCAGCAGACAAAACACAGCTTCAGAGGCCAAGGTTATGCCTGGTTCCCTCCTCTTAAGCCTTGCTTTGAGACCCACATCTCCTTAGAGTTCATCACTGATGTCGCCGATGGCCTTCTGCTGTACCATGGACCTGTGGCACGAGGGCAGCCTGGACAACAGGAAGATTTCCTTGCTTTAGGTTAGCACCTTAGAGAGTATCTGTTCTTTGTGTCCATGTGAAGGTGAGATTCTACTCAATGCTGATAAGGTCTTTAAAAACAAACAAACAAAGCCCCACACAAAACAGCTTCAGAAAGTTACTTATTTGGAGAATAAGCAGAATGCAGCACAATTTGCTAGTGTGCCCAGTTTGTATACAGAATACAGAATTAACCAGGTTGGAAAAGACCTTTGAGATCATCAAGTCCAACCTATCACCCAACACCATCTAATCAACTGAACCATGGCACCAAGTGCCTCATCCAGTTCTTCATAAACACTCCAGGGATGGTGACTCCCCCACCTCCCTGGGCAGCACATCCCAATGGCAATCTCTCTTGCTGGGAAGAACTTTCTCCTCAGCTCCAGCCTAAACCTCCCCTGGCACATCTTGAGACTGTGTCCTTCTTGTTCTGGTGCTGGCTGCCTGGCAGAAGAGACCAACCCCCACCTGGCTACAACCTCCCTTCAGGGAGTTGCAGAGAGCAAGAAGGTCTCCCCTGAGCCTCCTCTTCTCCAGGCTAAGCAACCCCAGCTCCCTCAGCCTCTCCTCACAGGGCTGTGCTCCAGACCCCTCCCAGCCTTGTTGCCCTTCTCTGGACACGTTCAAATGTCTCAATGTCCTTCTTAAATTGAGGAGCCCAGAACTGGACACAGGACTCAAGTTGTAGCCTAACCAGTGCTGAGTACAGGGCAGAATGACTTCCCTGCTCCTGCTGGCCACACTATTCCTGATGCAGGCCAGGATGCCATTGGCCTTCTTGCCCCCCTGGGCACACTGCTGGCTCATGTTCAGCCTACTATCAACTAGTATCCCCAGGTCCCTTTCTGCCTGGCTGCTCTCCAGCCACTCTGACCCCAGCCTGTAGCTCTGCATGGGGTTGTTGTGGCCAGTGTGTAGAACCCAGCACTTAGATGTGTTAAATCTCATGCCCTTGGGCTCTGCCCATCTGTCCAGCTGCCAAGGTCCCTGTGGCACTGTGGTAGAATTTGGGTTCTTTTAAACTGAGAAACTCCTTCAACTAAAACCTAGCTGCAACAGCTGTTTCAACTGAGTCTGAGTGGGAGCACAGGTGGCATGTCTCCAATAAGGCTTTCCCTTGCAGAGCTCTCTGGGGGTGTCCCGTCGCTGACTGTGAGCCTCAGCTCTGGGGAGCTCTTCCTGCGGCTGTCACACAAAGCTCAGGTTGCCGATCGCCGCTGGCACCACATCCAGGTCATCAGTGATGGAAAGGCAAGTGTAAATATGGGCAGTCCAGGGGAAGCACTAATCCATGGACCTAGTTGTTTTCCCAGGTCCTTCTTTCATCCTCTCTGCAACAGCAGGGACTGAAGTTTGTCAGCTCAGATGTCCCCTGAGCCTTGAAGCAATGAAGCAGGGCAAGGCCTGGGGAAGTTCAATCCAATTTTGAAACTGGTTGTGTTGCTTTCTTTCTTTGGTGATCCTGTCTATTGCTTAGACTGCAGAGCTGTGACAATTCACAGATTGCATTGGGTTGAAAGGGACCCTCAAAGGCCATCTTGTCCAAACCCCCTGCAGGCAGCAGGGACACCTTCAACTGCCTCAGGCTGCCCACAGCCACATCCAGTCTGGTCTTGAATGACTCCAGGGACAGGGTCCAAACCACATCCCTGGGCAGCCTGTTCCAGTGTTTCACCACTCTCACTGTGCAGAACTTCCTCCTGATGTCCAACCTAAATCTGCCCTGCTCCAGTTTCAAACCAATGCCCCTCATCCTATCTCTGTGAGCCCTTCTAAATAGTCCTTCCCCAAATCCAAGGGCTAAGTTCTTCCTAGGCTGATGAAGTGACAAAAATCCTTAATTTCTCAGGGCTGGAAACCTTACCCCAGGAGGTGACTTTAGCCATGCAGCACACAGGAGGCAGATAGGCTGTTGTGTAAGGGGAACACCTTGCTGATGGTGAAGGCATCTGCTAGACTTCCCCTTCCTCTCCCACATAAGACAAGCTGAGAGGCATGTCAGGATGTGAGATGGGGAGCCTGGCAGACTGTCTACTCTGCTTGATTGCCTCTCTGGGTTCTGATTTGGCAGAAAGCTCCCAAGAAAATCCCATCTGCCCTCTGCTATGTCAGTGACTTGGCATGGTCATAGTAGAATTAGATCTTCCTTTTGTGTGGCTCCTTAGTTGCACAGCAATTGCAATAACATTCCTGGTTAGTATGTGGGGAAGGGTTTTCTCATGTTAATAAAGTTTCCAGCACTGCAACTGTTAGCTACCATTCTCTCTTCTGCTGAGTGAAATGAGTAATTAAGATGTGTGCATGTCTCTGGATGCCTTTCTCTAGAAAATGAAGCTGGTTCTTGACCACTGTGTAAATGTCTCAGTTAGAGACAATGACAGCATCAGTAAGAAGATGTCCCAGATAGATTTGTCTGCCTGTGAAGCCTCTGGAGAGACTGGGGGATCTCAAAGGTAAACAACCAACCAACCCCAAACAACCAGCAACATGAACTGGAAACAAAATTAGTCCAAAGGGCTAAGGAAGCAGTTGCTGTATTTTTCATGCCACTAATTCTTTCTTTCCCTCTCTCCCCTACAGCATGAATAGACTTTTCAGGGGCCATCAGCCCTTGCAGCTGGGGGGAGTTAAGAAGATTTTGCCTCACCACCATTCCCAAAGGCGTTTCAGAGGGTTCGTTGGCTGCATACGCAATGTCATAGTTGACAGTCAGGTAGGGCTCCTAAGACCAGTCTTGGGTTCCCTGCTGTTAACTGCAGACCTCTGATGTGAGGCTTCTTCATCCTCTTCCAGGTCTATGATTTGGAGCACCCTGCAGAGTCCCTGAACAGCACTCCTGGCTGTGTCCTTACGGATGAAAAGTGCCAGAGGGCTGGGGTGCCCTCCTGTGGCACCATGGAAGTGTGCTGGTGGCTGGGATTTCATTCACTGTGACTGTTCCCCAGGATATACCGGACCAACGTGTGAGAAAGGTACTGCAGGGGCTAGGGAGAAATTCCTGGTGAGGGTCTGTGGGAACAGCTTCAAACATAGTGCTCTGAATTTGAACTGAGTAACATAATAAGACCATGCTGTACTCTGGGAATGATTTAGACCTACAGCTATGTAAAGAGCCTTCTAATTCTTGTACAGTGAAGATTGTCCCACGGATGCAGAGGGACCTGGACAGGCTGAACAGATGGGCAGAGTCCAACAGGATGGCATTGAACAAGTCCAAGTGCCAGGTGCTGCACTTTGGCCACAGCAACCCATGCAGAGCTACAGGCTGGGTCAGAGTGGCTGGAGAGCAACCAGCAGAAAGGACCTGGGGGTGCTAGTTGATAGTAGGCTGAACATGAGCCAGCAGTGTGCCCAGGCATCCTGGCCTGCATCAGAAACAGTGTGGCCAGCAGGAGCAGGGAAGTCATTCTGCCCTGGACTCAGCACCGGTTAGGCTACAACTTGAGTCCTGTGTCCAGTTCTGGGTCCCTCAATTTAAGAAGGACATTGAGAGACTTGAACGTGTCCAGAGAAGGGCAACAAGGCTGGGGAGGGGTCTGGAGCACAGCCCTGTGAGGAGAGGCTGAGGGAGCTGGGGTTGCTTAGCCTGGAGAAGAGGAGGCTCAGGGGAGACCTTCTTGCTCTCTCCAACTCCCTGAAGGGAGGTTGTAGCCAGGTGGGGGTTGGTCTCTTCTGCCAGGCAGCCAGCACCAGAACAAGAGGACACAGTCTCAAACTGTACCAGGGGAGGTTTAGGCTTGAGGTGAGGAGAAAGTTCTTCACTGAGAGAGTTGTTAGCCATTGGAATGTGCTGCCCAGGGAGGTGGTGGAGTCACTGTCCCTGGAGGTGTTCAAGAGGGGATTGGATGTGGCACTTGGAGCCATGGTTTAGTTGCCAGGAGGTGTTAGGTATTAGGTACTAGGTTGGACTTGATGCTCTCTGAGGTCTATTCCAACCTGGTTGTTTCTATGGCTCTATAAGGGTCTTCCTGAGATCTGCCTTGCTCTGCAGGGGAGTCAAGTGGCTGTATGGGTTGTTTGGTCCGGTTGATTACAGCATCTTTTGTCTCTCAGTGGTGAGAGATGAAACACTCTACATTGTGCTCTCTTCCTCTGATCACCGTTTAATGAACTTGGCACTATTTGCACCTTGCAGTGGTTATACAAGTGATGAGGTTGCCAGCTTGGTATGTTCTCTCTGGGAAACCTGGGAGCATAACCCTCAAGCTATGGTCAGGTCAAATTTTCCATCTGTAAACCGGAGAGAATTGCATTTGTGTCTCCCGTTAGGATGAGCTGAAGGATACGCAGTGCCCCTGGACCACAGCATTGGATGCATGCTGGGACATAGCATCAAGCTGGCTCCAGCTAACACCTTACCCTGCACAAAATCAGCGTGGACTGTCTGTCACAGTACAGAAGTGTGTAAGGAGGGGTAGGGAAAACCTCAGGGGACACTGCAAGGAAGTGCAAAATTTGAACACCGTTCAGAAAGCAGAAGTTATTTACAGGTGTTTCTACTGGGACTTTACCTGCCCTGCATCTCCACATTCTCCCTCTGGGTACAGTCTGTAATCAGCATTAGTGCCCCACAACATCTGCCTAGATTTAGACTAGACTAGACTAAACTAGAATTAACCAGGTTGGAAAAGACCTTCAAGGTCACCAAGTCCAACCTATCACCCAGCACCATCTAATCAACTAAACCATGGCACCAAGTGCCTCATCCAGGCTCTTCATAAACACCTCCAGGGATGGTGACTCCACCACCTCCCTGGGCAGCACATTCCAATGGGCAATCTCTCTTTCTGGGAAGAACTTCTTTCTAACATCCAGCCTGAACTTCCCCTGGCACAGCTTGAGACTGTGTCCTCTTGTTCTGGTGCTGGTTGCCTGGGAGAAAAGACCAACCCCCCACCTGGCTACACCTTCCCTCCAGGGAGTTGGAGAGAGCAAGAAGGTCTCCCCTGAGCCTCCTCTTCTCCAGGCTAAGCAACCCCAGCTCCCTCATCCTCATAGGGCTTGTAAGACAAGATTTAAGTCTTATTCTCTTATTTAAATCTTATTCTCTTCTGCATTGTCTTGGGATGCTGGTTCACAAATCCACAGCTGTATTGGCTCCTACCCCTCATGCCTGTGAGACAAACCAAGTGCTCCAAAAGTGATTACTCAAAATCTTAAAGTTTATATCCTGGTGTCACAGGGAAAATTTGGGTGCTTCCAGCTTCTTCTGATATATTTGGCTGCAAAATGCTGGTGTTCAGCTGGTGGTTTATGAATGGCTGAGCCATGCTCGCAGCCAGGAGCAGCTGGCTGGGGGACAGGAGGCACTGTAATGTAATGTCCCATGAAAACTCATCCCTGCTTATCAGCTAGATACTGTAGCTGCAGAGGTAGTAGTGAACAGTGGGGCTAGGAATAGTAATATGAGGTGAATAAGATAAAGGAGAAAAGAAAACACACTTCAAGAAAGAAAAGAGAGGAGAAACAGTGAGAAGAAAAGAGAGTGCAGAGACGGAGCCGCTTGACCATTTGATGTTTCATGTCCTGGGAACCAAACTAGTTGCCCCAGGGTAAGCTGGGTGCTCTTTGGATTTCTACTTGTGTGGCCCTGAGCTCTGCCTGTGGCTCTGTTTTCATGTGTGTTGTGTTTAGTTCTTCCAGAATGGGCTTTTGGAAGGGACAGTTGGATCCATTATGAGCCAAGAAGCATCCTCAGCACTCGCAGCACTCGGATCCAGCTGATGGTGCGCACCCGGATCTCACACAGCACCCTCCTCAGCTTGGCCTCTGCAGATGGCAATGGATGCATCAGGCTGGAGGTCAGCAGACATAAAGCCATCCTGCCTCAGGGCTCTTAATTTGTCATTATTCCAATTGTAACAGGAGGGTCAGCCTGGAGAAAACCGTGGGAAAGCTGCCTTCCAATACCTGAAGAAAGCCTACAGGAAAGCTGCAGAGGGACTTTCCATAAGGGTGTCTAGAGACAGGACAAGGGGGAATGATTGGAAGCTGAGGGAGAGCTGGGGTTAGACTGGAGCTGAGGAAGAAGCTCTTCAGTATGAGGGCAATGAGACTCTGGAATAGGCTGCCCAGGGAGGGTGTGGCTGCCTCCTCCCTGGAGGCGTTCAAGGCCAGGCTGGATGAGGGCCTTGAGCAGCTGAGTCTAGTTGAGAGGTTCCCTGCCCATGGTGGGGAGGTTGGAGTAGATGATCTGCGAAGTCCCTTCTGACCTAAGCCATTTCATGATGAGTTAGAGGTAGACACCAGTGGAGAGAAGTCTGATGAAGAGGTGAATTAGAAGTGGACTGTAAGGAAAAGAGTTGATAATGCCTGGATCTGCATTTACTTGTGGTCATTTTCATCCGGGAATAGAGCACTTAAAGAGAGGAGTACCATTTGAACACTCAGGTCCATTTCCTGAGGAAGGACATGTTAACAGCATTCATAAGTACATTTCTGTTATCAAGGATCTTTATCATCTCCCTCTAGGTGGTTGAGGGTTTCTTTAGTGTTAACTTCAGCCTGGGGGACAAAAATCACTCTCTGAGAATGAGGACACCACGGATCAACAACGGCCAGTGGTTCTCCTGACCATGGAGCGCTACAACAATGAGTTTACCTTGAGGTTAATAGTGGTGGAGGTGATCAAGAAGTGACCTCTGTCCTGGGTACCAACAGATGGTTTGAAATGGACTGGGCAAGCATTGTGCTAGGAAACCGCCTTCCCAATCATTCAGAGAGCGATTTCCAAGGTGAGTGATAGGATGGCTCCTAAAGGGGGGAATTAAAGCCTGAAAGTGGCATCTCTGAGAGTATTGGAGAGCCTAAAACCCAGTTAAGAGATTACTATGCCCAAGAAATCCCAGCTCCTCTGCTAGGGAATTCAGAGCCCTTGTTCAACTCTCTGTTTGCCATTGTATCTGGTCCTAGTGAAGACATGAGATTTCTTGTAGTAATTCAAATAGGACTTAAAATTGTACATCCCTTGCCAAAGGCTCCAAGCAGGGAACTCCTGCTGGGATCTTCACTCTCTTTTGCTGCAGAAGAGTTTAAGGGACAGATACAACAACACTCCTGATAGGAGGAAGATTAGCAAGGAAATTCATAGTGCACTCTCCATCTCCTGGAATGAGGTCCTGGGACTCTGAGATTGTGGCTCAGCAAGCAGATAGCTTTTCCATTCAACTGCTTCTCATTCAGCCTCACCTTTAGATGAGAAAGATATGGAGGTTCTGGGGCATGTCCAGAGAAGGGCCATGAAGAGGATCAGGAGGTTGGAGCACCTCTCCTATGGAGACAGACTGAGAGAGTTGGGGCTGTTCAGTCTGGAGAGAGGACTCCAAGGAGACCTTATTGTGGCCTTCCAGTATCTGAAGGGGGCTACAAGAAAGCTGGGGAAGGACTTTTTAAGATGTTGGGTAGTGATTCTCCCCCTCTACTCCACTCTGGTGAGACCACACCTGGAGCACTGTGTCCAGTTCTGGAGCCTCTGTTCCAGGAAGGATCTGGAGGTGCTGGAAGGTGTCCAGAGAAGAGTCACGAGGATGAGCAGAGGGCTGGAGCTGCTCTGCTATGGAGACAGACTGAGAGTAGTGGTTGTTCAGTCTGGAGAAGAGAAGGCTCTGAGGAGACCTAATTTGTGGCCTTCCAGTATCTGAAGGGGGCTCCAGGAAAGCTGGGGAGGGACTTTTGAGGGTGTCAGGGAGTGATAGGACTAGAAGGGATGGAGCAAAACTAGAAAGGGGTAGATTGAGATTGGATGTTAGGAAGAAGTTTGTTCCCCATGAGGGTGGTGAGAGACTGGCCCAGAGGTTGCCCAGGGAGGTGGTGGAAGCCTCCTGCCTGGAGGTGTTTGCAGCCAGGCTGGCTGTGGCTGTGAGCAAGCTGCTGTAGTGTGAGGTGTCCCTGCCCATGGCAGGGGGGTTGGAACTGCCTGATCCTTGAGGCCCCTTCCAACCCTGACAATTCTATGATTCTAGGATGTTTTAAATCTAGATCAGTTTAGTGGAGGTGTTCTGGTTCATAGCACAGTTCTGTCAAATCACTGCACTGGTACAACCAAGCTGTCCTGAAGAAGTATTGCTCACACACACACACGTCCTGTAGCTGCTTCTAATGGTAAAAATAAAGCAGTATAAGGATCTTCTTTTAAAAAGGCTTCAAGTTCTCTACAGTGCTGCAAGGCATGAGGTGGGGAAGATGCTAACTTGTTGTGTTTCTCTGCACACTCCCCTGCTTCGGTGCAGGTTGTATGCGGGATGTCCAGCTGAATGGTCAACCACTTCTGGTGGAAGGCAGAAGCACCGAGTTTGGCCTGGTTCTGAGGCGCCAAGGGGTCACCATGGGCTGCCACTCCAGTGCCTGCAGCAGCCAGCCCTGCTACAGCCCTTTCCTGTGTGTAGACCTGTGGAGAAAATACGAATGCCGGTACACAAAGCTTTGCTTTTCATCCAGGGTTGGGTGGTTGGGAAGCTCTCTCTTGCCACCTTATTTCAGGCAACAGTGAACCTCCCTGCTGCTGCTTGCCAGAGGGGGGCAAAAAAACAATGAAAACTATCCAGGAGTAGATTTATTCCAGAATTCTGTTGCAGATGCAGATTAAAGAAACATGCAGAGCTACAGGCTGGGGTCAGAGTGGCTGGAGAGTGGCCAGGCAGAGAGGGACCTGGGGGTGCTGGTTGATAGCAGGCTGAACATGAGCCAGCAGTGTGCCCAGGCAGCCAAGAGGGCCAATGGCATTCTGGCCTGCATCAGAAACAGTGTGGCCAGCAGGAGCAGGGAGGTCATTCTGCCCCTGTACAATGCACTGGTTAGGCCACACCTGAGTCCTGTGTCCAGTTCTGGGCCCCCAGTTTAGGAAGGAGGTTGACTTGCTGAAGGTGTCCAGAGAAGGGCAACCAAGTTGGTGAGGGGTTGGAACACCCCTATGAGGAGCGGCTGAGGAGCTGGGTTGCTTAGCCTGGAAGAGGAGACTCAGGGGTGACCTTATTACTCTCTACAACTACCTGAAGGGAGGTTGTAGCCAGGCAGAGGTTGGTCTCTTCTCCCAGGCAACCAGCACCAGAACAAGAGGATACAGTCTCAGGCTGCACCAGGGGAGGTTTAGGCTGTATGTTAGGAAGAAGTTCTATACAGAGAGAGTGATTGCCCATTGGAATGTGCTGCCCAGAGAGGTGGTGGAGTCACCTTCATTGGAGGTGTCAGGAGGAGACTTGATGGGGTGCTTGGTGCCATGGGTTAGTTGTTTAGGTGGGTTGGATTGGTTGATGGGTTGGACGTGATGATCTTGAAGGTCTCTTCTAAGCTGGTCTATTCTATTCTATTCTATTCTATTCTATTCTATTCTATTCTATAACTCTCAGCCTTGTTTACTTCAGTAGTGTCTATGTTTCCTTTGCCTATTTCATATCTTATGGTATCACTAATGCAAGCAGTCAAAACTCTTTGTTTGCTTCCTGCAGAACAGATGGACTTTACTCCTCCCTTATTAATTTAAGAAGGACATTGAGACACTGGAAGGTGTCCAGAGAAGGGCAAGGAGGCTGGGGAGGGGTCTGGAGCACAGCCCTGTGAGGAGAGGCTGAGGGAGCTGGGGTTGCTTAGCCTGGAGAAGAGGAGGCTCAGGGTTGGTCTCTTCTCTCTAGCAACCAGCACCAGAACAAGAGGACACAGTCTCAAGCTGTGCCAGGGGAAGTTTAGGCTGGAGGTGAGGAGAAAGTTCTTCACTGAGAGAGTCATTCGTCATTGGAATGTGCTGCCCAGGCGGGTAGTGGAGTCCCCATCCCTGGAGGTGTTCAAGAGGGGATTGGATATGGCACTTGGTGCCATGGTCTAGTCATGGGGTCTGTGGTGACAGGTTGGACTCCATGATCTTTGAGGTCTCTTCCAACTTTGGCGATACTGTGATACTGTGATTTACATTCCACCACTTTCTACTCAAGATCTGTGGAAAACTTCCTAGGCAGCAGCCTACAAACTGCCTCACCTCTGTGTGAAAATGCATTTATTTCTAGATAGCATGTTTATATTGTGTCTGTATACTTATAGAAGATATCTTCTGTATACTGTATATATATATTTACATATATTTTTCTGTAAAGAAGTTGAGAAGAATCAATGAGAGTTTCAAAATCAGGCTGTCATAAATCTGAACTCTAAACTAGGCTCTGCAGGGTCAGAACCAAAGCCCACCAGCTGTGGTATCCTACACAATTTAGTTCCTTGGAGAGGATTACAGGAAGGATCTGGCAGTGCTGGAAGGTGTCCAGAGAAGAGCCATGAGGATGAGCAGAGGGCTGGAGCTGCTCTGCTATGAGGACAGACTGAGGGAGTTGGGGCTGTTCAGTCTGGAGAGGAGAAGGCTCCCAGGAGACCTTCTTGTGGCCTTCCAGTATCTGAAGGGGCTCCAAGAAAGCTGGGGAGGGACTTGTGAGGGTGTCAGGGAGTGATAGGACTGGGGGGGAATGGAGCAAAACTAGAAATGGGTAGATTCAGCTTGGATGTTAGGAACAAATTCTTTCCCATGAGGGTGGTGAGAGCCTGGCACAGGTTGCCCAGGGAGGTGGTGGAAGCCTCCTGCCTGGAGGTGTTTGCAGCCAGGCTGGCTGTGGCTGTGAGCAACCTGCTGTAGTGTGAGGTGTCCCTGGCCATGGCAGGGGGGGCTTGGAACTGGCTGCTCCTCGAGGTCCCTTCCAGCCCTGACAATTCTATGATTCTAAGATCCACTCTCTAAAGAAAATGTTCAAAATGTATATTAAAACATGCAAATCAAAATAATAGGCATTTCTGGTTAGAAACCCCCAGACATACCTGCAGGACTGAGAGAAGGAGCCACTTGAATTCCTTCAGCTCAGCTAAAATTTGGCCACTTCTGTTCAATTACCTATTAGAAGAAATCACTTGGTCTCTGCAGTCCTAAAAGCCAAGATGGGTCATTCTTGGACAGGCTGGAGACGTGGCCCCAAGCCATCCTCATGAAGTTCAACAAGACCACGTACAATCCTGAGTACAAATATAGGCTGGGGTGAGGAATGGCTTAAGACCAGTCTGGAGGAGAAGGCCTTGGGGATGTCAGCTGATGACAAACTCCCCAGCAGCCAGCAATGGTCCCTGGCAGCCCAGCAGGCAGCTGTGTGCTGAGCTGCATCCAGAGCAGGGAGAGCAGCAGCACAGGAAGAGGATTCTGCCCCTCTACCACAGTATCACAGTATTGCTAAGGGTTGGAAGAGACCTCGAAAATCATCGAGTCCAACCTGTCTCCACAAACCCCATGACTAGACCATGGCACCAAGTGCAAGGACATTGCTCCCCAGAGAGAACACTCCTGCCCACTGCAGGCTTGAACTCACTGCTCTGCTGAGACCCCACCTGCAGCACTGCCTCCAGTTCTGGTGCCCCCCAGCGTAAGAGGGACATGGAACTGCTGGAGCAGGTCCAGAAAAGAGCCACCAAGGTGATCAGAGGGCTGCAGAACCTCTGCTGTGGAGACAGGCTGGGAGAGTTGGGGCTGTTCAGCCTGGAGAAGAGAAGGCTCCAGTGAGACCTTAGAGCAGCCTTCCAGTACCTGAAGGGGGCTACAAGGTGCCCTGCTTGACTAAAAGCTGTCATCTTCTTCTGTTATTCAGGTGTCCAGCTGGGAAAGTAGAAGTGACTGACAACCTCACAGGGCTCAGACACTGTACCTCATCACCTTGTGGGCACTGGACCTGTAGAAATGGGGGTACCTGTGTGGCTCAATCCCAAGACAAGACAATCTGCCAGTGCCCTGAAGGTTACAGAGGCAGATGGTGTGAAATAAGCCAGGTGAAGGCTGCAAGACCAGTTGGACTCAGCTCTGGCTCTATTCTGGCAATTAGCATGTGCCTCCTTGTCTTCCTAGGTAGGAAAACCAGTACCTTTGTTCTTTCTTTCATACCTTGCTGCATTGAATCAAGTCTGCTTTACCCTTGGATTTTGTGATCAGTGTTTCACTTTTTTCTGGAGATCACCAGCTGGGAGTTGATTTGAGGATGCTAAGGAACAGACATCAGCACACACTTCAGTTGAGACCAGTTCTAGTAGTTTGAGGACTTCTGTCTTTTAGAATCACTTATCTGCAGTCCTTCTTGGTCTGTGGCGACAGGTTGGACTTGATGATCTTTGTGGTCTCTTCCAACCTTGGTGATTCTGTGATTCTGAAGTGACAGCTTTCCATCTCTGTGTGCAAATCTTTGAGCAGCCACATCCATCTGGAAATCCCCCCTGCCCTGAGCCCTCACATTTGTAACAGTAGGACCTTTACCATGAGTGTGGTGGAACACTGGAAAGGGTTGCCCAGGGAGGTGGTGCAGGTCCCATCCCTGGAGATATTCAAGGTGAGGCTCAACAGGGCTCTGGGCAACCTGATCTAGTGGAGGATGTCCCCGCTGACTGCAGAGGGGGTTGGACTGGATGACCTTTGGAGGTCCCTTCCAACCCAGACCATCCTATGACCTGCAGCTAGTACCTGCCACTCGCATTCTGGGGAGGAAGAGATCTTCATCTAGACATTTCTGATCTGAACAGGCAAGCTTCAGTTAGAGTGTGGGGCAGAAAGAGATGTCCACAGCATGTCAGGTTTCAGCTGCACCTGGGTTGGACAGTTAATAACACCATAAAACCCTGCATTCACATCTCAGAATAGTAAAGACTCTGCAGTTTCTTTACGCTGGGAACCTTCATTAAAACAGTGTTTTACTTACTTTGGGTATCTTATTTACTCAGGATTGGTGAAAGGCCAGAGATTGGCCAAAATGCCTTCTATTTAAATGGATTCCTTTAGGTAAGTAAAATACCCTTTTAATGAAGTTTATGAAGTAATATCCATAGATGATTCTTTACATTGCTGAGTAGAAATTGTTTGATGTCTTAACAATGACTCATTTCTTACCTGGGAATTTGGTTGTCCAATTAAGAGTTAATTTAATGTCTCAGAAGTCATATAAGTACTTGTTTGTCATGCATTATTCTTTGTCACCTCAAACAGCAAGCATGTGTCCTTATTTCTTCCAGCACTCTTGGTCTCCTACACAGTGTGGAGTCAGTGGGGAAGCTCAGGGTTTCGGAAGGGAGGAATTTACCACATCCCTGAGGAACGTGAGAGCTGGGAGGATGTTAGAGAAAATGTCTTCAATTATAATGAAGAAGGAGGTGGAGAACATGACCAGGTATGGTGCAGCTTCAGTGTGGTCTTTGAAAATCCATCCTCTTCCCACTTTCCTTTCCAAGACCTTTATTTAATGTATTGTGCTTACCCAACTGGCTTTGCTGGTTTGATTTATTTTAACCTGGAGTACTCTTGAGTAGGAAGCTTCAGTTTCAACCCAGTCTGTACCTCTCTCAATGCTGGTCATCTATAGCCACCTGTGATGGGGCTGCTCTGGACACAGCATTTTTGATTTAGCTGAAGGGAGGTCGTGGATGCTCCCTCCCTGGAGATGTTTAAGGCCAGGATGGATGTGGCTCTGAGCAACCTGATCTAGTGGCAGATGGCAGGGGGGTTGGAACCAGATGATCTTGGAGGTCCCTTCCAACCCAAACCATTCTATGAATCATTCTATGAATCTTATGAAGACTATCATTATGCAGATGGTCAGAATGACCAGAATGGTATGATCAAAACTTAGCTCTCTGAACTATGCCCTCTCCTCAGCTTGTAGAGAGCTCACAGAATCCACTTTGGTCCTGCACTGAGTTTTAAAAACTTTTTTTGGTTTGTTTTTAATCCTGCTTCTTTTTGTGTTGTTTCTCTTGATGTTTACCCTGCTCTGTTTTGGGGGGTGGGGGTGTGTTTGTTTTCCCCAGAATGCTTACGACATAGATGAACTGAAGAAACCTCTCCATACCATCCCCCACTTCTCCTCAAGTGCAGCTGCTCCGCACTCCAGGACACCCACTGGCTCCAAAAGAGACTCACTTCCAAACCATGCACATCAAAGCCCATCACCATCAGCTGTTTCCAGCATCCCAGACTTAAAGGAATACGTGTCTCAAATCATCTGGGACGCAGACAACGATCTACAGAGTCTTCCAGCTGACACGATTCACTTTTACTGCATAGAAGGGCAATGCTCTCTAGCAGGGAGCCTTAGCTCCTTAGACTCCTCTAGTGGTGATGAAGATCTGAATCATGATTGCCTCCAAGAGTGGGGCTCCAAGTTTGACAAGCTTAAAGAACTCTATAAGGTCTCAAATGAACATTTGTAACAGGAGCTGAAGGAACTTGACACATTGCCATGACATATGGACACTACTTTTAAGAATACCCCTTTTTATATATATATATATATATATGTATGTGTCTAAGGTACATCAAGGAACTTACTTGATGCAAGTTACTAGTTCCAGTAGTACAATATTCTCACTTTTCCCAGGAGCAATCATCTGAAGCCTCTTTGTGTATTCACTGGACAAACAGTTGTTTAATGGTAGAAGTGCAGAGGCTCTTTGAAGCATGAACCTTCTGGGAAGCTCTGGGATGTGGGATGGGCATAGAATAGCTTTATGGCATGCCTTGTTATTTGTGTGACTTACTAGAATTATCCTGGATGCAAGAACTTGAATTCTTTTCTCCCTAGCATGAATATGAATCCCCTCAGGTGGGTTACAAGGGGTAGGCCTTTTATTTATTTTTATTTTTAAAATTGCAGTCATGAAATAATTGCTGCAAATGTTAAGTATAAAACACTTCAAGTTTCTAGTTGTCTCATCAGCTTTTGTCTTGACAGCACACACACCACCTCACTCACTATTAAGGGCTGCCCAGACCGGTGAGGCTTTCTCTGACTCTAGTTGCTTGCATTCAGTTCTGGGCTCCCCAGTTCAAGAGGGACAGGGATCTGCTGGAGAGAGTCCAGCAGAGGGCTACGAGAATGATTAGGGGACTGAAGCACTGCCTGGTGAGGAGAGGCTGAGGGACCTGGGGCTGTTTAGGCTGGGGAAGACTGAGAGGAGATTTAATCAATGTTTATCAATAGCTGAGGGCTGGGGGTCAGGAGGGAGGGGACAGGCTCTGCTCACTTGCTCCCTGGGATAGGACAAGGAGCAATGGATGGAAGCTGCAGCACAGGAGGTCCACCTCACACAAGGGGCAACTTCTTTACTGTAGGGTCCCAGGGCACTGGCAGGCTGCCCCAGAGGTTGTGGAGTCTCCTTCTCTGAAGACTTTCAAGGCCTGTCTGGTGTTCCTGTGTGACTGAGCTAGATTGTATGGTCCTGCTCTGTCAGGGGGATTGGACTCCATGATCTCTTTGGGTCCCTTCCAACCCCTGACATCCTGTGAGCCTGTAAAAAGAGTAGAAGCTGTGAGTAGCACTTTGCTGGTGTGAGTTTTACCCTCTCAAAAGCAGTTATAAGACCTGGAAAAAAGTTTCTATTCAGTAACCTTTTGTTTCCAGCTTTGCTTTTTACTGGAAACCCTTCTTCAAAGTCTGCAGCTGGAAAACAGAAAAGCTGACAGCAGGTATTGCAAAGAAGCTAGAATGTCATCCAGGCCAAAGCTGAAACTGAATCAGGGCAAGTCAGAGAAGAGAGACAAGGCTGGTGAGGGGTCTGGAGGTTGTCATACCCTTGTATGCTGGGGCTGTTTAGTCTGGAAAAGGCTGAGGGAAGACCTCATTGCTCTCTACAACTGCCTGAAAGGAGGCTGGAGTGAGGCTGGTGTTGCTCTCATCTCCCAAGTAACCAGCAATGGGAGGAAATGGGTTTAACTTGTGCCAGGGGACATTAGGAAAAGCTTTTTTACTTAGAGAGTGGTGAGGGGTTGGAACAGGCTGCCCAGGGAGCTGGTGGATTCCCCATCCCCCATCCCTGGAAGTGTTCAAGAATCTCACAGAATCACCAAGGTTGGAAGAGACCTCAAAGATCATCGAGCCCAACCTGTCACCACAGACCTCATGACTGAGCCACAGCACCAAGTACCACATCCAGTCCCCTCTTGAACACCTCCAGGGATGGTGACTCCACCACCTCCCTGGGCAGCACATTCCAATGGCTAACAACTCTCTCTGTGAAGAACTTTCTCCTCACCTCGAGCCTAAACTTCCCCTGGTGCAGCTTGTGTGGTGCTTTGGGTCATGGTAGTTGGGTTATGGTTGGACTCGATGATCCCAAAGGTCTTTTCCAGCCTTAGTGATTCTATGATTGTAAAAAATTGGGGTCCTCCAAACAGAAAGCATGGGAAATTTACCCTCTGCCCCTTTGCCTCTTCCTACTTGCACTCCTGAGCCCCCTCTCCCCCCAGAACCAACAAACAAACAAAAACCACAACAAAAACTATTGTTTGAGCATGGAACAGGAGTTAGGAGCTCAAGCTGCGCCAGGGGAGGTTTAGGCTGGATGTTAGGAAGAAATTCTTCATAGAGAGAGTGATTGCCCATTGGAATGTGCTGCCCAGGGAGGTGGTGGAGTCACCACCATTGGGGGTGTTTAGGAGGAGACTGGATGAGGTGCTTGGTGCCATGGTTTAGTTGATTAGATGGTGTTGGGTGATAGGTTGGACTCGATGATCTTGAAGGTTTCTTCCAACCTGGTCTGGTCTGGTCTGGTCTATTCTATTCTATTCTATTCTATTCTATTCTATTCTATTCTATTTCTTATTCTTATTCTTATTCTTATTCTTATTCTTATTCTTATTCTTATTCTTATTCTTATTCTTATTCTTTTCTACTCTATTCTATTCTAAGCTCCTGAAATCTAGGGCTGACCTGAACATCTCTGTGACCCTGGGTAGATCACCTTTTTCTTTCCTTCTCTTACCTCCATGAAGGGGCAGCTCCCAATGGGTGATGCACATTGGCCACAGCAACCCCAGGCAGTGCTACAGGCTGGGGTCAGAGTGGCTGGAGAGCAGCCAGGCAGAGAGGGACCTGGGGGTGCTGGTTGATGGGAGGCTGAACATGAGCCTGCAGTGTGCCCAGGCAGCCAAGAAGGCCAATGGCATCCTGGCCTGCATCAGGAACAGTGTGGCCAGCAGGAGCAGGGAGGTCATTCTGCCCCTGTACTCTGCATTGGTTAGGCCACACCTTGAGTCCTGTGTCCAGTTCTGGGCCCCTCAGTTTAGGAAGGAGGTTGTCTTGCTGGAACGTGTCCAGAGAAGGGCAACAAAGTTGGTGAGGGGTTTGGAAGACAAGCCCTATGAGGAGAGGCTGAGGGAGCTGGGGTTGCTCAGCCTGGAGAAGAGGAGACTCAGGGGTGACCTTATTGCTCTCTCCAACTCCCTGAAGGGTGGTTGTGGCCAGGCAGAGGTTGGTCTCTTTTCCCAGGCAAGCAGCACCAGAACAAGAGGACACAGTCTCAAGCTGTGCCAGGGGAGGTTTAGGCTGGATGTTAGGAAGAAGTTCTCTACAGAGAGAGTGATTGCCCATTGGGATATGCTGCCCAGGGAGGTGGTGGAGTCACCTTCATTGGAGGTGTTCAGGAGGAGACTTGATGGGGTGCTGGTGCCATGGTTTAGTGTTTAGGTGGGTTGGATGGTTGATAGGTGGACACGATGATCTTGAAGGTCTCTTCAACCTGGATTTATTTATGTATTATTGTATTGTATGTGTGGATGTTGAGAACACATGAAAGCTCTGAAGTGCTAAGATGTTTTTTTATTACTATTTCTTTTCCACTCAGTGTTTCTTAATTACCAGTACAACATACTACTCAATGGTTGGTTTGTTTTGGTTTTTTAATTGAAGTCTTGACACTTTGTTTTATCTATAAATAATGCTTTAAAAATCAGACCTGTCTTCACTATTCACCATTTTACTTAGCATAAAAAAATGGTTTTAGGAGATGTTTTTAAGGCCAGGTTGGATGTAGCTGTGAGCAACCTGCTGTAGTGTGAGGTGTCCCTGCCCATGGCAGGGGGGGGGGGTTGGAACTGGCTGATCCTTGAGGTCCCTCCCAGCCCTGACAACTCTGTGATTTTGATACTCTTAGAATAAATGTAATTTGCACTGAAAACTGATTGAACAAAGCCACCCTGTAAAGTGAATAAACAATCTGCATTCATTCCCTAAAATTACCATGATACGTTAAAAAAATTATTGTGATACCAAAATAGCAATATTTATGAGAGAGATTTGGAGCAAAGAGTCAGTATGAGCCATTCCTTCACGGCTGGGAATCGATTGGTCTTGCAAACTCACTAAAAAAACAAAGGCTGCATTAACATCTAGCCACATCTTGCTCAGTGTAAAGGTGTCCTCCTGTCTAAAGATGTGTGGTAAGAAACTAGAAAGTCTCTTACATCTGGGGACATTACAAATGTGGCTGCTGCAGATGAAAACAGCTGAGCCCCAGAGCTTCATTAACACAACTGTTCTGAGTCTTGAACTCTTAGTATGCTGGCACGAAATGTATGTCATTTTTATTACTCTTGCCTCTTCTGAATTTGGTATCAAGTAAAGCTTAGCTTAATTATTGGTTGTGGTGGTTTGAGCCTTAACTGGAAGTTAAGAGCTCAGGTGGGGGCAAGGCTGAGAATCTCTCCCCCACTCCCCCCCCTTCTTCCCTCCCTACAGAGAGGGGAGAGAAGGAAAGAGCAAATCCACCAAACAATAATTTGGAGTTGGCTTGGAAGTAGAGAGGCAAGGAGTTGTCTTTAAGCTATATATATATATATATATATATAACAATAACAGGAAAAAGGTTCACAAGGACAAGGAACAAGGATGGATGGGAGGGGGACAAAAACAAGAGGATAATACAAAACCAGCCTTTCTCTGAGGAAGCGTGGAGGCAGCAGGAGAAGGATCAGGTCCGACCCGTGGCAGAGAGAGCAGGAGGGCAGCTGCAGTAGCTCTCATCCAGCAGAGGCAGAAGCCAGAAAAGCCAGAGCCAACAGCTACGATGTCCTGCTTTTTATCCCCTAGCTGGGCAGGGAGGGGGGAGTGGAACAGACTCAGCTTCCCAGGCAAAAAATGCCCTGCAGGGAGTGAAAAGTACCTGCAAGCCCTCCCCCCTGCTTTGTTCTTTTGTTCCCAGAAAAGGGTGCTAACCCACACACATTGGTAAACTGTCCCTTCCAAAGAGACTCATTGAACAATGTGCTACAAGTAATGCCAACAAGCTCACTGTCATCTCCCAGAGGACTATCTTGTCATTCATAGTCTGAAACTTGAACATGTTACCGATGGATGAATTAAACTCTGGAAAGCTGAAGCAGTAGCTAATTTTCTCCCATCAAATAGCTGAAGACAGTGAAGAAGGGTAGGACAAGGGACAATGGCTTCAAACTAGAGAAGATCAGATCGAAATTGGATGTTAGGAACCAGTTTTGCACCATGAGGGTGCTGGAACACTGCAACAGGTTGCCCAGGGAGGTGGCTGGGGCCCTGTTCCTGGAGATATTCAAGGTGAGGCTCGACAGGGCTGTGGGCAACCTGATCTAGCTGAGAATGCTCTGCTCACTGCAAAGGAATTTGGACTAGATGACCTTTGGAAGTCCTTCCAACCCAAACCATTCTATGATTCTTTGCACAACAGAAGATAAATTGCATTGTGGTCAAGACATGTAGTGGGCTACTGTCCTCATGGAAACAAGTAAGAGAAGCATTCTGTGCCCTAGACCCCTTCGAGCAAAGTGCAGAATGTTCTGGCTGTTGGGTCACTATCTAGCTACATAGTTAGGTGGATGAGACTGAGAAAGGGCCACACCAGGCACTAGTTTGATGCAGCATCCCCAGCTTTGCTTGCTGCAGAAGCTGTGGTTGTTGCCTGTAGGAAAGGAAAAGCAACCTAGCTGCTTACAGCAATGGCTGGGGCAAAAGAGATTTGCTTTGGATCTACAACGTGTATCTGCACTGAAAACTTGCTGTGCAGCCTTCATGAACTCTTCTGGGTAAATATTTGAGAAATTCAGCCAAGTGACTGAAATAGTTAAAAGCTCTGATGGTCATCTGCCTTCCCCCCTGGACATTGATGTCTTAGGAAGGAGGATATCTGAAAAGCTTGAGAAACAGCTCCTGGCTAAGTTGCAGCTTAGAGCAGCATAGACACAGATATGAGCTATGTGAATGTGGACATCTTAACAACAGTAGAAGGAGCTGCTTCTGCCACTGCATTTGAATCTGCCCTTCTTCATGGATGGAGGTCTTTGCCTTTTCACGAAGCATTAAGGTATGTGTGGCAGGAGGAGGGGGCAGGTTTAGCCTGAATCAATAAGGTGGAAAAGACCTGAGAGATTAAGTCAACCTATCATCCACCACCTCATGGCTCCAAGTGCCACGTCCAATCCCTTTTTGAACACCTCCAGGGACGGTGACTCACCACTCCCGTGGGCAGCACAACCCAATGGTTCTTTCTGGGAAGAACTTTTACTCACTTCCAGCCTAAACTTCCCTGGTGCAGCTTGAGTTTTACTGTAGGCTGAGCTGCAGGAGCTGGTCTCGACCACTGCAAGGGGCCAGCTCTGAGCACTCTCCTTGCTCCCTTCTCCAGCTAGCTGCAGTTCACCACAAACATAAATCCATCATTACCTTACTAATTAAGCAGCAGCAGGGAAGGGAAGCCGGGAGAGGTAAGAAAGGGAGGTTTAGGAGCCTGAGGGCTGCTGCCGGGAGGGTGGGTAGCAAAAGCCAGCTCTGCAGGCGGGGCTGGGACTCAGGGCTGAATACCACCGTGGGGACACAGGTGGAAGGAAGGCAGCGGTGGTGTCGGGGGGGGGGGCTGAAGCGACCAGCTGGCGCTCGTTTGCCTTCCCGCCAGCTCCCCGCGCCGCCATGCCGGGCGCCGCCGCAGCCCTGCCCCGCCCTTGCGGGGCTCCTCCCCTCTGCTGCGCCACGGGGGCGGCGCCCGCGGCCATCTTGCTGCTGCCGCCGTTCCGCTGGGTGCGACTTGCGCGGTCGTCTTCGGGGCAGGCGGCAGCAGCAGCAGCAGCAGCAGCAGCGATGAGCGCGGAAGCGGCGGACCGGGAAGCCGCCACTTCCAGCCGGCCTTGCACGCCGCCGCAGACCTCCTGGTTCGAGTTCCTGTTGGAGGAGGAGCTGCTGGAGCAGCACCTGCAGAAGCCCTCTCCCGGTGCGTGCGGCGCGGCCTTGCCTTGCTGGCCGCCGCCCCCCCGGCTTTGAGCGCAGCCTGGCGTCGCTCCCCGGCCCTTCCCGGGCTCCGGGAAAGAAATGCCCGCTCGTTTTTCTGCGGGATCTTTCCCTCGCCGCTGCGGCCTGCAGCTGGGCCGCTGCCTCCGCTTTCCCGGGGCCTGCTGCTGGCGGCCGCGCAGCGCCTCCCCTGTGCCCGCCCTGCCGCGGCCGGCCCCCGCTCCCTCCCTCGCTTCTGGCTTTACCCCCCGGATAGGCGCTGCCGGATTCCGCTGCCCCGGCGCTGGTAGCTCGGTGACCAACCCGCTCGGAGGGCAGGCTGGGGCGAGGAGGAGCCTCGGGGGGGGGTGATGAGGGGCGGTCTGCAGTCTGTACGCTGCGGTGGCGGCGGCTCGGTGGTGCGGAGGTCGCGGTGTGTGCACAGGTTGAGGCGGGGACGGCGAGCCCGGTGGATGTGCGGCAGAGCTGGTTAACGCAAACGCTGTGTTTTACTCGTTTAGCGTTACCTCTCCCTATTGAACGTCGTTGTTTAATCTGTTCTCTGCCATGGGCGTGTGAGTTTGTGTTTATGGAAAGGTAGCGCGTTGTTTGTTTTTGGTGGTCGTCAAAAGACCATTGCAGCTTGCAGTTGGCTTTCTCCCCTTCAGGTCTTGCTAGCGGCAGGAACTAAGAGATCTAAGGCTGAAATTGCGCAGCCGTAGAGCTGGAATGAATAGAAACCGAGTCTGCTTTGGTCTCTTCTCCCAGGCAACCAGCACCAGAACAAGAGGACACAGTCTCAAGCTATGCCAGGGGAGGTTTAGGGGGATGTTAGGAAGAAGTTCTTCCCAGCAAGAGAGATGGCATTGGGATGTACTGCCCAGGGGGTGGTGGAGTCACCATCCCTGGACGTGTTTTAGAAGAGCCTGGATGAGGCACTTGGTGCCATGGCTTAGTTGATAGTGGGTGTTGGGTGACAGGTTGGACACGATGATCTCAAAGGTCTTTTCCAACCTGGTTAATTCTATTCTAAGATAGAATTATGGGGATATGGTTACCGTGGTCAGGTAGACTTGAGCATTAAAGGTGTGATTTGGGTGACTATAAGCAAGGTACCCTTAGGGGTTAGGCTCTGGCAAGTGTCAGCTGTACCAGTGACAAGATGTTATAGTTTTAGGCTATGCCTTTAAAAATTTTTCACAGATCTTGAGTAGAAAAGTAGTAAAATGTAAATAAATCACTATTTGGTGTAAGAAGGAAAATAATGATGGTTCTAAATTATCTCATTGGAAGAGATGGTGTCGTCTGCAAATTTACTGATGGTGGACTCTAAGCTGGGGGCAGGAGTTAATCTGCTGGAGGGCAGAGAGGCTTTGCAGAGGGACCTCGACAGGCTGGACAGATGGGCAGAGGCCAACGGCATGAGATGGAGCACATCCAAGTGCCAGGTTCTGCACATTGGCCACAGCAACCCCATGCAGTGCTACAGGCTGGGGTCAGAGTGGCTGGAGAGCAGCCAGGCAGAGAGGGACCTGGGGGTGCTGGTTGAAAGGAGGCTGAACATGAGCCTGCAGTGTGCCCAGGCAGCCAAGAGGGCCAGTGGCATCCTGGCCTGCATCAGGAACAGTGTGGCCAGCAGGAGCAGGGAGGTCATTCTGCCCCTGTACACTGCACTGGTTAGGCCACACCTGGAGTCCTGTGTCCAGTTCTGGGCCCTAGTTTAGGAAGGAGGTTGACTTGCTGGAAGGGTGCAGAGAAGGGCAACAAAGTTGGTGAGGGGTTGGGAACACAAGCCCTATGAGGAGAGGCTGAGGGAGCTGGGGTTGCTTAGCCTGGAGGAGACTCAGGGGTGACCTTCTTGCTCTCTCCAACTCCCTGAAGGGAGGTTGTAGCCAGGCAGAGGTTGGTCTCTTCTCCCAGGCAGCCAGCACCAGGACAAGAGGATACAGTCTCAGCCTGTGCTAGGGGAGGTTTAGACTGGGTGTTAGGAGGAAGCTCTATACAGAGAGAGTGATTGGCCATTGGAATGTGCTGCCCAGGGAGGTGGTGGAGTCACCTTCATTGGAGGTGTTCAGGAGGAGACTTGATGGGGTGCTTGGTGCCATGGTTTAGTTGTTTGTGGTTTGTATTGTTTTGTATTTAGGTGGGTTGGATTGGTTGATGGGTTGGACGTGAAGATCTTGAAGGTCTCTTCCAACCTGGTGGTGTATTGTGAAATATGCAACCTATGTTAAGGAACTAAAACTAGTTGTACCAAAACAATTTCTCTTCTCTCTCTTCTTTGCTCTGGGAGAGATACTAACTTGCTTCTGCTTGACCTTGGCTGCACTGCCTTTGTTGTGACTGGTGTTACCTCCTCTGCTCCTTCTCTTGTGTACAGGGGGGTAAGGGGGAGGCAAGGAGGGAGAAGCTAGTAGCTTCCCCTGCTCCTTGGCCGGGGGGGGTCCTTGTGCTGTTCATTAATTGTAGATATTGTAAACCCTGTATATTTGTACATCCTCATTGCATTCCATTGTAGGTTGTAGTTTTGCTTGTAAATACAGCTTCCATTTGCTCCCAGCTGGGCTGGGCTGGCAAAGTTAATGTTAGGGCATGGGGTGGTGGGGGAGGACTTTCAACCCACCTGACAAGGGTTGTTCATAGCTGCTTACAAAGGACTTGAAGCGTGGCTGTGGTTTCTTGCAGATCCCCCACCAGTGCAGCTGATTGTCCAGTTCTTGGAGCAAGCTTCAAAGCCATCAGTGAACGAGCAGAACCAAGTCCAGCCACCACCCGATAACAAAAGAAACCGCATCTTGAAGCTTCTCGCCCTCAAAGTTGCTGCTCACCTGAGGTGGGATTTGGATGTACTGGAGAAAAGGTCTGTACATCTTCATGCTGCAGTTGCTAAACATAAGTGGCTTGAAGAGTTTTGTGTTAACAGAGGGGGTTTCACAGATGGCATCAGATTGGAAGGGACCCTCAAAGGTCATCTTGGGTGTAACAACTGAGATCAAGTTGGATTTAACCTGAGTTAGAAAAGGGGTTTGGTAAAGGCAATGTCTGTGAGCAACTCAATGCTATTTATAATGTAGAAAGGAAGAGTAGAGTAGTGGATCTTGGTAAGATGTGCACATCTAAACTGGATGAAGGTGGATTTTAGGTTACATTTTCTGCAGTGACAAAACTAGCTTAAGTTTCCCCATTCTGATATGCTCCAAGCTGGAGGTCTTGCTTCATTTTTGGTGATGTAAAGAGCTCTCTGTACATCTATGAACTAGACTATTGAACAGGACTGAGGTTGAAACATAAACTTCACTTTTGCGTTTATCCTTGGGATTCTTAAACCCAAATAATTTGGTGCTGAATAGCTTGAGGTAGAACAATTGGAAACTTCTTTACTCTGGCAGTGCTAAGCACATTGAGCAGCTGCACTTCAGCAGTGTAAAATCTTAGTGGGGCAAGCTTGCTCTAGCTGTAACTTCAGTAGAATCCTAGAACCATGTAGATTGGGAAAGACTCCTAAGGATCATTGTCTCTAGCCATTAACCCAACACTGTCAAGTCCACTACTGAACCATGTGGTAGAATCCTGATCAGCCCTGCTCTGTGCCTGTTGAACTAGTTGTGGGTTTTGATAGCATAGTGTTGTCCACCTGTGGTGTTTTACTGAGAGCCAATCTGAAGTCATTTCAACTCATTCATTAACCTCACTAATGTTTATAAATATCTACAGTGCAAGTGTCAAGAGGTTGAAGCCAGGCTCTGCTCGGTGATGTCCAGGGATGGGACAAGGGGCAATGGGTGCAAGCTGGAGCAGAGGAGGTTTCATGTGAACATGAGGAAAAACTTTGTGAGGGTGCCAGAGCCCTGGAGCAGGCTGCTGAGAGAGGTTGTGGAGTCTCCTTCTCTGGAGACTTTCAAGGCCTGTCTGGATGTGCCTTGGGTGATACTGCTGTGGTAAGGGGGGGTTGGACCGGATGATGTTTCAAGGTCCCTTCCAACCCCTAACATGCTGTGATTCTGTAGTTTAGCATCTCTGTATAGTAGTCCCAGTTCTGTTAGTTCATGATGCCTGAGATGGTTACAGATTCAGAAACATGCTTTTGTTTTTTAACTGACTATACCCAAAGGTTCACTCATGGTAGTTAAAATGGAGTAAAGTAACAGCTTGAGCTGGTATCCACTCTTGCCAATGAGAACAAAATTACTGGGCCTCACATGTTTTCAACTAACAAACAGAGTTTTTCCTGGTAGTTTGGTGTCACACAGGAACTAAAATCTGTTAACCAGGCATTCTGGCTTTAGTTGCTGAAAGTATGGTTTCACAGAAACATTCTGGTTGGAAAAGACCCTGTCCCAGGTTAGAAGGCCAGGCAGATCCTCTCCTGCCTCTCACTGGGGCAGAAAAATTAGACTCACATAAATGGATTGCAGAAGTGATGGGAAGTTAAAATGGAAAAGCAGTGAATGTTTTACAGAGAGCTACAAGCACAGTGAGAAACCCAAAGCATACAGAGTGCCTTGTAGCGTACCCAGAAGCCTCCCAGCACTCCCCTTCTCCCTACCTGAGGGTATACCCAAAACCCCCAGGGCTCTTTCTTCCCCTGCACCCTCCCCCTCTACTGTTAGGCTAATCTCAGCTGGCCAGATCTGAAATTGCCCTTCCCCCTTCTCCTCCTGGCATGAGGCCTAGCCAGGCTCAAGAAGCCTTGAGATAACTCCCCTTCCATTACTAGAAGGGGAGCATCTCCCACAGGAGCAGCGAGGGAAGAAAGAGGAAGTGTGAGACCTTGCTGATAGGTTTATAGGGAGCAGGACATTGTGGGTATGAAATACACAGCTTCCTGTGTCCACCCTGGGCTGGACCCCCAGGGCACCAGAGGTGTATCTTGTGTGGCAGCAGCAGCAGGAGGCACCCAGCCCAAACTGCCACAGACCCTGAGGATCACCACGTCCAACCATTAATCCTACTCTGCAAGGTTCACCCCTAAACCCCAAGCACAACGTCCAAATGACCTTTGTTTGCCTGCCTGCTTTCAGTGCTGATTGCAGAGAATGCAGATCCTTCATAAGAGCCAAAACACTTAGGCAGGAGCTGATCACTTCAAATTTCCACTGATGTCTAAATTAGTAGTTGTGTTAAATTATTCTTGGTTTGGAGTGATGCAGTCTAGCCTGCATGCCTTCTCATTGTCACAGGGAAGGTTCAGTCCCAGCTGAACATCCCAGAAGTAGGATTAAAGTAGGAAGTATCTGATTCACTCTTTTCTCTCTTTCTCAATAGCTTGTCAGTTCCTGTGTTGAACATGCTGCTGAATGAACTTCTGTGTATCAGCAAGGTTCCCCCAGGAACTAAACACGTGGATGTGGACTTGTCCAGCTTACCCCCCACCACTGCAATGGCAATAATACTCTACAACAGATGGTAAAACTGCTTTCAGGCACTAATCATGGTATAACAAATCAATGTTAAGATTTTTTTCTTCTGCCTATATGCTTGTCCATAGAAGGAGAAAGAATCTTAAGAGGCATAATGAATTTGTGGGCTATGAGGGGTGTCTAGTGAGGAGCTGAGTCTGAAAAGATATGTTATAGATGGTTTTGTTCCCTAAAAAAAAAGTCAAGGTAATAGTTTGAGATGTCTTCTTATGAAGATAAAAATCATAGAATCCATAAGGTTGGAAAAGACCTCAGAGATTAAGTCCAGCCTATCACCCAAGACCTCATGACTAACTAAACCATGGCTCCAAGTGCCATATCTAATCCTTTTTGGAACATCTCCAGGGATGGTGACTCCACCACCTCCCTGGGCAGCACATTCCAATGGCCAATCTCTCTTTCTGGGAAGAAATTCCTTCCTAACATCCAGCCTAAACCTCCCCTGTGGCACAACTTGAAACTGTGTCCTCTTGTTCTGGTGCTGGGTGCCTGGGAGAAGAGACCAACCCCCACCTGACTACAGCCTCCGTTCAGGGAGTTGTAGAGCGCAATAAGGTCTCCCCTGAGCCTCCTCTTCTCCAGGCTAAGCAACCCCAGCTCCCTCAGCCTCTCCTCACAGGGCTGTGCTCCAGACCCCTCCCCAGCCTTGTTGCTCTTCTCTGGACACCTTAAAGTGTCTCAATGCCTTTCTTAAACTGAGGGGCCCAGAACTGGACACAGGACTCAAGGTGTGGCCTAACCAGTGCTGAGTCCAGGGCAGAATGACTTCCCTGCTCTTGCTGGCCACACTGTTGCCGATGCTGTCTTTTAGCTTTTGATGGCAATAAGAGCATTTCTGAAATAACAGATTTTCTCTTGAGGATGTATTGTCATGGCATAATGTATCTGAAAAGGTAAGCTGCTATTATGAAGAGGTCTGTAGCCTGATTATTACACTTGCAAGACTAGTACTGTTCTTTCATTGAATGTTCTTCTCTCTCTAGGGCCATAAGGACAATTGTTCAAAGCAGCTTTCCTGTAAAGCAAGTGAAACCTGGTCCACCTCAGCTAAATGTGTAAGTTACAGATGCCACAGCTGGATTTGTGTGATCAGAAATGTAATTTCTAAGTGGATTAAGTCACATTAATAACATGGAGTTGCTTAAAGTGGCTACTTGTAGCATGGAAAACTTGATTTATGTGGAGTATCTTCTTTTCCTATCAGACATGATTGGTAATGTGTGTACTTACTTGTCACTCCACTCTTTCAACATGTTGTAATCTCCATGAGCTCAATGGCTTGAAGTCCAGGTGGAGAGCAGTGACAGTGGTATCCCTCAGGGGTCCTTACTGGGACCTGTGCTGGTTAATGTCTTTATCAGTGCTACAGGCAATGAGATTGCATGAGCCATCAGCAAGTGTGCAGATGGCACCAAGCTGAGTGTGCTGTTGATACACCAGAGGGGCAGGATGGCATCCAAAGGGACCTGGACAAGCTGCAGAGGTGAACTCAGGTGAACCTCATGAGGTTCAACAAGAGGAAGTGCAGGGTTCTGCGCCTCAGCTGGAACAATCCTCACTGTCAATACAGACTGGGGGGTGAGGAGAGAGAAAGCAGCCCTGAGGAAAAGGACTTGGGGGTACTGATGGATGAGAAGCTGGACAGGAGCAGGCAGTGTGAGCTTGCAGCACAGAGGCAAATCACAGCCTGGGCTGCATCCAGAGCAGCACTGCCAGCAGATCTGGAGAGGTGATTTGCTCTGCTCTGGTAAGACCTCACCTGCAGTACTGTGTGCAGGTCTGCAACCTTCAATATGGGAAGGACATGTACCTGATGGAGCAGCTCCAGAGGAGGCCACAAAAATGATCAGGGGGCTAGAACACCTCTGCTATGAGGACAGGCTGAGGGAGCTGGGGGTGTTCAGCCTGGAGAAGAGGAGGCTCTGGGGAGACCTAATAGCAGCCTGCCAGTACCTGAAGGGGGCCTACAAGAAGGCTGCAGAGGGACTGTTTGCAAAGGCCTCAAGTCACAGGATGAGGGACAATGGCTTCAAACTACAGAAGAGCAGATTTAGATGGATATTCATAAGAGGCTCTTCACTTTGAGGGTGCTGGAGCACTGGAACAGGTGCCCATGGAGGTGGTTGGGGCCCCATCCCTGGAGATATTCAAGGTGAGGCTCAAGAGGGCTCTGGGCACTTAGATGTGTTCAATCTCATGCCCTTGGACTCTGCCCATCTGTCCAGCCTGGCAAGGGCCCTCTGCAAAGTTAGTCTCATCCCAAACCACCTCTGTGTTTCAGCTAGAGACAGGTCAGTGCTCCTGCATAATGATGTTTAAAATGCCATTAAAACTCCCTATGAATTAATTGGCTTTGGTCTAGAACATGAAGTCAAATAACAGAGAGGTTTGCTTTGAAGTTGAAATCTTCACCTCTTCTGTCTGTTTCCCAGGATGAGCCAAATGCAGCAAGAAAAGGAACTAACTGAAAATATTCTGAAAGTGGTGAGTGTTTTTTCTTTCTCTTTTTGCTTGAATTTACATGCAAATAGGAATGGACAGGAAATTGTTGTTAAATTCAGTCAATTTATATTTGCCAGAGTTGCACTCCTTGTTTTGGATGCTGTTCTCTCTGCACTGGGGGTTATTTTGTGTGATGGAAATACTCCTTCATCCACCCATCATTGAATAGGGAAAGCCTCTACCCATCCATTGTACACATCCAGACCTTGAGTGCTGTGTCCAGTTCTGGGCCCCTCAATTTAAGAAGGACACTGAGACACTTGAGTGTGTCCAGAGAAGGGCAACGAGGCTGGGGAGGGATCTGGAGCACAGCCCTGTGAGGAGAGGCTGAGGGAGCTGGGGTTGCTTAGCCTAGGAGGCTCAGGGGAGACCTCCTTGCTGTCTACAACTCCCTGAAGGGAGGTTGTAGCCAGGTGGGGGTTGGTCTCTTCTCCCAGGCACCCAGCACCAGAACAAGAGGACACAGTCTCAAGCTGTGCCAGGGGAGGTTTAGGTGGAGGTAAGGAGAAAGTTCATCCCAGGCACGAGAGATTTGCCATTGGAATGTGCTGCCCAGGGAGCGGTGGAGTCCGTCCTGAGGTGTTCAAGAGGAGATTGGATGTGGCACTTGGAGCCATGGTTTAGTTGTCATGAGGTGTTGGGTGACAGGTTGGACTTGATGGTCTCTGAGCTCTTTTCCAACCTTGCTGATTCTATGATTAGTCATAAAATCATATGGCACCGAGACATTGTGTGTATTGAAAGGATTTAGTAGCTAAGTGGTTTCTGTGTGTAGCTTTCAGTAGGATGCCAGTTGTGCCTAAAGCCTTTCCTTTGAGAGACAAGAAAGAGGAAGATCAAGCTCTCTATTGGAGGTGTTTAGGAGGAGCCTGGATGAGGCACTTGGTGCCATGGTTTAGTTGATCAGATGGTGCTGGGTGATAGGTTGGACTCGATGATCTCGAAGGTATTTTCCAACCTGGTTAATTCTATTCTATAAGTAGCCTATCTCACTTCCCTCCTTTTGTACTACTTGGATCACAGACTTACAGCATGTTAGGAGTTGGAAGGGACCTCCAAAGGTCATCCAGTCCAACCCCCCTGCCAGAGCAGGACCAGCACAGGTCACACAGGAGCACATCCAGATGGGGCTTGAAAGTCTCCAGAGAAGGAGACTCCACAACCTCTCTGGGCAGCCTGTTCAGTGCTCTGTGACCCTCACAGTGAAGTTCCTCTCATGCTGAGGTGGGACCTCCTGTGTTGTAGTTTATATCCATTGCCCCTTGCCCTGTCACAGGGTGCAGCTTAGCAGAGGCTGTCCCTTTCCTCTTGACCCCCAGCCCTCAGGTATTTATGGACACTTAAATCCCCTCTCAGTCTTCTCCAGACTCAGCAGCCCCAGGGCTCTCAGTCTCTCCTTTTGCTTGTTAGCATTTTTCTTTTTCAAGCAGCCAATTTCCAAAACTCTGACCAAAAAATCCTGCTGTGGAAGCTGGGTTTGTTTCAGCTGGGCAACAACTCAGCATTCACAGTATGGCTGCTGCATGCTCCACAAGTGGCCAAAGAGCTGTAGATGAAACAGAAAAATGTTTGGTTTAGCTGAAGGGGTTTTATCCCTATTTTCCTCTGAGTAGCTGAAGAAGAAATCACCATTTTCTTTATTGTACAAGAGATGATCCAAGGGCTGGAGCACCTCTGCTATGAGGATAGGCTGAGGGAGCTGGGGGTGTTCAGCCTTGAGAAGAGAAGACTCTGGAGGGACTTTAGAGCTGCCTTCCAATAGCTGAAGGGGTCCTAGAGGAAGGCTGCAGAGGGACTTTTCCTAAGGGTGTCTGGAGACAGGACAAGGGGGAATGGTTTGAAGCTGAGGGAGTTAGACTGAAGCAGGGTTAGACTGGATCTTCATAGGATACCAGGTCACCAAGGATCATCTAGTCCAAACTTAGGAAGAAGTTCTTCAGTTCAAGGGTGATGAGACCCTGGAATAGGCTGCCCAGGGATGTTGTGGATTTCTCCTCCCTGGGGGGTGTTTAAGGCCAGATTGGCTGAGGCCTTGAGCCAGCTGAGTCTAGTTGAGAGGTGTCCTTGCCTATGGCAGGGGGGTTGGAGTGGATGATCTCTGAGGTCCCTTCCAAGCTAAGCCATTCTATGAAGTGCAGGGGCAGCTTGTCCATGGCAATGAAACAGGTTTTTGTTACTTTGTAGTGTACTGTTGCATTTCCAGTGTGCATTTAAACCCAGGATAAACTCAAAACTAAAAGGTTAATTTTTCTTCCATGTGTTTGAACTCTTCCAGTTGAAGGAGCAGGCTGCTGATTCCATCCTGGTCCTAGAAGGAGCACTCAAATTAAACAAGGATCTTTATGTTCACACTATAAGAACTCTGGATTTATTAGCCATGGAGCCTGGTATGGTGAATGGAGAAACAGAGAGTTCCACAGCTGGGCTGAAAATCACTGCAGAGGAGATACAGTGTCAGGTAGCTTACATTCTGTACTGATTTTGTCAATTTTTGTTTCTCTCTTTTATCTCAAGTGTTAGGTAATGTTTTGGAGCTAAATTGTAGTGTTTTCTATGTACATTTCATGTGTTCTTTTTAATGCAGTGAGACATTACGATTTAGTCTTTACATTATTAGAACCTCTTTCAGCAGTGTTGCTTGCCCCCAGCTCCAGCCTCTCACTTTTCCCTGCCCCTGGATTAAACCATGGCAAGGTCAGCTTATGGCATTGTTCTTTGTGGAAATCCTTCTGCAGTTTGGTGATGCCTGTGCAAATTTGACTCACCCTGGGGTTGCTGTTAAAGGTGGAACACCTCTGCTATGAGGATAGGCTGAGGGAGCTGGGGTTGTTAAGCCTGGAGAAGAGAAGACTCTGGGAGGAACTTAGAGATGCCTTCCAGTACCTGAAAGGGTCCTCCAGGAAGGCTGTAGAGGGACTTTTCCTGAGGGTGTCTAGAGACAGGACATAGGGAGTGGTTTGAAGCTGAGGGAGAACAGGGTTAGGCTGGAGCTGAGGAGGAAGTTCTTCAGCGTGAGGGTGGTGAGACTCTGGAATAGGCTGCCCAGGGAGGTAGTGGCTGCCTTATCCTGGGGGTGTTCAAGGTCAGGTTGGATGAGGGCTTGAGCAGCCAAGCCTAATTGAGAGGTGTCCCTGCTCATGGCAGGGAGTTTGGAATAGATGATCTCTGAGCTCCCTTCCAACCTCAGCCATTCTATGAAGTACACGTGTAAAGCTATGCAGCATGTCAGTACAACAGATAAAACTAGGGATGGTGTAAAGTTTGACCTAAAATACTCAGTCTTGACTGAAACCAGATTTTCTTCCATATTTATATCCATGCCCTTTGCAGGTTTGCTATGACTTGGGTGCAATCTATTTTCAGCAAGGCTCTACAAATGCAGCTGTTCATCAAAATGCCAAAGAAAAGTTTTTCAAAACAAAGGAGTTGGTTGCAAAGGTAAGGAGTCTCTTACCAGCATCTCTCTTCACCTCTTAGAAACACTTGCCTGAATTATTGCTTCCCTCTTTAGCAATCTAACAACTATTAATGGCACCCATAAGAACCCCCACCTGACTACAACCTCCCTTCAGGGAGTTGTAAGGAGCAAGGAGGTCTTCCCTGAGCCTCCTCTTCTGCAGGCTAAGCAACCCCAGCTCCCTCAGCCTCTCCTCACAGGGCTGTGCTCCAGACCCCTCCCCGGCCTTGTTGCCCTTCTCTGGACACATTCAAGTGCCTCAATGTCCTTCTTAAATTGAGGGGCCCACCAGCTGCAATTCATTGCTGCTTTGTTCTGCATTTTGTAATATTCATTTTCTCTTACACAAATTGTATTGATGCAAGAGTAACATCTCCTGTGCTGGGAACTTGGATGAAGTGTGCACGGTTTTGTTTATGGTGAGGGGTTTTGGGGAAGTTAACCACCCATACAGCACTTCCTATTTCTTCGTCTATCTTCCTCTTGGACATCAGATTGTCACCTCTGGACCTGTTGGAAAATACACAGCTGCATTGAATCTTTGCAGTGAAAAGTTTCAGCATCCCATATCAGGAAGCCATCCACATTTTCCCCACAAGCAACCCCTCCATCCATAACCATCCGTGGCTTGGATTCTTGGCATCAGCCCAAGGAAGTTTCTCCCTGCTTTTCACGACCCACATCCCAGTTCATTTCAGCCTAAGCAAGAGCTGATGCAGACTCATCCAGAGGCAGTGGTGCATGCTTAGGTGGCCAAAATAGTTTCATAGTTTCAGTCAGGGTTGGAAGGGACCACAAGGATCATTTAGCTCCAACCCCCCTGCCATCGGCAGGGACACCCTACATTAGATCAGGCTGGCCACAGCCTCATCCAGCCTGGGCTTAAACACCTCCAGGGACGGGGCCTCAACCACCTCCCTGGACAACCCATTCCAGGCCTCACCACCCTCACGGTGAAGAACTTCCTCCTCACATCTAGCCTGAATCTCCCCACCTCCAGCTTCATTCCATTCCCCTAGTCTATCATACCTGAGAGCCTGAAAGTCCCTCCCCAGCCTTCTTGTAGCCCCCTTCAGATACTGGAAGGCCACAATGAGGTCACCTGGGAGCCTTCTCTTCTCCAGACTGAACAGCCCCAACTCCTTCAGTCTGTCCTCACAGGAGAGCAGCTCCAGCCCTCTGATCATCTCGTGGCCCTTCTCTGGACACTTTCCAGCACCTCCAGATCCCTCTTGTCAGAGGGCTCCAGAACTGGAGGCAGTACTCCAGGTGGGTCTCAGCAGAGCTGAGTAGAGGGGAGAATCACCTACCTTGCCCTGCTGGCCACACTTCTCCTGCTGCAGCCAGGCTTGATTGGCTTTCTGGGCTGCAAGTGCACACTGAGAGCTCCTGTGAGCTTCTCCTCCCCCAGCACCCCCCAAGTCTCTCTCCTCAGGGCTGCCCCAGCCAGTCCCTGCCCAGCCGGGATTTATGCCTGGGTTGCCTCAACCCAGATGCAGGACCCTGCCCTTGGTCTTGTTGAAGCTCATGAGGTTGGCCTGTGCCCACCTCTCAGCCTGTCCAGGTCCCTCTGGATGGATCCTTCCCTCCAGCCTGTCTGCTGCACCACACAGCTTGGTGTCATCAGCAACCTTGCTGAGGGTGCACTCAATGCCACTGTCCATGGCACCCACAAAGATGTTGAAAAAATGTCAGATTATACTCTAAGGGAAGGGAAAGGAAAAACCCACCCAGAGCAAACAAGGAGCAAGTGGGTGAGACCTGGCTAGATAGTGTTGGGTGATAGGTTGGACTCGATGATCTCAAAGGTCTTTTCCAACCTGGTAATAGACCTTAGTGCAGTGCAGGCACCTCAGGGCATCTCCTTTATCCCTAGAGCTGCTGGACACAAGAGACCTGTGTTGGACTCAACTGTTGGTTTAGGTTTTCTCAATTTTTCACTTCCCCTCCTACCTCAGGAAAGCAGGAAGAGGTCAGGCACTGGAACAGGCTGCCCAGGGAGGTGTTCAAGAGACTTGTGGACATGGCCCTGTGGGACAGGGTTTAATGGCCATGGTGGTGTTGGGTTGACTCAGTATCACAGTATATTAGAGGTTGGAAGGCACCTCAAGAGATCATCAGGTCCAACCCACCTGCCAAAGCAGGCTCATCCAGGGTAGTCTGCAAAGGAATGCATCCAGGTGGGTTTTGAAAGGGGACTTCACAACCTCCCAGGTAGCCTGTTCCAGTGCTCCATCACCCTCACTGTAAAGAAGTTTCTCCTCATGTTGAGGTGAAATCTTTGTGACCCTAGAGGTCTTCTCTACCCAAACCAATTCTATGCTTTTATCTTTATTTTGCTTCAGTTTTTTGGTTTGTTTTTTTAATGGTCAAAAAATGGTCTGAGCTGTAAGTACACACACACACACACACACACACACACTCTCTTTTGTTGCTTTGCTGGAAGTCATTCTGCACTGTACTCAGCACTAGTTAGGCCAGTTCTGTGTCCAGTTCTGGGCCCCTCAGTTTAGGAAAGATGTTGAGACACTTGAAGGTGTCCAGAGAAGGACAACAAAGCTGGGGAGGGGTCTGGAGCACAGCCCTGTGAGGAGAGGCTGAGGGAGCTGGGGTTGCTTAGCCTGGAGAAGAGGAGGCTCAGGGGAGACCTTATTGCTCCTTACACCTCCCTGAAGGGAGGTTGTAGCCAGGTGGGGATTGGTCTCTTCTCCCAGGCAACCAGAACAAGAGGACACAGTCTCAAGCTGTGCCAGGGGAGGTTTAGGCTGGATGTTAGGAAGAAATTCTGCCAGCAAGAGAGATTGGCCATTGGAATGTGCTGCTTGGGAGGTGGTGGAGTCGCCATCCCTGGAGGTGTTTGGGAAGAGCCTGGATGAGGCACTTGGTGCCATGGTTTAGTTGATTAGATGGTGTTGGGTGATAGGTTGGACTTGATGATCTCTAAGGTCTGTTCCAACATGGTTAATTTTGCATTCTGTTACCTGGGGAAATTGTGAGTCTCCATTTGTGGTTCTGATTTAAGCTTATGTTTTGTGATGTTTTTGGCCACTGAAATTTGATTCACTCTTAACTTTCCAGAATGGTTCTTCATCACTTCACTTCACCATAGATGAAGAAAGGTTGGCTGGGTATTGTCAAGCTTGTGGAATTCTTACCTCATCTTCTGATGATGCATCTCAACAGGCAACTCCTTACAGTCAAATCCATAGCTGTATGAAGTCTGGCAACTATCAGGTAGGGTGCTTAAATAGACTCTCATACACTCGAGGGGGTGGTGGTGGGGTTGTCATTCCAGGTGGATGATGGATATGGTTGTGGCCCCATCCCTGGAGATACTCAAGGTGAGGCTTGACAGGGCTCTGGGCAGCCTGATCTAGTGGCTGCTGACTGCAGAGGGGGTTGGACTGCTAGACCTTTGGAGGTCCTTTCTGACCCAGACCATTCTATGGGATTTTAGTAGATGTAGGTGCTCCAGTTAACCATTAACACACTGTTTCAGAGCACATGTGTGTAGGACTGGATATTGGATTTCAACCTCTCAGAATATATACAGTGTAAATAATTCCTCCTAGCCAATGTGTAGAATTTTCAGGTAGAATCCAACTCCAGGTTTCAGGGACAGTTGCTGCTGAGGGAGGGAAGTTTGTGGGTTGACTTCTGGATTCTCTGATGAACTCTTTCATTGTTTGGTCCCTTTCTGGTGGTGTGATGAATGTCAGTGTTACTGACAAGCTGCTGCTGACAGTTTGCTCCATTTCACCAAACAAAATCACTTCATCTCTGTCTTTTTGATATCCATTGGCTATCCAACTGTGGTTGTGTTACAGGACTTGGTGAAGATATTCCTGGAAGATAATGTAACCCTCAGTTTGCCTGTTCAGTTCAGGCAGTCAGTGCAGAGAGAACTCTTCCGAAGAGCTCAGCAAGGGTGAGTCATTAAATAGGGTCATTAAATGGGCCCCATGGAGAAAGGCCTTGGAGCCCCTAGTGGACAGCAAGTTCTGCATGGGACAGCAAAGTGCCCTTGTGGCCAACAGGGCCAAGAGCATCCTGGGGTGCATCAAGAAAAGTGTGGCCAGCAGGGCTAGGGAGGTTCTGCTGCCCCTTTACTCTGCCCTGGTGAGGCCACACCTGGAATACTGTGTCCAGTTTTGGGCTCCCCAGTTCAAGATAAGGATCTGCTGGTTAATGCCTCTTTGGAGGCTTCTAAACCTTGAAGCCAAAGCTGGTCAGGCTGACCATACTATTGTATTGTAGGAGATGTACTTCACTGGGTACACCTGGAGTGTAGATACCTGTGGTTAGGAGCCTTATGTCCTGCTGAACTGAACCAGCCCAGGGCTGAAGGATTAGGATGGGACATTCATTAAAATAATTCTAGTAAGTGAAGAGAATTAGGCACATCCCAAGGGCAGCTTGTGGATGGCTTTCACCTGAGAAATGCTAGTCATGTGGCTGCATCAAAAATTCAACCTCCTCTGGGGCTTAGGTACTTGAATCAGGGCTACATGGATAACCTCTCCAGGTAGTAGTGGTGGTAATAATTCTTTGAAGGGAAAGTGCCTGCATGTCTTGAAGTGAGAGAGCCTCAGTTTTGCAAATGCTTGGGTGAGGAAAAAGAAGGATCAGTGGTGACAGCCTCTTGTGTAAGAGCTTGAGTTCAGCTTTCATTTCAGTCAGGAAGGAGCCAAATATCTCTTAGAAGAGGATCTTAGAGCATGTAGCTTAGCACTGTGTGTGGGTGTTTTCATCTCTGGTGTGGCTCTTGTGGAGCACCTTCAGTGAGGAGTACTAGGCAGAGAAGGGTGGAGTGTGACTCTGCAATCCAGTCAAGACAAACAGAGAAGGATTAAGCCATGGTTTGTGGTTATTTGTCTTGATTTTAGTCCAAGGAGTGTGTGTTGTGAAATGCACAAATATTCTTCAAGCCTTGTGGGCTGACAGCCATGCTCAGGGCATGCTTGGCAAGAAGCCATGCAACTGTGTGTCAGTCATACTGCTCCTGTTGGAATTCCTGTGCCCAGGCTGAAGTGATAATGAAATCTGCTTGTGAACCAGAGCTGTGGACAGGGAGGGAATTTTCTTTCAAAGGAAGTGAGGCCCTGGGTAAATTGAATTAGACCCTGAGTAAAATGTCAGTGAGGACAGAGGCATGTGCTGCAGACTTGTGTGGGGCTCTGGCACCGACTCTGCTAGTCAGAGACATTCTGTGATCTTTGCTTTTGTGTCCATGCAGAATGATGCTCTGGAGGAAGTTTGTTTCAAGGTCTGTGTGTGCAACACAGTCTGCGATGTGTTGCAGGGGGAGATCATCGATGTCAGGTTTTGTCAGCTGTTCCTGAAACCCAACAAGGAGAAAATAGATTTCCTCCTCGAGGTAAGACACCCTCTGAAATTAGAAGGGGAAGTGGGGTTTAGGGAGATCTCCTTCCCCATGCCAACTGTATTACTGCTGCAAGCAGTGCTCAGTTTCTGAAGCAGAGAAAAATAGTTTCTAGAGGTAACTTCTCCAACTTCATTCAGTGTCTTTGCAGTTAGCACAATAAATCTGATCATAGTATCATAGTTTCAGTCAGGGTTGGAAGGGACCACAAGGATCAGCTAGTTCCAACCCCCCTGCCATGGGCAGGGACACCTCACACTAGATCAGGCTGGCCACAGCCTCACCCAGCCTGGGCTTAAACACTCCCAGGGACAGGGCCTCAACCACCGCCCTGGACAACCCATTCCAGGGCCTCACCACCCTCACGGTGAAGAACTTCCTCCTCACCTCCAGCCTGAATCTCCCAACCCCCAGCTTTATTCCATTCCCCCTAGTCCTATCACTGCTTGATGTCCTGAGGAGTCCCTCCCCAGCCTTCTTGTAGCCCCCTTCAGATACTGGAAGGCCACAATGAGGTCACCTGGGAGCCTTCTCTTCTCCAGACTGAGCAGCCCCAACTCCTTCAGTCTGTCCTCACAGGAGAGGTGCTCCAGCCCTCTGCTCATCCTCGTGGCCCTTCTCTGGACACCTGCCAGCACCTCCAGATCCCTCTTGTCATAGGGGCTCCAGAACTGGACGCAGTACTCCAGGTGGGGTCTCAGCAGAGCTGAGTAGAGGGGGAGAATCACCTCCCTTGCCCTGCTGGCCACACTTCTCCTGCTGCAGCCCAGGCTCTGATTGGCTTTCTGGGCTGCAAGTGCACACTGAGAGCTCCTGGTGAGCTTCTCCTCCACCAGCACCCCCAAGTCTCTCTCCTCAGGGCTGCTCTCCAACCAGTCACTGCCCAGCCTGGATTTTGTGCCTGGTGTTGCCTCAACCCAGCTGCAGGACCTGCCCTTGGTCTTGTTGAAGCTCATGAGGTTGGCCTGTGCCCACCTCTCCAGCCTGTCCAGGTCCCTCTGGATGGATCCCTTCCCTCCAGCGTGTCTGCTGCACCACACAGCTTGGTGTCATCAGCAAACTTGCTGAGGGTGCACTCAATGCCACTGTCCATGGCACCCACAAAGATGTTGACCAAGCCTGGTCCCAGGACTGATCCCTGAGGGACTCTGCTTGTCCCTGGCCTCCCCTGGGACATGGACCCATGGACAGCCACTCTTTGGGTGCAGCCATTAAGCCAGTTCTGTATCCATCTGGTGGTCACCCACCAAACCCATGTGTCACCAGCTTGGAGACCAGGATGTGGTGCGGGACAGTGTCAAAGGCTTTGCTCAGGTCCAGGTAAACGACATCAGTTGCTCGCCCCTCATCTATTAATGCTGTCACCTGTTCATAGAAGGCCACCAGGTTTGTCAGGCAGGATTTGCCCTTGGTGAAGCCATGCTGACTGCTCCCAATCACCTCTTCACTACTCTTCTGAGTCAGTAGTGCCTCATGTCTGTTTGCATAGCTCCATTTCCATCTCGTGGGGGGAGGAGCTGGTGTTGTCTTGTGGTTCTGCTTGGATTTGGGATTGCTGCTGCTCCTGACATGAGTGCATTTCACAGAAATATTATGGGAAGCTTGTTTTCAAGGAGCAAAGGAAAAATGTCCAAGATGGGGAGAGATGCTAGGAAAAAAGGAAAGCTTTGTGGTGAAAGTTCAGTTGTTGTGGAATGACCCTGGGTTGGTGTGAATTCTTGCTCTCAGTGAAGCTTTGTGGGAAACTGTTACTGCTCAAACTAAACTTCCTGCTCCTGTTGCTTTGCTGTTGTTTTCACATCTTCTCCTGAGACCCCACCTCCAATCCTGCCTCCAGTTCTGGTGTCCCCAGCAGGAGGAGGACACAGCTGTTGGAGTGAGTCCAGAGGAGGGCCACAAGGATGATCCAAGGGCTGTGAGGACAGGCTGAGGGCGCTGGGGGTGTTCAGCCTGGGGAGGAGAAGACCGGGGGGGACCTTAGAGCTGCTTTCCAGTGGCTGAAGAGATCCTACAGGAAGGCTGCAGAGGAACTTTTCCTGAGGGTGTCTAGAGACAGGGCAAGGGGGAATAGTTTGAAGCTGAGGGAGAGTAAGTTTAGACTGGATCTTAGGAAGAAGTTCTTCAATACAAGGGTGGTGAGACTCTGGGACAGGCTGCCCAGGGATGTTGTGGCTGCCTCCTCCCTGGGGGATGATGAAGGCCAGGTTGAATGAGGCCTTGAGCAGCCAAGTTTAGTTGAAGGGCATCCCTGCCCATGGCGGGAAAGTTGCAGTAGATGATCTCTGAGGTCCCTTCCAAGCTGAGCCATTCTAGCATTCTCTTGCAAATCTGTGCCTTCTCTTTTGCTTGTCTCTTCAAGTATGTGACAAAAATTGGCTGACAGTGCTCTGCTTCAGAGTAAGTAGAAGCTGTTTCCATACTAGTCCATCCTAGGACTGGAACAGGTTTCTCAAAAAGGTTCCTAGCAAGCTGGCAATTAAAATCAGCTATCTCATTACCTTTCAACTGCTGCTTTCTAGCAAACCAAACCACAACTTGAATCCCTGGTGAACCTTACTGCTTTGAATTTCGGTGTTGGTTTGTTCTTAAGCTCACACAGAAGTGCTTTGTTACTGTGTACTTAGTGATCTTGTAAGGCTGGCTGATACTGAGACCCCCAGCATCAGCAGCACCTAAATATCAGAGGAACAGGAAAGAGGGAGTGTGCATTGTGCCTCGGGGGGAGATCACAAGTTGTCTGAAGCAGCTTCTTTTGAGTGCTGGTTGACAGAAACTGACCAAACTGTCAGCCCCTGGCTTGGACAGCAGCACTCTGAGCTGGGTTAGGAACTGGCTGCAGGCTGAGCCCAGAGAGTGGTGGTGAATGGTGCCACAGCCAGCTGGCAGCCAGGCACCAGTGGTGTCCCCCAGGGATCAGTGCTGGGCCCCATCCTGTTTTATATCTTTACTGATGATCTGGATGAGGGCATTGAGTCCATCATCAGTAAATTTGCAGATGACACTGAGCTGGGGGCAGGAGTTGATCTGTTAGAGGATAGGAGAGCTCTGCAGAGGGACCTTGCCAGGCTGGACAGATGGGCAGAGTCCAACAGGATGGCATTCAACAAGTCCAAGTGCCAGGTGCTGCACTTTGCCCACAACAAACCCATGCAGAGCCACAGGCTGGTGTCAGAGTGGCTGCAGAGCAGCCAGGCAGAAAGGGACCTGGGGGTGCTGGTAGACTGCAGCTGAGCATGAGCCAGCAGTGTGCCCAGGTGGTCAAGAAGGCCAATGGCATCCTGGCCTGCATCAGGAACAATGTGGCCAGCAGGAGCAAGGAAGTCATTCTGCCCTGTACTCTGCACTTGAGTCCTCTGTCCAGTTCTGGGCTCCTCAGTTTAAGAAGGACGTTGAGAGACTTGAACGTGTCCAGAGAAGGGCCAACAAAGCTGGGGAGGGGTCTGGAGCACAGCCCTGTGAGGAGAGGCTGAGGGAGCTGGGGTTGCTTAGCCTGGAGAAGAGGAGGCTCAGGGGAGACCTCATTGCTCTCTCCAACTCCCTGAAGGGAGGTTGTAGCCAGGTGGGGGTTGGTCTCTTCTCCCAGGCAACCAGCACCACAACAGGAGGACACAGTCTCAAGCTGTGCCAGGGGAAATTTAGGCTGGAGGTGAGGAGAAAGTTCTTCCCAGCAAGAGAGATTTGCCACAGGAATGTGCTGCCCAGGGAGGTGGTGGAGTCCCCATCCCTGGAGGTGTTCAAAAGGGGATTGGATGTGGCACATGGATTAGTTAATCATGAGGTGTTTGGGTGATAAGTTGGACTTGATGATCTCTTTTCTAACCTTACTGATTCCATGGTTGTATGATTCTGTGACCCATCTGTGATGGCTGCAGGGAACTTAGTTGCCTCCCTTGAGAGAGAGAGGGCTTCTGGTTGATACTAATTGGCAGTCAGTAGACTGGGTTCTCACACTGAATATCTGAGCTAAATACCTGAGAGAGTTCTGAGGGGCTTCTTAATTGTTTTCTTCATTCTTTCCCAGGTTTGTTCAAGATCAATAGACTTGGAAAATGCTTCTGAAGAACTGAAGAGGAAAATGGCAGCGTTTCTCAAGTATGTACCCAGCTGAAGACAGCTTCAGTTTCCACTTTGAGAGCCATCTGACGAAGCACAAGAAATGCTTCGCGAGCTTCATCACTTGCTTCACTGATTGGTTTTGTCCTGCTCACATACTAATTTTTTTCTCTCTCTTTTTTTCTTTTTAATTCCTTTGATTTGTTTAGAAACCTGTGTTTGGGTTTGGAAGACCTTCAGCTTGTCTTCATGGTTTCATCTCATGAGCTGTTCATGAAGTTGCTGAAAGATGACGAACGGAAGCTGCTGGTTGATCAAATGCGGAAGAGATCTCCTCGAATCAACCTGTGCACAAAACCTGTCACTTCTTTTTATGACATCCCAGGTGATCCTCACAGCACTCCCAGTAACCCGGATGCAGGCAGTTAACCTCTTTCCATGCTATGTGCAGCTCTGTTCTCAGAGTTTAGAAGAGGATACTTGCCACAGAATGGTCTGGGTTGGAAGGAACCTCCAAAGGTCATTCAGTCCAACCCCCTCTGCAGTCAGCAGGGGCATCCTCAACTATAGTTCAGGTTGCCCAGAGCTCTGCCACACCTTGAGTCCTGTGTCCAGTTCTGGGCCCCTCAGTTTAGGAAGGGTATTGACTTGCTGGAACATGTCCAGAGAAGGGCAACAAAGTTGGTGAGGGGTTTGGAACACAAGCCCCATGAGGACAGACTGAGGGAGCTGGGGTTGCTTAGCCTGGAGAAGAGTAGACTCAGGGGTGACCTTCTTGCTCTCTGCAACTCCCTGAAGGGAGGTTGTAGCCAGGTGGGGGTTGGTCTCTTCTCCCAGGCAACCAGCACCACAACAGGAGGACACAGTCTCAAGCTGTGCCAGGGGAAATTTAGGCTGGAGGTGAGGAGAAAGTTCTTCCCAGCAAGAGAGATTGGCCACAGGAATGTGCTGCCCAGGGAGGTGGTGGAGTCACCATCCCTGGAGGTGTTCAAAAGGGGATTGGATGTGGCACATGGATTAGTTAATCATGAGGTGTTGGGTGATAAGTTGGACTTGATGATCTCTTTTCTAACCTTACTGATTCCATGGTTGTATGATTCTGTGACCCATCTGTGATGGCTGCAGGGAACTTAGTTGCCTCCCTTGAGAGAGAGAGGGCTTCTGGTTGATACTAATTGGCAGTCAGCAGACTGGGTTCTCACACTGAATATCTGAGCTAAATACCTGAGAGAGTTCTGAGGGGCTTCTTAATTGTTTTCTTCATTCTTTCCCAGGTTTGTTCAAGATCAATAGACTTGGAAAATGCTTCTGAAGAACTGAAGAGGAAAATGGCAGCGTTTCTCAAGTATGTACCCAGCTGAAGACAGCTTCAGTTTCCACTTTGAGAGCCATCTGACGAAGCACAAGAAATGCTTCGCGAGCTTCATCACTTGCTTCACTGATTGGTTTTGTCCTGCTCACATACTAATTTTTTTCTCTCTCTTTTTTTCTTTTTAATTCCTTTTGATTTGTTTAGAAACCTGTGTTTGGGTTTGGAAGACCTTCAGCTTGTCTTCATGGTTTCATCTCATGAGCTGTTCATGAAGTTGCTGAAAGATGACGAACGGAAGCTGCTGGTTGATCAAATGCGGAAGAGATCTCCTCGAATCAACCTGTGCACAAAACCTGTCACTTCTTTTTATGACATCCCAGGTGATCCTCACAGCACTCCCAGTAACCCGGATGCAGGCAGTTAACCTCTTTCCATGCTATGTGCAGCTCTGTTCTCAGAGTTTAGAAGAGGATACTTGCCACAGAATGGTCTGGGTTGGAAGGAACCTCCAAAGGTCATCCAGTCCAACCCCCTCTGCAGTCAGCAGGGGCATCCCCAACTATAGTTCAGGTTGCCCAGAGCTCTGCCACACCTCGAGTCCTCTGTCCATTTCTGGGCCCCTCGGTTTAGGAAGGAGGTTGACTTGCTGGAACGTGTCCAGAGAATGACAACAAAGTTGGTTGAGGGTTTTTGGAGCACAACCCTATGAGGACAGACTGAGGGAGCTGGGGTTGCTTAGTCTGGAGAAGAGTAGACTCAGGGGTGACCTTCTTGCTCTCTGCAACTCCCTGAAGGGAGGTTGTAGCCAGGTGGGGGTTGGTCTCTTCTCCCAGGCAACCAGCCCTAGAACAAGAGGACACAGTCTCAAGCTGTGCCAGGGGAGGTTTAGGCTGGATGTTAGAGGGAAGTTCTACACAGAGAGAGTGATTGGCCCTTGGAGTGTGCTGCCCAGGGAGGTGGTGGAGTCACCATCATTGGAGGTGTTCAGGAGGAGACTTGATAGGGTGCTTGGTGCCATGGTTTAGTTGATTAGGTGGTGTTGGATGATAGGTTGGACATAATGATCTTGAAGGTCTCTTCCAGCCTGGTTTATTCTATTTTCTTCTCTCAAGCCTCACCTTGAATATCTCCAGGGATGGGGCACCAACCACCTCCCTGGGCAGCCTCTTCCAATATTCCACTACCCTCATGGTAAAGAACTTGTTCCTTCCCATGTCACACTTGTTCCAGAGGTTGGCTCTTCCTTGCTTGTGTTTTGTTTGTATCTCAACTGACTGTAATAGATAAGCTCAAATGAATGTGTCCTAGCTGACCAAGTGAGAGAGGTTGTGGCAGTTGGTTTGAACCAAGTCTGGCTGTGGCAGCTGCTCACAGAAAGGAGCCCCCTGCATCTGGACTTACACCAGCACTAAGGCTTCTGTGACTCTGTGGTGAGCTGGACCAGGAGTGGCATCTGGGTGAAGTTTTGAACCTACCGAAGTGGCCAGTTAATTTCCCAGTGCAGCTGGCTGGCTGTGCAGCTGCACAAGTCAAAGCTGACATAAGAGGTGCCAGGTGGTGTCTGAAGCTGGAAAGAACTTCCCTTTCCAGCTCTGACACAGTCTTGCATTGACTTCAGCCAGTTAATACTTTCACTGTAACCATATAGGAAGACTTTGTGGTGTAGATCTTAAACTTACTGCGTTACTGTAACAAGAGTAAGGGAATACTTAGAGCTTCTGGTGTGAAAAAAGGAGGAGACATTGCAAGCAGCCCTTTAGGTTAGGGGAACTAAGAAGCTAGCACAGGGTGTTTGTGGAAGGGCATAAAAGGTTGTACAAGGCCCAGGAAAGTGTTGCTGTATCTGCTGTTGGCATTTTTACATTTAAAATCACAGAATGATAGAGTTGTCAGGGTTGGAAGGGATCTCAAGGATCAGCCAGTTCCAACCCCCCTGCCATGGGCAGGGACACCTCACACTACAGCAGGTTGCTCACAGCCACAGCCAGCCTGGCTGCAAACACCTCCAGGCAGGAGGCTTCCACCCCCTCCCTGGGCAACCTGTGCCAGTCTCTCACCACCCTCCTGGGGAACAACTTCTTCCTAACATCCAAGCTGAATCTACCCATTTCTAGTTGTGTTCCATTCCCCCCAGTCCTATCCCTGCCACCCTCAAAAGTCCCTCCCCAGCTTTCTTGTAGCCCCCTTCAGATACTGGAAGGCCACAATTAGGTCTCCTCAGAGCCTCATATGTTACATACTAAAGAAATGTAAGCATTATATTCTGAAGGAATGCACTGGGGGCCTGATTTGCTGTTGTTCTTAGCTTCAGCCAGTGTCAATATTGGCCAGCTTGAGCATCAGCTCATCCTGTCAGTAGACCCCCGGAGGATTCGCCAGATCCTGATCGAGCTGCACGGGATGACTTCTGAGCGCCAGTTCTGGACAGTTTCAAACAAGGTAATTCATTCCCACTGCTAATGACAGAGGAATTCAACAACTGATTAGCTGTAACAATGCAATGAACAGTCAAAGCTTTGTCATAGATCCTCAGTGTGACTTCCCCTTCCCCTCCCCCACCCTGCTTAATGGTTGTGTGATAAGCAAGATACCTACCTAAAGAAAACCTAGAACCTCTGCTTGAAGGAATTGGTGGATGCATCACAAACATCCCTTGGAAGATGACAAATTGCTGTAGCTTTTGCTTTCAGTTAGCAAAACCAGTTAAATTTCTGTTAGTCTTCTGACTAGTTAGCAAAACCAGTTTATTTCTTACAGTATTCTGATTGGTAGGCAAAAGTAGCTTAAATGTCTGTTGGGCTATTGACAGTTGGCAAAAATAGCTTGAATTTGTGTTAGTATTCTGACTAGTTAGCAAAACCAGCTCAAATAATTTCTGTTAGTCTTCTGATTAGTAGGCAAAATTAGCTTAAATTTCTGTTGGTCTTCGGGCGGAGCCGACCCGGAGCCCCCCCCCGGAGCCCTTCCCGGCCCCCGGGCTGGGCGGCGGAGCCGGCCCAGAGCCCCCCCCCGGAGCCCCTTCCCGGCCCCCCGGGCTGGGCGGCGGAGCCGGCTTTCAATTTTGTCATTAAAAGCTGTGAGGAGAAAGAGATTTTTCCTTTTTTCTTTTGTCTTTAATGAAACAAGGCTTCATTGTTTGTTTATTTTCTGCTGTTTTTCTTCCTCCCTCACTGTGTTTTTCCCCCCCCCACACACACCTGCTGTACATTCAGAGCAAGAACAAATCAGGGTAGCTACTGCTATGACTGTGCTACTACACTTAGCAGCACATTAACCTCTGCTTAGGTGCAATGCTGCAAGAGCTGCCTCTTAAACGTCAGTCATTTTTCAATGTTTGAGTTTTGTTTGTAGGATTTGAAGCAGTGAATGTGAATTCTAAAACCTGTTCCTGTGCAAATGTCCTGTGTGTATTTCTCTCCCAGTGGGAAGTACCAAATGTTTACGGCAATGTTATTTTAGGAATCAAAGACAGTCTGACTAGGGATTTGGTCTACATCCTCATGGCCAAGGGATTGCACTGCTGTGCCATTAAGGTGAGCAAGCCACCTGAAGTTACTGGTGAGTTAGTTGGGACAACTGGATTTTAACAAGACTGAATATATGGAAAACCTTGCTGGAGAAGTGATGTGAAGTGCTGTTCTGGGTTGTCTGTCTCACTGATTTGTTTCCCTTGTAACTGGCAGTACTGTAGCTTGCTAAACTGCAAGGCAAACCAAACTGCACCCAGTGCCAGTCTGAAGCTGCTAAAGCTCCTTGTTCAATCTGAAACTGTCTAATGGACAGGCAACTGAACAGGAGCCAGCAGTGTGCCCAGGTGGCCGAGAAAGCCAAAGGCATCCTGGCTGGGATTAGAAATGCTGTGTCCAGCAGGAGCAGGGAGCTGATTGTCCTCTTGTACTCAGCTTTGGGGAGGCCACACCTCAAGTATTGTGTCCAGTTTTGGGCACCTCAATAAAAGAGAGATGTGGAGGTGCTGGAGCCAGTGCAGAGGAGGACAAGGAAGCTGTGAAGGGCCTGGAAAATTAATCTGATGAAGAGCAGCTGAAGGAGCTGGGGATGGTTATTTTGGAAAAGAGGAGGCTGAGGGGGGACCTGATTGCTGTCTACAACTACCTGAAAGGAGGTTGTGGAGAGGCTGCTGCTGGTCTCTTCTCACAGATAATTAGTGATAGAACAAGAGGGAATGGCCTCAAGCTGCCACTGGGCAGGTTTAAACTGGACAGTAGGAAGAATTTTTTCCTAGCAAGAGTGGTCAGGCTTTGGAATGAGCTGCCTGGGTTGGTGGTGGAGTCCCCAAGCCTGAATGTGTTCAAAGCTGGTTTGGATGTGGTGCTGGGGGATATGGTTCAGGGGTGAACCTTGTAGAGTAGGGTTAGTGGTTGGGCTTGGTGACCCTGAGGGTCTTTTCCAACCTGAATGTTTCTGTGATTCTGTGAACTGTTAAGTCCAAAGGACTCAAAAGTATAGACAGTAACTGTGAGATGCCTGAGCAGTTCTGATGGTGATGGGTGTGGAGGCTTGTTCAGCCAGGATAGAGCACTTGAGCTCTTAGTCTTTTCCTTTGTGAATCCAGTGGGAATCATTATTGCACATCCTTTGTGATTGCAGGATTTTGTCCATGCAAAACAGCTTTTTGCTGCTTGCTTAGAGCTTGTGACGGAGTTCTCTCCAAAGCTGCGCCAGGTGATGCTGAATGAGATGCTGCTTCTGGACATTTACACTCATGAAGCTGGGCCTGGTGCTTCTGGGGAGCGTCCTCCTTCTGACCTTATCAGCAGGGTCCGTGGCTATTTGGAAATGAGAGTGCCTGGTAAGTGCATTGCTGTCCTGCCTGAGGCACAAAGCTTCAGAGAAAGAGAGTTAAAAACCAACTTTGTGTTGGAGATTCACCATTTGCCAGAAAATGACTGGAGTTTGGCACTGGTTTTAGTGAGTCTTTAGGGAACAGCAGCATCATGGTGCCTACATGTTGCAAAACACTGACAGTGCCATTTGAAGGACTTGAACAGGGTAAAGATGTCTACCTTGCTAGCTATGAAGTTTGCCAGTCGTTGAAGCAGTCTGCATGGTTTCACACTGGGGGAGTCATGTTGTGGTTAGAGGAAGCTGGTGTTGCCTCTGACTTTAAGAGGTGAGGCTTGAACAAACTAGAGAAGAGCAGGTTTAGATTGGATGTTAGGAACAGGCTCTTTACTGGGAGGGTGGTGGAACACTGGAACAGGTTGCCCAGGGAGGTGGTTGGGGCCCCATTGCTGGAGATACTCAAAGTGAGGCTCATCAGGCCTCTGGGAAACCTGATCTAGTGGAGGACATCCCTGCTGACTGCAGAGGGGGTTGGGCTGGATGACCTTTGGAGGTTCCTTCCAACCCAGGGGATTCTGGGATTCTCATGGAACAGAAATGGCTGATGAGAGGGAATGGGTTTTGCTTGTCTTCATCTAACACTATTCTCTGGGGGGAAAAAAGTAAAGGTTTAAGCAAAGGACCTCTTTTCTTCCAGATATTCCTCTCCGACAAGTGATAGCTGAAGAATGTGTTGCCTTCCTGTTAAACTGGTGTGAGAATGAGTATTTGACCATGCAAGTTCCGTTACCTCTGGTTCAGACTAACCCTTATGTGAAGGTAATGAGTGCTCAGTCTCAGAGCTTGCCAGCTGTAATTCACTTTTCCCTCCTGAAGACTTCTGTACCTTTAGAAGCATGTTGCCTTGTGTCTCGAGAGTGTTGCTGTAAAGAGTTAGGTTTGCTGTAGAAGACAAGCAGGGCTAAGTGACAGGAGGCCTGCAGGCTGTGCCACAAGAAGAGATGAACAGACTGTGTTTTATAAGGCTCTTGGTGACTGCCAGCTGAGCTTTGTTCCATGAGTATGAGGCTTGTGGTTGTGCTCCATAAGCTGACGGAAACTCTGTAGCTCTTCCATAGAGGACTCATCTCTCAGCTGGAACTTGGACTAGATCCTTGTTTGAGAAGTGGACAGATCTCAGGCTTCATGGCTGCTTGGTTTTTTTTCTGTTCCTAAGACTTTGTTTCCCCTCCCCCCCCCAGATGCACTGTAATGGTTCCAGTTTCTAACCCAGCACTGCCTGGTTTGGAACTTTGCTTTCAAAATGGTGTGGCAGCAACCTTTCTGCTTCAGAGTCAGGCAATGAAGCTGAATGTGGATCAGAATCCAGGACAGATTAATTCTGGGCCTGCCCTGCTTACCTGTTGAATTTCCTAATGTCCCTTGTGAGGTTCAGCTTTCTCTCTATAGCAGAGGATGCCACTTTCAGTACAGGTGTGTGAAAGGGACTTGTAGGGAGCCAGCCTATGTATAACTGCATTTGATGGGGTTTAGGTTTTATGCAGTATTATTTCAGTAGAGTGTAAAGCTTGGTTTCTGAAGCATATGATAAGGAAATAACAACCTAAGGAAACTAAGAAAGAGAAAAAACATCTGTTGTGTAATTCCTGTCCTCCAGGTTCCTCCTGGGTGTCCCTGCTGCAAAGCTTATTCACTTTGCTTTGCAGTCTGTAACTCAGAATCACTTGCTTAGCCATTTCAGCTGCCAGCAGTTCCATTGCTGCACTCAGCATTCAGAGAAGCTGTGGTCTTACTTTTTTTCCCTCCTGCATTTCATAGCTGGGGCAGTTACTGGCTGCTACATGCAAAGAGCTTCCAGGTCCCAAAGAAAGCAGAAGAACAGCTAAAGACCTTTGGGAAGTGGTGGTGCAAATCTGCAGTGTCTCCAACCAGCACAAACGTGGGAATGATGGCAGAGTCAGTTTGATAAAACACAGGGAGTCTACACTGGGCATTATGTACAGGTATGGCAGTTAAAATTCTATGTTTGACCCCCACATTCCCTTCAGAAATAGTCTGGAGTGGTGGCAGCAGCTGAAGGTCTCTGAGTAACAGTTGGGTGGTGGTGGGGATTAGTAATGAAGTGTTGACTTGTTTGCAGAGAGAGAAAAGGAGTATGTGGGATTCAGGTGAGCACACAGACACCAAAGCACTGATGTCTATGCTGCCCTTAGCAGTGTAGGACTGCAGTAAAGGCAGCAGCACCCAGGGGCCAGTTTAGCTGAGGGCTGGAGGTGTGTGCTCTGCACTGAAGAGAGTTGCTCTGCAGGCTCCATTGACAGTGTCAGTGACTGACTTCTACAGCTGTATTAAACACAGCTCATAGCATAGGTGTCTATAGTTAGCTTTGGGCTCAGAAACCTGAGGCTAAGTGTTAGTCAATACTGAAATGGAATTCTGCTTCAAATGGGGAGAGGAAGAAAATACTCTTGATTGGAGTGATTTCACTCTCACTTACCTTAACGATGTCCACTCGGTCAGGAATTTCAGCCTCTTCTTAAGCTCAATTGTAAGCTGCCTGCTATGGTAAATTCTGGGATGTGTGGTTATATTGGACAGCTTTTGTGTTAAAAACGTGGGAAAGGTATCCTTGTCACACTACTGAGTGTTCCTTTGCCTTGCTTGGGCTGATGAGGTTAATGTGTGCCTAAAAGCCAGCTGCCCTTGCTTGCACTGCTGTGGGACGTGGGTGGGAGGGTACCTGCTGGCTGCAGACTTCAGGAAGAGGAAGCAGTACAGGTGCACTCTCAGACACTGAACCTTTCCTGACCCCTCTGATTCAAGCAGTGGAGGGCAGTGACCCTGTTGCTGCTATGGAAGAGAAGCAGTGAAACCTTTTCCAAACAGACCCTGCAAGTCTCATGGTGACAGTTTCTCATGTGGCATGAAAGCCAACAGTTCTCATGTGGCATGACCAAAGCCGGCAGCGTGCATTGCAAGCGATCCCTGGGGACGCTCCTCTGTGAGCCCCTAGGTCAGTGTTGCAGTCCTAGCTTGGGGGGATTACAGTTCAGTTGGTTTCCCTTCTAGAGTCGGTGGCTGACTTAACTTCGAAGTGGTTTTCCTGCCTTTTAGAACGTGATGAATAACAGCTGCCTCTTGCCCAACCTGTTTTAAATGTAAAACTTGCTAGTGGGCCATTAAAAGTGAACGACCTGCCTGAACACTTTAACTTCTTTAGCCTGCATTTGTAAACTTAGAGGTGAAGGAGTGTTTTGGCAGGTGAAGAGCTTGCTTTGCTGCCTCTTGTTCCCAGCGCATTGCTTGCATGTGTTCCTTGTTGTGGATGATCACTGACCGTGGGTGTGGTGTTTCTCTCTTACTTAGGAGTGAATTGCTGTCCTTCATCAAAAAGCTTCGGGTGAGTTGTAAACTGTCTTCAGAACGTGTCTGCAATCACAACTCCCTTTGATTAAGTCTTTTGCTGGGCTTCTCCTGTTAAATTCCAGACAATCCTGTTAAAATCCAGACAATCTACCAGCTGGGGAGGTATTTTGTATGGCTGAAGAACTTCTGAGTTTGCTACACCCGCTACAAAGCAGCGTGGAGTAGCTTGCAAAAAACTCCCCTGCCAGAATTACTCAGGGTAGATCTGTTCCCATCAGGAGTGGGTTTTACTGCAGGTGGAAGGAGAACTCCCCTGCCAGAATTACTCAGGGTAGATCTGTTCCCATCAGGAGTGGGTTTTACTGCAGGTAGCTTGGAGGGAGAACTCCCCTGCCAGAATTACTCAGGGTAGATCTGTTCCCATCAGGAGTGGGTTTTACTGCAGGTAGCCTGGAAGGAGAACTCCCCTGCCAGAATTACTCAGGGTAGATCTGTCCCATGAGGAGTGGGTTTATTGCAGGTAGCTTAGAAAGGGAACTTCCCTGCCAGAATTCAAGGCTAGGTGTGTTCCCATCAGGAGTGTGTTGTATTGCAGCTGTCAGGAAGCAAAGCATCCCTCTTGGAGGCTCTGTTTGCATCATAACTAAGCAGCAGAAGTCAGAGGACTAGAAATTGTTTATAGCCTGTGGGTATGTGAATGCATAGGAAGTTGTATGCCTAGCTTAAGGTTAGGCTCTAGCTGCAGAAACAACATAAAGAGGTTTAAAGCTCTGAAGGTTATATCCAAGGAGTTCTTCAGGAGGATCTGGAGTAATGAAAGGGCTTCCCACAGAAACTTTATCACAGTATCCTTGTGCTGCAGGATCATTAACTGTCTGATTTCAGCAGGAATTGTGATGATCAGAAGCCTAGGGAAGAAGGTGGAGTTTTGGTAGTTGATGTGGATGTTTTTCTCTTCTATCTTGCAGGAACCATTGGTTTTAACCACAATATTGTCCCTGTTTGTCAAGCTCCATAACGTTCGGGTGAGTACAGAAATAGACTGGGTCAGAGCAGTCCCAGGCACAAACCCAGGCTGGGTGCAGAGTGGGCTGACAGTAGCCCTGAAGAAAGAGACATGGGAGTGTTGATTGATGAGAAGCTCTCCAGGAGGCAGCTGTGTGCTGGGCTGCAGCCAGAGGAGTGTGGGCAGCAGGGCAAGAGAGGGGATCCTGCCCCTTGAATCTGCTGAGACCCCCCCACATCCAATCCTGCCTCCAGTTCTGGTGTCCCCAGCAGGAGGAGGACACAGAGCTGCTGGAGTGAGTCCAGAGGAGGCCACAAACATGATGGAAGGGCTGGAGCAGCTCTGCTGTGAAGACAGGCTGAGGGAGCTGGGGGTGTTCAGCCTGGAGAAGAGAAGACTCTGGGGGGGGACCTTAGAGCTGCCTTCCAGTACCTGAAGGGATCCTACAGGAAGGCTGCAGAGAGACTTTTTGTAACGGTATCTAGAGACAGGAGAAGGGACAATGGTTTGAAGCTGAGGGAGAGCAGGGTTAGACTGGAGCTTAGGAAGAAGTTCTTCAGCATGAGGGTGGTGAGACTCTGGAACAGATAGCCCAGGGAGGTTGTGGCTGCCTCCTCCCTGGGGGTGTTGAAGGCCAGGTTTGGGTGAGGCCTTGAGCAGCTGAATCTAGTTGAGAGGTTCCCTGCCCATGGTGGGGAGGTTGGAGTAGATGATCTCTGAGGTCCCTTCCAACCTGAACCTTTCTGTGACTCAAACATCTTACTGGGGTTTGTTGAAATGTTTCTCACTGTCATTTCTCACACCATCTTTCCTTTCCCAGGAAGATATTGTGAATGATATTGCAGCAGAGCACATTTCCATCTGGCCCTCATCCATCCCCAAGTAAGACAATCAAAACTAGAACTGTCAAACTGTGTGTTGATGTGGCTGGTTTGGTTCCAGTTGCTGTGTGTTAGTGGCCCAGTGTTGGTGCTATTTCTGCCAGGTAAGGGTGTCCCTGCCCCCTCTTCTCTCTGTGGGCAGATTGCCCTGGTTTCAGGAATGGTTTTGCTGCTCATTTGATGGTCTTGATGGAGATGCAGGTATGAGAAACTGGTTTTTATAGCTCTGAGCTGTATGCAGCTATGTGAACCATTGACAAAACAGCTCCTCATGATTTTGAGGAGTGTTTGGATAGTTGCCCAGGTTCTGAGTGGCACAGGGTGTGTGTTGCCTTGTTCTGGCTGGACTGAGCTGTGTATCTCCAGCTCTGTGAGGCTACAGCCTCACTGGTTTAGATGCACTGGGTGAGTGTGCAGTGCCTGGTGTGCTTAACTGGTGTTTCACTGGTTTGGCTGAGCAGCCTCCTTGTTACTGGTACAGGCTTCAGTGTGTGGTCCAAGATGAAGCAGAAGAAAGTTGTTCTCAGTGTTAGCAGAACTTGGCAGCAGGGTGAGAAGCAGCAAGTTTAAGGTTGGAGATTCCACGTGGAAGGGCTCTCCAGAGCATTCTCAGCCTTCCTTTCCCAGCTAGTTCCACAAGGCTCCAGAGATTGCTGTCTGGTTGTGCATGCAGATGCTCTGATCAGTCTGTAGGGGTTTCAGGTGTTGTCCTCACACTTCTTACTATTGACAACCTCTGTATGCTTGAACAGGACTCTCTTACGGGGTCAGACACAGATAAAGGTGTGACTTTCTGCCCAAGTCTGAGAAGGGTATTTGGATTCTGCCAGTTCTGCTGCACTGAAACAATTCAGCAGTGTTTCCTGGAGCTGTTCTTTGAGTGACACTTACTAATGCAAGGGGCTTGGGCCTTAACCTAGAGAGGAAATCCTATTGGTGTAAAAAAACCTCCAAGCAACAAAGCACAAACAAAACAATAATCTGGGAATTGGTTTTTCTTTCTTCTTGTTTTTGCCTGCAGTCTTCAATCAGTGGACTTTGAAGCTGTGGCTGTCACAGTGAAAGAGCTGGTCAGCTATGCCCTGACTATCAATGCCAACAACCACTTCTGGTTAATCATTCAGGCAGATATTTATTTTGGTAAGTGAAACCCATGTCTGTTTTCTGCAGGTGGGGGGGGGGACCTGGCTCCTCTGAGATTTGCTTGGCATAAGCCTCCTTGTTGTATTTCCTCTGATGAAAAGAAGCTTAAGTGATACAAGAACTTAAAATCTCAAGAGAGACAGGGATGTGCTGGAGAGAGTCCAACAGAGAGCTATGAGGATGCTTAGGGGACTTGAGCATCTCCCATGTGAAGAGAGACTGAGAGCCCTGGGGCTGTTCAGTGTGGAGAAGAGAAGGCTGATCAATGTCTATCAATATCTGAGGGGTGGGTGTCAGGATGAAGGTGATGGTCTCTTTTTGGTGGTGCCCAGTGACAGAACAAGGAGCACTGGGTACAAGCTAGAACACAGGCGGTTCCACCTCAACATCAGGAGAAGCTTCCTTGTGCTACAGTTGCCAGAGCCCTGGGGCAGGCTGCCCAGAGAGGTTGTGGAGTCTCCTTCTCTGGAGGCTTCGAAAAGCCTTTTGGATGTGTTCTTTTGTGGCCTGCCCTGGGTGATCCTGCTCTGGCAGAAGGGCTGAACTTAATCTCTGGAGGTCCCTTCCAACCCCCAGCATTGTGTGGTTCTGTGATCTTTCCAAGCAGTAGAGTTGGTGGATTTCTCTGTGAGGTTGTCTGAGCTCACACAGAGACTGAGCTGTGGTGGTTGTAGGGCCAGGTCATTGTTGTTAGTGCAGCTGGTCCTTGGGAGAATAGAATAAACCAGGTTGGAAGACACCTTCAGGATCATTAAGTCCAACCTATCATCCAACACCACCTAATCAACTAAACCATGGCACCAAGTGCCTCATCCAGTCTTCTCCTAAACACCTCCAGTGATGGTGACTCCACCACCTCCCCGGGTAGCTCATTCCAATGGCCAATCGCTCTCTCTGTGTAGAATTTCTTCCTAACTTCCAGCCTAAACCTCCCCTGGCACAGCTTGAGACTGTGTCCTCTTGTTCTGGTGCTGGTTGCCTGGGAGAAGAGACCAACCTCTGCCTGTCTGCAGCCTCCCTTCAGGAAGTTGTAGAGGGCAAGGTCTCCCCTGAGCCTCCTCTTCTGTAGGCTAAGCAACCCCAGCTCCCTCAGCCTCTCCTCCCAGGGCTGTGCTCCAGACCCCTCCCCAGCTTTGTTGCCCTTCTCTGGACACCTTCCAGCAGCTCAACATCTTTCCTAAACTGAGGAGCCCAGAACTGGACACAGGACTCAAGGTGTGGCCTAACCAGTGCTGAGCACAGGGCAGAATGACCTCCCTGCTCCTGCTGGCCACACTGTTCCTGATACAGGCCAGGATGCCATTGGCTGTCTGGGCACACTGCAGGCTCATGTTCAGCTGCTGTCAACTAGTACCCCCAGGTCCCTTTCTGCCTGGCTGCTTTCCAGCCACTCTGTCCCCAGGCTGTAGCTCTGCATGGGGTTGCTGTGGCCAAAGTGCAGAACCTGGGAGGAGTCATTATGCAAGGCCCCAGCACTGGAGCCTTTTACTGAGGGAATGGAAGTTGTGCCAGTAGTGCTTGCTCCAAATGTGGAGATCAGCTTCAGTGGAAGAGGAGCAGAGGGGAGAGGATCTGTATTTCATCTAGGGAAGGATCTCTGGTTTGTAAACAAGGAGGCAGGAACTCTGGTACTGGAGGTGGTGGAGTCCCTGTTCCTGGAGGTGTTCAAGAGGGGATTGGATGTGGCACTTGGAGCCGTGGTTTAGTTAGTCAGGAGGTCTTGGGTGACAGGTTGGACTGGATGATCTCTGAGCTCTTTTCCAACCTTATTTATTCTATGATTCTGTGGTTGTGATGGGAAGCTCCTTTCTCCTGATGTCCTCAGCTGTCACTTCCCCAACACTTCTCCTTGTTCCTCAGCTGGGAGCAGCCAGCAGAACTGAGCCATGAAGTGTTTCTGATTCTGGGCACCATGACACACCCAGCCTGTACCAGGGCAGGGGGTGCCTGGGGAATCCTGCCCAGTCTGTGGCAGATGCTTTGCTAAATTGTTCCCCACTTTAGAGGCAGTTCTGGGGCTGGCTCTGCAGTGCTAGCAAAGAGTATGTAGAGAGGTAGGTGCTGAAGAGTGAACTTTGAGAAGCTGGCCAGGCAGGTGTGGTACTACTACAGAAGGACATGGCCATAGCCATCCTCAAAGACAGTTGGGCATTTCTTCCACTTCAGTTTCCTGCTGGGTGCACCCCAGTGAGATTTGCCACTCTAGCCAGGTGGTTGTTTTGTGGCAGTCAAGCAGGGTGTGTGCTGTGCTTCTTGCTGCTGGGTATCTTCTTGCTGCTGCTTTGGGCTGCCACAGGAGGCCAGCTGCATGCTCCCAAGTGTCTCTTTGGTTTGGTTTTTTAAGCTGTAGCGTAGAAATCTTGGCCTGTTTCTTCCAGAGGAGACTGATGTGCCTAGAAGATGCTCTGTAGCCCTTGGGGTGAAAGAAGGGCTCTTAATGCAGTCTTTAGGGCAGATGAGATAATGGGAGAGTGATTCAGGACTAGAAACTGGCACCACTCACTCCTGCCACAGAAGGGAACAAGGATGGCATTTATGTAGGGAGCCTCAGAAGCTGGCACCTGAAAGAGCAGTGGTTGGAGCCCTCGCAGCATGTGTCAGGTCTGTGTTTGAGAAGCTCTGTGGACAAGCAGACTGCTCTCACCAGCCCCTGGAGTCTCTTGATGTTGGTTCACTAAGACTTAGTGGGAGCAGAACCAGTGCTGAGACATGAGATGTGTGGCATCAGCTTTGAACCATCTGAACTCCCTCACTACCCCCTGCATGGAAAGTTCAATGAAGACAAACTTATTTTCACTCTGAGGCTGATGGCTTGAAGATCAAATCCTTGAGAAGTGAAAAGGCAGCACTTTGCCTGTTGCTGCTGCTCCTGGCCAAGCTGTCAGCCCCTGGCTTGGACAGCAGCACTCTGAGCTGGGTTAGGAACTGGCTGGAGGCTGAGCCCAGAGAGTGGTGGTGAATGGTGCCACAGCCAGCTGGCAGCCAGGCACCAGTGGTGTGCCCCAGGGATCAGTGCTGGGCCCCATCCTGTTCAATATCTTTATTGATGATCAGGATGAGGGCATTGAGTCCATCATCAGTAAATTTGCAGATGACACCAAGCTGGGGGCAGGAGTTGATCTGTTGGAGGGTAGGAGAGCTCTGCAGAGGGACCTTGACAGGCTGGACAGATGGGCAGAGTCCAACAGGATGGCATTGAACAAGTCCAAGTGCCAGGTGCTACACTTTGGCCACAACAACCTCATGCAGAGCTACAGACTGGGGTCAGAGTGGCTGAGAGCAGCCAGGCAGAAAGGGAGCTGGGGGTACTGATTGATAGTAGGCTGAACATGAGCCAATAGTGTGCCCAGGTGGCCAAGAGGGCCAATGGCATCCTGGCCTGCATCAGGAACAGTGTGGCCAGCAGGAGCAGGGAAGTCATTGTGCCCTGTACTCTGCACTGGTTAGGCCACACTTTGAGTCCTGTGTCCAGTGCTAGGCCCCTCAGTGTAAGAAGGACATTGAGACTCTTGAATGTCTCCAGAGAAGGGCAACAAGGCTAGGGAGGGTCTGGAGGTTGTAGCCAGGTGGGGTTTGGTCTCCCAGGCAAGCAGCACCAGAACAAGAGGACACAGTCTCAAGCTGTGCCAGGGGAGGTTTAGGCGGGAGGTGAAGAGAAAGTTCTTCCCAGAAGGAGTAATTGGCCATTGGAATGTGCTGCCCAGGGAGGTGGTGGAGTCCCCATCCCTGGAGGTGGTCAAGAAGGGGTTGGATGTGGCACTTGGAGCCATGGTTGTCAGGAGGTGTTGGGTGCCAGGTTGTACTTGATGGTCTCTGAGCTCTTTTCCAACCTGGTTCATTCTATGGTTCTGTTTCAGGTTTATCCCCTCCTGTGTGTCTGTGCATTTTAAGCAGTGCCATGCAGGTCACTGTCCCAGTAAAAGTCTGCTATGAGAGACAAGTATCTGAATAATGGAGTCGTTGATGTAGGTCCTGGAGGGAGCTGCTGGCTTTGCTTCTAAGACCTTGTTTTGCCTTTTCTTTTTTTATGCAGCAACAAATCAGTACTCAGCAGCCCTTCACTATTACCTGCAGGCAGGAGCTGTGTGCTCAGACTTCTTCAATAAGATGGTACCTCCAGATGTGTACACAGACCAGGTGAGTTCTGCTGGGATTCAGAAGCATGAAAATACTTCTTTGGGTTCAGTCAAGCAGCCTGGTTCTATAGAGAGGCAAAGCTGCCACCCTGGCAGCCTGTAAGACTTTGCATCCTCACAGAATCACCAAGGTTGGAAGAGACCTCAAAGCTCATCAAGTCCAACCTGGCACCACAGACCCCATGACTAGACCATGGGGGCTGTGGTGCCACATCCAGTCCCCTCTTGAACACCTCCAGGGATGGTGACTCCACCACCTCCCTGGGCAGCACATTTCAATGGGCAATCACTCTGTGTAGAGCTTCCTCCTAACCTCCAGCCTAAACCTCCCCTGGCACAGCTTGAGACTGTGTCCTCTTGTTCTGGTGCTGGTTGCCTGGGAGAGGAGACCAACCCCCACCTGGCTACAACCTCCCTTCAGAGAGTTGTAGCCAGCAGTGAGGTCTCCCCTGAGCCTCCTCTTCTCCAGGCAGCTGGTGCAGCTGAACATGAGGGCATTGTCCCAACACTTCTGCTCTGGCTGACACAGGTGAGGGGTGGGGGTATGGATCACAAGAGCAGTGAGCTGGGGGAGAGCTATGTCCAGCTCTGGAGCCTCCAGCATGAGACATGGACCTGCTGGAGCAGATCTAAAGGAGAGCCACAAAGATGCTAAGAGGGCTGGAGCACCTCTGCTGTGAAGACAGGCTGAGAGATTGGGGCTGTTCAGCCTGCTGAGAAGGCTTCAGGAGGACCTTAGAGCTACATTTCAGTATCTGAAGGACACCTACAGGAAGGCTGGGGATGGATTGTTTAGAAGGGCTTGGAGTGATGGGATGAGGGCAATGGTTTGAAACTGGAGCAGGGCAGATTTAGGTTGGACATCAGGAATGAGAGTGGTGAAATACTGGAACAGGCTGCACAGGGATGTGCTTGAATGTCTCTCCCTGGAGACATCCAAGCTCAGCCTGGATGTGGCCCTGTGCAGCCTGCTGTAGTTGGTGTCCCTGCTGAGTGCAGGGGGATTGGACAAGATGCCCTTTGAGGCTCCCTTCCAACCCAATGCTATCTGTGTGAGACCCAGACATCAGCTCCTCCTCACACACTGGTGTGTTTGCCAGACTCTGGCAGTGGGCAGAGCTGAGCTGCAGTGCTGTGCAGGGTGCTCTGGAGATGGGTGCAGTTGTAACTGACTGCTGTGAAGGGAGCCAGAGGTACAGCACTGCACACACCATCACCCTCTGTGCTTTGCAAGGTGCTGTAACAAGTGGCTTGTCACTTGCAAAGGTGCCCTGAGGAGCACCCCTTCACTGTGTGTGTTGGGGTATCTCCAGTTCCAGCTGCATGTTCTGGTGACATCCTGGTCACTTCAGCCTTTCTCCAGGCATTGCCTTGTTCAGGAGGAAGCAGCTGTGTTGCTTGCAGACTGCACTTAAGTAGGGCAGAGAAAGGAGCTGTGTGGACCAGGGAAGGGGGAGGGTATTTACCTGCCCTGGCCAGCTGCTGCTCTTTCCACATCACAGGGGAGAGCTTCAGACACTCCCTGGGGTCCTGACTGTTCATAGCTGAGCTGGAGCTGTGCCTTGTGCCAGTGCTGGCTGTGCCTGCCAGGCTGGCCAGCTCCTGGCTCTCTGGCTGGGAGAGCTGCTGGCTGGAGCCCAGTGGCTGTGCTGCTGCCCCCCCTGCCCAGCCTTTTCTGTGGGTGGTAGGAATCACAGAGTTGTCAGGGCTGGAAGGGACCTCAAGGATCAGCCAGTTCCAACCCCCCTGCCATGGCCAGGGACACCTCACACTACAGCAGGTTGCTCACAGCCACAGCCAGCCTGGCTGCAAAACACCTCCAGGCAGGAGGCTGCCACCACCTCCCTGGGCAACCTGTGCCAGGCTCTCACCACCCTCATGGGGAACAACTTCTTCCTAACATCCAAGCTGAATCTACCCATTTCTAGTTCTGTTCCATCCCCCCAGTCCTATCACTCCCTGACACCCCAAAAGTCCCTCCCCAGCTTTCTTGTAGCCCCCTTCAGATACTGGAAGGCCACAATGAGGTCTCCTCAGAGCCTTCTCTTCTCCAGACTGAACAGACCCAACTCTCTCAGTCTGTCTCCAGAGCAGAGCAGCTCCAGCCCTCTGCTCATCCTCGTGGCCCTTCTCTGGACACCTTCCAGCACCTCCAGATCCTTCCTGTCCTAGGGGCTCCAGAACTGGACCCAGAGCTCCAGCTGTGGTCTCAGCAGAGTGGAGCGAGGGGGAGAATCCCCTCCCTGGCCCTGCTGGCTTTGAGATAAGTGAAGCACTTACCAAAGCCAGCACCTTGTTGTGTAGCACACCTGATGCCCCTGTGGAGGAGAGCAGGGGCTGTGCTAAACCCCAGGAGGGCTCAGAGCATGCAGACAGCTAGCTAAAAAACCCACCCCCTGAGAAGTGGCTGTGTGCTCAGTGCAACCATTTCACAACTGGTCTCTTCTTTTCTTTTCTTTTTCCATTGTTACCATTCTGCAGGTGATAAAAAGAATGATCAAGTGTTGTTCTTTACTCAACTGTCACACCCAGGTAAGAGGTGCAAGGTGGCATGAAGTGAAGCATGCATTTGTAGGTGTTTGTAAGGAGAGAGGGAGAACCTTCTCAACTGGCACATGAAGCCAGCTTTCCCTGCAAGGAACATTTCCCTGCTGCCTCTAGGACACCAGGAGAGACAAAAGCATTGAGTAAACAAGCATGAGCTTGGAGATGTTGCAAACAGTAGGGTCTGGAGGGGGAGCTTGTCCCATCTTTCTCTCAGGAGACATGTTCCTTTCTTTATGGTCTGTAGAGGTGAGAGTGTAGCTGTGGGCTGGTGTTGGGAAGCCAGCCTGGTGTTCACTGTGCCCACTGGGGAGTGGGATTGCTCATCCTCCCAGAAGGAACAAGGCTTAGCTTGGGCACCATCATAAGAGCTACCATTCAGAAACCTGGCTGCTGAGGCAGCCTCTCCAGGTTTTAGTGCAAACCCCTTTTAGCTACAGCTGTGGTTGGTATTTCAGCAGCAGTTGCACAGCTCTCAGCTTGCTCACTCTGGAAACAGGCACTTGATGAGGTCCAGGAAGAGGGTGGGGGTGCTGAGGGGCTGTGTGGAGTTAAGGCTGGTGGGTAGCTCTGAGGGGCAGGTAGCTATTGCTGGGTTTCTGCCAGCTCTTTTGTTTTACAGGTAGCTATTTTGTGCCAGTTCCTCAGAGAAGTCGACTACAAAACAGCCTTTAAGGCCCTGCAGGAACAGAACAGGTAAATGGGAGGAGGGAGTTGAGCAGTAAGCAGGCCCCAGGGGTGGTGTTACAGAACCTCTGCTCTCTTCCAGCCATGATGCCATGGATTCTTACTACGAGTACATCTGGGATGTCACCATCTTGGAGTATCTGACCTGTATCCTTTCACTAGAATACCACCCCAAAGCTCAGGCTGGAGCTTTGTGCCTGGAGAAAGTCCATTTTGTCCCCCAGTGACTTCCCTTGACTCAGCCTCAGATCTCCACCACAAGAGAGGAGAGACAGACAAGCGGCAGATAGCAGTAAGTGAACGCAGGCTGCTGGGGCCCTTCCCTCACACAGCCACAGAATGTGCTACATAGGCCTCTGCAGAGGCAACCACTGTCTAGATAGAGGCTCCATCAGCCTCTATAGAGGCTGCATAGGCCTCTATAGAGGCTACTATGGTCTCCATAGAGGCTCCAGTGGTCAATACAGAGGCTCCATAGGCCTCCCTAGAGGCTCCCACGGGCTCTTCAGAGGCTCCATCGGCCTCTAAACAGGCTCCCACTGTATATAGAGGCTGCATAGGGCTCTATAGAGGCTACCATGGTCTACATTGAGGCTCCAAGGGTCAATATAGAGGCTCCCTAGACCTGTATAGAAGGGACCTCCCAAGATCAGCCAGTCCAACCCCCCTGACAGAACAGGGTCTCCCAGGGCAGGTTGCACAGGAATGCCTCCAGGAGGGTTTTGAAGGTCTCCAGAGGAGACTCACCAGCCTCTCTGGGCAGCCTGCTCCAGGGCTTTGTCATCTTCCCAGTAGAAAGTTTCCCTCGAGGTGGAGATAGCCCTCCTCTGCTTCAGCTCCCACCCCATGCCCCAGCCCTCACTGGAAGGAATTCCCACTTGCAGCCTTGATTCTGTTGTGCAGGGCTCATTGCCTGGATGCTGAGGGGAAGTTGTTGGGGCAGGGGTGGGGTGCACAGCACATGACAGAAATAAATCCAGCCCTTGAACTAGAGCTGGAAGTGCTTTGTCCTGAGACAGAGAAGGCTGCCTGGACTGGAAGCTGCACTGGAACCACAGCTGCTAGAGAGGTCTCCTCTTGTGTCCCCAGATAAAAGCCATTGGCCAGACAGAGCTGAATGCCAGTAACCCTGAGGAAGTCCTCCAGCTCGCTGCCCAGAGGAGGAAAAAGAAGTTTCTCCAAGCAATGGCAAAACTTTACTTCTAGGCTCCTGCTGAGAGACTCTTCAACTGTGGGAAAAGTGGAAAAAACCCCAAACCTCCAGGCTTTATTTTTTAAATTCATTTAAACTTTTGTACAACATTTACAGGCTAAGTCTCTTTCTTTTCTAGCAAGAGAGGAACTCTCCCCATAAACCTTCTTTTTACACACTGTACAGAAGGCTGCAAGCAACTTCAGCTCGTTCCACCATGGCTTGTTTAAAGAATTCAAGTGTGCAGCGTTGGAGGGGGTTGTGGGTGGCACCTGCTGCTCCCAGTGCAGCTCCATGGACTGCTCAAGCTCCTGGAAAGCTTGTCCCTGGCTGTGGGGCACAGGGAGGAGCAGCTCAAAAGAGGAAGACCAATGCCCATCTTAACCCAGGGCTTGTCCCTTCACCACAGAAGTGATGCAGAGGTAGTGAACATTGCAAGGCAAAGAGTAGTTTAGCTGATGCTGGTTCTGAGCACTGCCAAAGCACAGCTCCACCTTTAAATACTGCTCCCAGGGTGGGAGTGGTTGGAAAGCACCAGGGGCTCACCTGTTTCCATGCCCTCTTCAGCTCTCATGTCCATTTGTGGTAGCTTGGTCTTACAAAGCAGAACTCCTCCTTCCAGGGCTGTGCTGCTGCTTCCAGTTATGGGTACTTCAGCTGCAGGGCCTGTGGCTGTGCTCTCACTTGAGGTCAGCAAGACACTAGAGCTGAAGTTTATGGCAGCCCTGGAAGGGCCACCTGAAATGCATCAGCCTGCTGTGGAGCTAGATGTGGCTGCAGGGCTGGCTGCAGAGTGGTTTCAGGAAAGGCAACTGCTTGCCCCTGACCTCTGTGCTACTGCACCTGAGCTCCCTGGGGCTGTCTGCCTTTCAACTCTAATCTTAACAAGGAAAGGAAACAAGAGGAGGTAACACAAGCTGCCATGAAGTTCACCTGGAGGGCTGGCCCAGGTTTGCCACAGAAGCTGAGTGGACAAACTCTGCCATGAGGCTGTGGTTTGAAAAGTTCTTGAACTCTGTGAGTTAGGAATGGTCAGACTTGGACTGAGTTGTGTCTGAGAATGGACCAAAGCAGTCCAGGCTCCTTTGCTAGCAGGGAGGGACTTGGTCTTTTTCATCAAGTCTTTTAGGACACCAGTCTCAATTTCCAGCTGCTGCTCTGGTTGCTGTGTCTTCTACTGCCCAAGCCTTGAATAGCAGTAAAGAGCATGAGGTCACCTTTAGTGTGGTCTTGTTCTGAAGCACCAAGTCTTGTTTCTGGCACTGTTCATCGTGGCTGTGGGTCCATATTTCATTTCTTCTCTGTACTTTTGGGAGGGGTTATTATTCCTCCTGTTGACACAGGTGATAACTGACCTGGGGCAGTGGGGGTTACTCCACTGTTTGCTTCTTCCTGTGTAGTGGGGAAGAAGACAGTGGTTAATACCTGTGCTGACACCCACCAGCATGCAGCAGTGCTTTCTCTGCTCATACAGTTCAGGTGCTCCAGATGTGGGATACCGAGTGAAAAACCAAGGTGCCAGTGGCTTTGAGACCTCACCAGTACTGCTCCTCCCACTCTTGGCCTGGTAGAGCACATTTAGGTTATGGCAAGATCAAGCAGGAGCCAGAGCCACTGACCACGCTGCTTGAGGTGCGCCAGACCACCATCACAGGATGTTAGGGGTTGGAAGGGACCTCTGGAGATCTTCCAGTCCACCCTACCCTCCCAGAGCTAGAGTCCAGCACAGGTCACATAGGAACACAACCAGGCGGGGCTGGAAAGGCTCCAGAGAAGGAGACTCCACAACCCTTCTGGGGGGCCTGTTCCAGTGCTCTGTCACACTCACAGCAAAGCAGCTCCTCCTCATGTTGAGGTGGAACCTCCTGTGCTGGAGTTTCCATCCTGTGGCCCTTGTCCTGTCCCAGGGTGCAATTGAGCAGAGCCTGTCCTTGTCCTTTCCTGATCCCCTCTCAGTTCTCTCCTCATCAGGCAGTGCTGCACTCCCTTCATAATCTTTGTAGCCTTCCTTTGGGCTCCATCTGGCAGATCCCTGCCCCTCTTGAACTGGGGTGCCCAGAACTGGATGAGTAGGAAGACGTTTGGCCACCCTTCAGTGCCTGGGGAGAAGGGGTGTGCAGCGCCCTCTTCTGCCTCAACAGCAAGCACCCAAAGCACTTACCAGCATGTCCAAGTAATTTGTGTGGGTCTGGATGTTATGTCTGTCTTCTGCTGCAACCTTCTTGAAGCTCTTCAGCTTCACAGGGACTTTTTTTGCCACATTCACAAAGGGAACCATCCATTCTACACACTCTGAAATGCTGTCCCAATCTAAACCTGGAGGGTAAAGCACAGGTCTGTCTTTAGAAATCATGGAGGTGCAGAGTGGTCAACAAGAAATCATTTTAGACCCAACACTGAGCAATACTGCAGGGAAAAACTCAGGAACTCCCTCCCAGAGACTGCTGCTTACCAGGGGAGGCTGAAGGGAGTTGTATTTTGGGTCACAGACCCTAAAGGACTGTGACAGCAGTGTAGTACATCAGGCAACACACAAGGGCTGAGCTTAATTGATTGGGTTTTATTATTAGAGTTTTTTCCTGCTTTCTAAGGCTGGTAGAAAAAGGCACAGAGGCTGAGTGCTGCTGACAGCCAGGGATGACTGCTTGGTAACAGGAGAAAAGGCAGCTAATGATCCCCAAGACAACTGGGAGTCCTAGAGCAGTGTTAGCCCAAAAGCAAGAAGGGTAAATAAATCTGCTCCATTTCCTTAACAAAGACTCTGCTTCTGCCCCTCCCCAGGCTCCTCCAGGAGCTTCCTTTTTTCCTGTATCTTTGTAACACCCCAAACAGTGGAAGTGAAATTGGCCAGGCCAAACTCAAGCCCCAGAACAGAAGGCACTGTTGGTGCTCCTGCAGGGCGCTCCCAGCAGCCTCAGACAATTAACAGCTTCCAGAGCTCCCTGCCTGGCAAGACCCAAGCTTTACAAAGGCTTACCTGAAGCTTTCCTAACCACTTCGATTGAGGTATAGTGGCAGAGGGCTGCAGCAGCTAGTGTCCTGTACTGGAAGTCCAAAGAATTCACATCCAGAATACACAGGTCTAAAAGCTGGGGAAGCAGAAGGGTGGAGGAAATGAGCATTACAGGTTTTAACAAGAGGACACTCCCAGTGCAGTGCTTACAGCAGTGCTCCTCCACTGGTGCTGGAGAAGGTGGCAGAAATGGCATGGCCCTGGTTTAACTTTTGCACCAGTGGGTCTCAGAGAGGTGTTGCAAACCACTTTGTGCTCTGGGAGTAACACACAAAGCACTCTGCCTGTACAGACTGAAGCAGACCAGGAAGCTCTTGTCCTAAAACATCACCTAGCAGCTCAGTGGCTGCCACCAGCCTACTCTTCAGGAAGACTCTCTGAGGCTGGACACAACACCCCCATACAAAATAAGGCAGAACCACAGCAGCTTCTACACAGTCAAAACTCTGCTCAGGCTCTTGGGGAGCTACACAAGACACAGTTGCAGAGAATGGTGGTAGAAAGCAGCCAACTGTCCAGAGCCTCTCTGCAGCTGTGTGCAGAACTGATTAGGAGAATAAAATCACCAAGAGAGCTTTATAATTCTAGTGTCCAAAAAAGCCTTCAAGCAGGCAAGAGCACGGAGACAAGCAGCAGATGGGTTCTTCCCCTCCAGTGGGGTTCTGGGGCAGAGTCAAGCTTGCCCTTTCCCTTAACAAAGTAACAGGTGAGGTGAAACAAGGCCAAGCAGCCTTGAGAGTCTTTGGGGATGTTCAGTTGTGCTGCAACCATTCCACAAAACCCATTCCCTGATGCAGTTTAACACCTACCTGTGCTATCTGAATGAACTGTTCCTGAGAATACTGAGGTAGCAGCACTTCTGGAATGTCCTTCAGAGCATCCACCTGAAGGTAGAGGTTCAGCCAAGAGACGATTGTCACTGGACAGAGCTCCCATTTTAAAGCCTGCAAATATTAAACACAGTTAAGGACCTTAAACCATGCAAGGGTAGTTCTGTGCTCCAAACTGTTTCCCCACTCCTCCCCACCCCAGTTTGCTTAGCTTACTGCACAGCTCCTCAAAAGACCCTGAGGATTCCGTGCAGTTTCAAGGAGATTCCCTGCAGAGTGCATCCTGACTGCTCTTTCAAGAGCCTGTACTCCAGGCAGCACAAACAGGTACCCCTAGAAGATGCCACTGCACAGATGCAGGCTTTCTGCTTCCAGAAGCTGGGAAATGAGAGCCTTTCCCCAAGCCTTCAGGCTAGCTCAACTCTCCTAAGGAAGGATAAAAGTGTAAGGAGTTCTGTGAGAGTAAAGATGGATCCCTTCCACCTTAAGGAGCACTGAGTAGTGCCACTTCTCCCCTGCAGGCTTCCTGGGCAGCAAAGGACCCTGGCAAGGGCAGTACATTACAGTGACTGCTTTCTGGTCTGCCCCACAGGGGAAAGCCCTTCACCTCAGACAGGGGCTGCAGTGAAGTGCACATGCAGTGCAGGTTTGGTTGTTTAGCAGAAACAAGGGCAGAGACTCATAGAATGATTTGGGTTGGAAGGGACCTTCAAGATCATCCAGGTCCAACCCCCTGCCATGGGCAGAGACACCTCCCACCAGCCCAGGTTGCTCAAGGCCTCATCCAGCCTGGCCTTGAACACCTCCAGGGAGGGGGCATCCACAACCTCCCTGGGCAACCTGTGCCAGTGTCTCACCACCCTCACTGGAAAGAATTTCTTCCTGCTCTCCAGTCTCAATCTGCCGCCCTCAAGCTTCAATCCATTCCCTCTCATCCTTTCACTACAAGGCCTTGTCAAAAGTCCCTTCCTGGCTTTCTTGTGGTCCCCTTCAGGTACTAGAAGACTGCCCTAAGGTCTCCCTGGAGCCTTCTCCTCTCCAGGCTGAACAGCCCCAACTCTCTCAGCCTGTCCCCACAGGGGAGGTTCTCCAGCATTCTGATCATCTTCTGACCCTCCTCTGTACCTGCTCCAGCAGCTCCATGTCCCTCTTGTGCTGGAGGCAGTGCTGCTGATGGGGTCTGAGCAGAGCAGAGGGGCAGAATCCTCTCCCTGTGCTGCTGCTCTCCTTGCTTTGTCTGCAGCTCAGCACACAGCTGCCTGCTGGGCTGCCAGGGACCATTGTTGACTCATGGAGAGAGGTTTTCCACCAACTGACACCCCCAAGTCCTTCCCCTCCTTTCTAAAGCAAGTGGGTGACCTTAAAGTTCAAGGCTCAGCTGGGCAGCCTTTCAAGCAGCAAGCTGAGCAGAGGTATTACCTTTAACATGATGAGCTCCATCCTCACAATGTCATCTTCGCTGCAAGCACCATCAGTGACGTAGGCAAACTCCTGTATTTTAGGAGCATAGATTTCCTTTGAAGAGAGGGAGAGGAGAAGTGAAGCTCAGAGGTCCTTGCAACCCTAAGCAAGCCTGAAAAGATCACTGGCAAACACTTTTCAGTCCATACTGAAATGCTAACATTTCCTATGCTAGCAGAGGGGTTTGCCCATGAAGTGACTTGAAACTCACAGGGTGAGGAGCAGCTAAAGCCAAGCTACTTGCAGTAGAACAGGTCAGACTGATTGTGGCTCTCTTAGCTTTTGGGGAAACAAATGCTGAGCAGCCAAGCAGAACACCTTGCTTCCTGCTCAGCCACCCCATCTGATGTGAAGCAGACATGGTCCCAACTGTCCCAGAGCCCACTGCTGTCAGGAGTGGCTTTGCTGACACAGGCACCTGCAGTGCCAGTGCTGCTGGCACAGATTTATTCTCTTTCAGAAGGCAGAGCAATGTGGAGGGAAACTCCCACAGCCACTGCAGCTAGCAGAAGCCATGGGGAAGAAGGGGTTAACAAAGACCTTTCCCAGCTGGGGCCACTTAACTGCTTCCCTACTGACACCCCATGCACTCCCACAGGACAGACAACTGCACACTGCTTTGGCTTTAGGAACAGCAGCCAGCTGGGGGGAATTCCAAGCATGGAATGGAGTACCCCAGATTTCCCTCTCAGCCTGGCCTTCCACACACTACACAGAAGCCCACTCTTGGCTTGTAGGTGCAGCACACAGTCACCCACCACCATCACTGCACTTCCAGAGGAGACCACTCTGGGTTTACTGCAATGTCAGCCTGACCTACAGCAGAGGGAGGCTGGGGCTTGGGTTTGTTCACACGCATTCCTGATGTTGTTTACCAACAACTGTTGCATGCTTGGAAGAAGACAAAACAAACCCAGGTCTTTCCTTAGCACACCTGCATGCCTTTAAGTTCATGCTGTCTCCTTCCCTGCTGCTGAGCAAAGGGAGGACAGAGACTGCACTCCAAGAAATTGACAGACTCAAGCTGCAGCAGGGGAGGTTTAGGCTGGAGGTGAGGAGAAAGTTCTTCCCAGCAAGAGAGATTGGCCATTGGGATGTGCTGCCCAGGGAGGTGGTGGAGTCACCATCCCTGGAGGTGTTCAAGAGGGGATTGGATGTGGCACTTGGAGCCATGGTTTAGTTGTCATGAGGTGTTGGGTGACAGGCTGGACTTGATGGTCTCTGAGGTCTTTTCCAACCTTATTGATTCTATGATAACAATTTCCCCTTCTGGCCTTAAGTGTTGCATGACCACCACCGAGCTCAGCAGACTCAGGCAGAAGTAGTAAGGTTCTGTGATGCTGTGAAATGTCACCACTGCCTCTTTAGAGGCTCCAAACTTCATAGCCTCCTCCCCATAACAGAGCTTCTTACCTCCAGTTTGGAAGCAATGAACAGTGAGGTAATTCCTATGAGCTGGAGCATGCTCTTGTTAATGTTCTTCTGTGTCAACATGAATCTATCAAAAAAGTCTTGAGCTAGGTAGAAGGTTTCCCTGTGGAGTGCATACACCTCACATACCTGCAAGAGGACAAAGAGAATGCAGTTTGCTCTAACAAAGGCCTGTGTGCACACATGGAGGCATTCAGGCTGGAGCAGTGACACAGTTCTTCTGCACACACCAAGTGCTGCATAGCTGGCTGTGTTGGGATGCTGTGGTTAGTATGGGACTGGAAGCAGCTTTTTCCCCATGCTCCCAACTAAGCACAGATTGGCTGTGATGCATTTGTAACCCTTTCCAAGCAAGATCCTGCCGATACCAAGACCCTTCAGATGCCAGCCAATAATGCAGGACTTTCTTCTACTCTTTTCATTAAAACAATCACTAGTAAATCAGCAACAGCATCAGGGGCTGACATTTAAGAGCTCCTGACATAAGACAGGGCCAGGCTGGTAAGTCCAGTGAGTTGTGAATTCAGAGCTCCAAACCTAATCAGTCCCTATCAATTCCAATGCAGATGTCTCAAAAAGATTCCACTCCCTCCCTCCGAGTGCTGTGGCAAGTGACATCTCCTACAGGTTCACCTACAAAACACAGCACCACCACAGGATTGCAGAGCTGCTGCTGGAGATCCTGGGAAGATGAGGCTGCTTTTAGAAGTCCCAGAGGGCCCACAGTGAGTGAGACCTCCCAGCCAGTATGCTTCATGAGCTAGCAGTGCCTTCCATCAGCAGTTCTTGCAGGAGCCATCTCTTCCAGACCATCTCAGTTTAACAAAGCACATGGTGAAAGTGCTCTCCAGCCTGCTGGTAAATGCAGGGGTAGCCTTCTCCTCCTCAGACCTGCCCTCTCAGTGAGGGGAGACCTCATCACTCTCTACAGCTACCCAAAAGGAGGTAGGGGGTTGGTCTCTTCTCCCTAGTAACAAGTGACAGGACAAGAGGAAATAGCCTCAAGTTGCACCCAGGGAGGTTTAGGTTGGATCTTAAAAGAAAATTCCTCCCTGAAAGTGTTCTCAAAGGCTAGCAGAGGCTCCCCAGGGAGCTGGCTGAATCCCCAGCCCGGGAGGGGTTTCAGAGAGGCAGAGGTGTGGTGCTGAGCGACACGGTTTAGCCCCAGCCCTGGCAGAGCTAGAGACTGGTTGGAGTGGATGACCTGCAAGGTCTTCTCCAAGCAAAACAATTCTGTGCCTCTAAGTGCAAAAATTAAGTACTATTGCTCATTGCCCTGTGTGGAAGGTTCAGCATCTCCTGCCAGGGAAGGCCTGACTGCAGCTCACCCAAGAGCAGTAGCTTGTAAGCCTTTTGTTGCAAACTAGTTTGGCCACTTGTCACCACTGTACATTTTGCTGTTAGATCTTCATGAAGAGCTGTGCTCTGGTTCATCACCAGCATAACACACAACAAAGTCAGCAAGAGAACACACCTCCAAGAGCCAGTCCAACAGTATTGATCTCATGTGAGGCTGCAGGCTGGAGTGGAGCGATGTGAAGTGTTTGCAGTGAGCATATCTGTTCTCCTTCTTCAGGATGTTGAGCCAGACATCTTTGGAGTTTCCCCAGCTATGGAAGGAAGTTACACAAAGCTACTGTTAAGGTGACATACACCCTCACAGGAGGAGGAGAAAAACAGTACTTATTGTTTACAGATATGCAGGAACAGAAAGAAGAATGGTACATAATGAACGGCCCTCGTGCTAACTGAGGCCTTCAGCAGATGAGCCTGGCCCAGGGCTGTCCCTGCCCATGGCAGGGAGGTTGCAGGAGATGACCTCTGAGGTGCCTTCCAACCTGAGCCAATCTGTCATTCCATGATAATTAGAAAACTGAAGGTGCTTTGAGCATGAGGAGAGGCTGAGGGAGCTGGGGTTGCTTAGCCTGGAGAAGAGGCGGCTCAGGGGAGACCTTCTTGCATCTTTTTTTGGACATCAGATTGTGTGGGATGAAGAGACAAGCAGAGACATGGGCTGAGTGCTGCACACAAACTCCACACAGCTTCAGGTTTGACTGCAGCAGTTCAGCATATTTGCCAAAACACAAACAACTGCTGCAACTGGTAAACTTACTTGAGCTCTGGCAAAGGTGATGGGTTTATGAAGAGGTTCCTGAACCTGTATTTTTTGAACCTGGAGAAGTCAGTGGTGACTGGTTCCTTGTGAGGAGTTTCAATAATGATGCAAGGTGAGATGCCTCCTGTTATTGTGGGTGGCCAACAACTCTGCAACAAGAACAAGGTATCTCTTCAGTGCTGATTTTATGAAGAGAACAGGAAAGCCAAGAAGGGGATTACAGTAACAACAGCAAATGTAACCTATCAGAGCCTTTCTGGACCTCAGCATCTATTCAAGTACTGAAACCAAGACAGAGATTAAATACCAGCAAAGCCTTCTGCAGTCAAGATGGAGCAGGAAGAAACAAATCTGATAAACAGGCAGCTGTCTCTATGAACCCACAAGTAACCCATCCACTGTTTGAGCTGCTCAGCTACAGTACATAAGGCAGAGGTACTCATCACCACCACACCACAGCACACTAGGTTGCTGGTCCTACCTACTTATCTACACAAAGAGAAAAGAAAGGAGAGGGTGGAGGTTCTGCTGTATCTCAGTGGAAATTCAGCAACTTGTTATCTTCCAGCTAAGCAGTCCAGAGAGGAGCCACCCACCTCGGCTCCAGAGCTAGATACCCACCAAGCAACAGCTGTGAACTCTCTCTCAGCTCGCCAATGCCAAGTATAAGATGCAATGACTCCAAAGGAGAAGTGCTCAAAGCTCGTGCAGAAAGCTTCAGAGAAGGAATCCTAGATTATGCTAGTTAACTCTGCAACTTGATTTGCTAACACTTATTTGGTTGTACATAACCAACACAAGTCAGGAGGTATCAAATGCATGGAGCATATGCAGTGCTGTAATGGCTGCCAGCCTTCAAAATGGTGACACAGAACTTCGTGCTCTGTGGAGTCAGAGGGGGATCCCATTCACAAAGGATGGCAACATCTGCCCCTGAACACAGAAATTCTTCCTACATCTGCTCCACAAGGTAAACTACAACTGATTTCCTCAGTGTATCCAAACCTATTTATAGCCAAACTGAAGTACCCCAAGACTGATGTTAGATGTTCCAGCAGAATTGATCTTGACAGCACACACCTAGGAGAAAGGAAGACCTTGCTTCTCCTCTCCTCTGATCCTCACTGGCCAAAGCCCACTCCTCACTGCTTTTGTCAGCTTTGATGCTTGTTGAATTGACTCAGCAGAAGGTCCAACTCTCTAACCTGGCAGAACATTAACTGTTGCTAATCTGGCACTACAACATGTTAAACCTCCATACTGCTCCACTGGATGAGAGCCGAAACTGGAACAACACAGGGCATGGAATGCACAGCCAGCTATCAAGGAAGGAAAGACAGAGGAGCAGGGTTTCTCCCTTTCAGCAACAGCTAAGTTGTGAGACACAGCTTCACCTCAAGCACAGCTGCTGACTGACTCTACATGGCATTTTCCCCCTACACAGAGTTTGCAGAGCCAACTAACTTCACAACCAGGAGAGTTTTGCTTCACCATAGCCGATACTCTCGTCTGCTTTACACCCAGCAGAACTGCAAGCCAGGCTGTTTGCAACAGAAAGTCACATTATTTTACTAGTCCCCTCCAAAATAAACAACTGTAAAACCCCTCACTTCGTTTAGGAGTAGCTTGTATCAGTTAAAAGAGATTCCAAAGCCAATTTAAGTAATCAAAAGGACTGTTAAATTAAAGAAGGCCTACATAGTGATGAGTCGTCTTGGCTAAAGGGCTGTGAAACCACACCTTGAGTTACAACAAGTGCAATGATCTTGTTTCAACTTGCCTCTAGGCCTTACCTGCTCTGTCTATAAAGTGATTCTGAAATATTTAGGTTTATTCATGCTCTTATACCTAACCTCACCCTGCAGTGGTTTCCACAGGAAGAGACCCTTTATCTGCAACAAAGCCATGAGTACAAAAAGCAGAAACAGATAAAAAGATGCTAAAGTGCTGAGCTCCCATAGATTGTACTGACCAAAGGGAGGCACTTCCCCTACTCAATACCTTCTGGAGTGGAATACACAGCTTCACACCCATCAGCATAAACCCAGACAGACTCCTTTCACCTAGTTTGAACCAGTATTCAGGATTGAATTACCTTAATCTCATATTGATGTTTTTTAGCTATTTTCCCATCTTCTCTCTTCTTAATCTCCTGCTGAGAAGAGAGACACTCATCAGTAACACTGACAACGACCAGCACACCCTACTGCTGCTCCTGCCCCCCACTTTCTGACTCAGCAGAGTAGATCTTCTCCCACCCAAATACACTGGAGAATTTTCCATGTCATTAAGCTTTTCAAGTTGCCCAAACTGATCACCTCTGCTGTTCTCTTTTTTCGGGTTTGGAGATGTTCTGGTGCCTGCAGCTCTTGTGGGGACTCTTCTTGGCATGACAGTGGCTGCTGCTGCTTGGCTTGCAAACGGCTACTGCAAAGAGCACAAGATTGGGCATTAGGAGAGCAGCAGCAGTTAGATGCACACAAATAAGCTTAATGTATGATGATGCTAACAGCTTACCTGCGCCTTGACATCTTTGGGTTGCAAAAGCTCTACCTGGATCAGAGGAATAAAGATAAGCTCAGTTAATGGACTCTCAATAAGCTAGAACCAAGTTCTGTACCTAGCATCATGAGACACCACAAAGAGCAGCATGGTTTATGCAGATGAAAGAGAAGGGCAGAGGTATTTTATTGGTGTGAGGAACACCTGAGTAGAGGACATCTGTGGTACATAACCACAGGCAGCTCCATGTCCTGTGGGGTTTACACTGCTAAAGAGGTTTACAGAGAGATGTCCATGTATGCTAGTGGTCAGTTTGGCTCTGGGTAGCTGGGCTCACCTTGACCAAGAGGAGAGCAGCGAGGGGGCGGGGGGAAGCCGTAGAGGGAGATTTCAAAAGCGAAAGGATGTGGGGGGGGTGGGATGTGGGTTCCCTAGGGCCGTAATCCCCTCACACACTCCCTCTACATCCTGCACACCACAGCCACCAGGCACCCACAGAGACACGCGTTTTGCCAGTGCAGCAGCTCCTTCTGGGGGGATTTCGGCGGCAGCCCCCCACACCTGCCGGGATGGGCCGTGCAGAGCCGAGCCGGGCCGCCCGCCGCCTCCCGCGCTCCCGCCGCGCGGGTTCCGCGCCAATTTGCAGAGAGCGGGGAGGCGGCGGCCTGCGCTGCGCCCGGCCGGCGGGACGCCTCGGGGCGCAACGGAGGTCAGCCCGGGCTGGGGGCAGCGCTGCTGCCCGCCCTCGTCCTACTCTCCGAGAAGGGCCGAGCTACCGCCTGTCCCCCTCCCCTTCACGGTCGAGGGGTGCTGAGGGGATGCGTGAGGGGGCAGGGAGCGGGGCAGGATCGCGGTACCCCCTCCCCCGCGCTCCCGCCTTGCTGCGAGCCAGGCTCCCTCCAAAACCTGGGGGAAAAGGCGCGGGGGAACCCTGGCACACAGGGACACCCGCCCTCAGCTGGGAGCAATCCCGCAACGGGAGACTCCCTCCAGCACGGGCTGGGACGGGGGCAGTGCACGGACAGAGGACTGGGGGGGTCCACACCAGGCACCCTCCCACCAAGCCCCTGCCCTGAAGGCCGGGGCGGGGGCGGCCGGGACCCGCCGGGGTGGGGTGAGCGCGGGCCGGCAATCGGGGTCAGCCCGCCAAGCGGCTCAGCCCCAGCTTCCCCACCCCCACCGCGCCCGGCTCCCTCCAAAACCTGGCAGCCCGCCCCCCGCCACCCCCACGGGGCTGCCGGCCGCCGGGCGGCCCCGAGGTGGGGTGGCGGGATAGAGGGGGAGGCGATGGCAGGTTCCCGCCGACACCCTAGTCTGCCAGCGATGCCCACCCGGACCACCTCCCCTCGCAGTGGCTTCCCGCACAGCTCCCTGCCCCCGGCGGGAGGGCACCGCAGGGACGGATGAAGCTGCGCGCGGACACTCACCCACAACCCTCCTCAGCCGCTCTCCCTCCAAAACTGCCAGGGCGGAGAGCCGGCCTCCCCGCTCCCGCCCGCCGCCCCGCGCCACCTCATAACTCACCGCGAATGCACCCCTCATACCGGCAACGAATCTACCGGTACCGCCACCGCCACCACCATCATCATCATCATCCCCGCCACTGCCAATACCATTACTGCTACCACCATCATCACTATCGCTAGCATCGCTGCTGCTACAACCACCGCCGCGCCACCCCCCATTCTCACTAACAGGACCCTCTCCCGCCACCCCCGCGCACCTCTGCCGCTGCCGCCCGGGCCGCGCTGCTCAGCTGGCGCCGGCGCCAAGTCGCTATATAGCGCGGCCCGGGCCCGCGCTGCGCATGTGCGAGGGCGGCAGACAGCTCCCCTGCCCGCCCTCCGCCAGCGCCCGCGCCCCGCTCGCCCCAGCGCCGCCCCTTCGCCGCGGGGCCGCCCCAGAGAAACCGGCAATCCCGCCCGCCACCGGACACCCCCCTCGTCCCACCTGCCCACCCAGGTTTCCTTGGCGGAGGCGTCCCGAGAGAGCGGAGAGCAGTGCCGGTAGGAGCGCTGCCAGCATGCAGAGAGAGCCCGCCCGCTGCCCCGGCCGCTCTCCCCTCACCGCCGTTCCCTCGCCGGCGGAGCACCTCTGGCACAGTCATCCCGATCGGCCGCATCAAGCCGCGGGCCCACGGTCCGCCGGGGCAGCCGCTCCACCGGGGCAGCCACACGCGCCCCGCACGCCGCGCGCCCGGCAGAGCGCCGCTGGCCCGCCCCGGGGCGGGGCTGGCGGCCGCCGCCACCAATGGGAACGCGCCACTCCGCGGCAACGTGCAGCGGGCGGTGGAATGTAAACACGGCCCCGCCGCGCGCGCGCCCCGCCCCGGCCCCGGAGCGGGCCGGCTCCTGCCGCCCGCCAGCCTCAGGGCAGCCGGCCGCCGGGCCAGGCCGGGCCGGCGTCGCTACCGGCAGCCCCTGTCAGCCGGCACGCGTTCCCCCGCCCCCACCGCTACCCCTGCCGGTCGCGGGTGTCGGCTCTCAGCCCCTTGGCGCCATCCCGTTTGTACCCTCTGGCAGCGGCCTCCTGACGTACCCGCGCCCCACTGCTGTAGGAGCAGTTCCGTGGCATCCCGCGTCAGCTCGCTGCCTGATGGGTATCACGCATCTCTGCGCACAAGGATGCCCCCCAAAGGCACACAGATCTGCTGGGGGGGAGGAAGGGGCTGGGCCTCCCCCTCCAAAACCTCCCCCTCCAAAACCTTATCTTTCTGCCTTCATTTTTGCAGCGTATTTAACCAAACAGAAATCCATCCCAGCAGAAAACAAGACTCCCTCGAGCACAGCCTCCATAGCCTCCCACGGGTGTCCCTGTCCCCTGCCCAGTAGCTTTCCACACACATCAGCCATGCTCACGGCCACCCTTCTGGGTCCCAGAACAGCAGCGCCCACTGCTTCACCTTCCCTTTCTCAACCAAGACAGGATGCTGAAGCTTACCCAAAGTGCCAGGCACACCTCAGTCACCAGTAACGTCACAGAGTGGTCTGGGTTGGAAGGGACTTCCGAATGTCACCTAGCCCAACATCCTCTGCAGTAAGCAGGGGCATCCTCGACTAGATCAAGGGTCACGTGGAGTTTGCTTAATAAATATCCTAAAAAGTGAAAAAACAAATCCACGCTCCCCCAAACGCACCCAAACCCCACAGCACCATAGACTTACAACGCTGCCAGCACGCACTTGATTTCTTTACAACACCCACATGGAGGCAGGCAGCTAGCTCCTCACCTCAACGCAGGGCACCTGCAGCTGCTTTGCTGATGAGAAATAATGTCTACTTTCCCTCTCCTCTCCTGCAGTGCAGGGCACAGTGCTGCAAAACAGCACCAAGACAAGCTACAGCTGCCTTCAAGTAAACTTGCCTCACCCTCACTGTTGTTTCTTTTTCAGTTCTGCTTTTTCTTTTCCCAAATGTAATGCTATTAAAATGTAAACATGTTTGTTGTTTTCCCCCCTCCAAATAGTAATTAAGCATGATAAACCAGGTTTGGGGTGATTAGCTTCTCATAGCTTTGCCATTTGAAAAGGCAAGAGAAAAAACAATGCAGCCCTCCCAAGGCAGGGAAGTTATTGTATGCTCACTAACAGTTGTTTAATAGGTCACAAGATTTGGCCAGCAAGGGCCATCTCTTAACCATGGATGTTTACAGAACCTGATGGACTGGGGGCAATCACTGAATCACAGAATTATTGAGACTGGAATAGACCTCTGAGATCATCAAGTCCAGTCTATGACCTAACAGCACCACCTTGACCAGACCATGGCACTAAGTGCCACATCCAATCTGTCTTTAAACACCTCCAGGGACAGCAACTCCACCACCTCCCTGGGTAGTCCATTCCAGTTTCTAACTCCCCTTTCCATGAAGAAGTGCTTCCTAACATCCAACCTAAACCTCCCCTGGCACAGCTTCAGGCCATGCCCTCTCATCCTGTCACAAGTTGCCTGGGAGCAGAGCTCGACCCCCACCTGACTGCCACTTCCCTTCAGATAGTTGTAGAATGTGATAAGGTCCCACCTGAGCCTCCTTTTCTCCAGGCTGAACACCCCCAGCTGCCTCAGCCTCTCCTCATCACACTTGTCCTCCAGCCCCTTCTCCAGTCTCATCACTCTCCTCTGGACATGCTCCAGCACCTCAAGATCCTTCCAGCAGTGAGGGCCCAGAGCTGCGCACAGTGCTCGAGGTGAGACCTCACCAGTGCTGTGTACAGAATCACATTATGCAAACTTCCTGCACTGCAGATGTGCAAGATAGACACTGCAGCTACCCAGCCTCTTCAGCTCTGCTAAACATCCCGTGTCCAGTTCTGGGGCCCTCAGTTTAGGAAGGATGTTGACTTGCTGGAACGTTTCCAGAGAAGGGCAACAAAGCTGGGGAGGGGTCTGGAGCACAGCCCTGTGAGGAGAGGCTGAGGGAGCTGGGGTTGCTTAGCCTGGAGAAGAGGAGGCTCAGGGGAGACCTTCTTGCTCTCTACAACTCCCTGAAGAGAGGTTGTAGCCAGGTGGGGGTTGGTCTCTTCTCCCAGGCAACCAGCACCAGAACAAGAGGACACAGTCTCAAGCTGTGCCAGGGGAGGTTTAGGCTGGATGTCAGGAAGAAATTCTTCCCAGCAAGAGAGATTGGCCATTGGAATGTGCTGCTTGGGGAGGTGGTGGAGTCACCATCACTGGAGGTGTTCAGGAAGAGCCCAGATGAGGCACTTGGTGCCATGGTTTAGTTGCTTAGATGGTGTTGGGTGATAGCTTGGACTCAATGATCTCAAAGGTCTCTTCCGACCTGGTTAATTCTAATTCTAAAAGGGATGTGGGAAAACAAACAAACAACAACAACAAACCACCACAAACCAGTTAGCTGTTCAAACCCACTGGCACTTAGAAACAGTCTTTGTCAATTGCCTATATTGCACCAGCTCATTAAAGAAATCTATCTCATAGCTCAAAATGCCTAAACCAGATGTGCAGGTAGCTCAGTTAGTTGATCTTCACTGAAGTCCACCAGCAAAACACATCCTGTTGTCTGGAACTGCATCTCCCTCCCTTATCACCTGCTACAGAGAGAAGGTGGTGTCCTGAATTTGAGCAAACTTGACCTAACTTTAATCTCAAGCCTTGAACTGACTTGCTGAAGCTGAAAGCCTGCCATAACCCAATGTTTCTGGAACTTCACGAAGGAACTAGCAAGAGGAGCAAGGGGAGGCTCAGGGGAGACCTTATTGCTGTCTACAACTACCTAAAGGGAGGTTGTAGCCAGGTGGGGTTGGTCTCTTCTCCCAGGCAACCAGCACCAGAACAAGAGGACACAGTCTCAAGCTGTGCCAGGGGAAGTTTAGGCTGGAGGTGAGGAGAAAGTTCTTCACTGAGAGAGTTGTTAGCTGCTGGAATGTGCTGCCCAGGAAGGTGGTGGAGTCGCCATCCCCCGAGGTGTTCAAGAGGGGATTGGACGTGGCACTTGGTGCCATGGTTCTGTATTCATGAGGTGGTGCATGACAGGTTGGGCTTGATGATCTTTGAGGTCTTTTCCAACCTTATTGGTTCTATGATTCTAAGAGAGGAGAGACAAAACATGCTTTTTTTTTCCCCTCTAGAAAACCTCCACTCAACAGATGCTTGGCGAATTCTTACTTGCTGATTTACTAGACCAGAGCAAAATGTCCTTATAAAGGCAAATACCTGTGCTGAAAATGTCTGAGGAGCAGTCCTGAGATACAGAACATAGAATTAACCAGGTTGGAAAAGGCCTTTGAGATCATCGAGTCCAACCTATCACCCAACACCATCTCATCAACTAAACCATGCCTCATCCAGTCTCTCTTTAAACACTTCCAGGGATAGTGACTCCACCACCTCCCTGGGCAGCCCAAGCCCAGACCTGCAGCACTAGGACTGGGCACTAGGATGCTACCATTTCTAAATTCAAGAACAAGCTATTATGCCAAGAAAGAAGTAAAAGCAGTTTACAGACAAAGATGTGAAGTATTCTAGGGCGACACATGCAAAAATAGCTCCTGAGCATGATGAGACTACGTTCATTTAAAACTAGATTTGCCTCGCTGTGACCTTGGAAACTTCAGACTTTGAAGCACAGCCTGAGCCATGAGCCTGTATGGCTCATGCTTAGTGTTCACACTCGGAATTGAAACAGTAGGAGGCGAGTTAGCTTTAATTTTGCATTCTCCCTCCAGCTTTGTGGCAAGATAGTAGGCAAGTTGTGAAGTTCACGGGAAAAGCTTTTTGCTCTGGACACAAGATGAGCCTCATCCCAATGCTAAGGATACTTTCTGTACCCTTGGGGTCTTACTCCATACCTGAGGTCTGCCAGAAGCCTCACTGTGTAGGCTTCCTGTTTCACCAGTTGTTTCAACCTTGAAAAGCCCTCTTTTAATGTTTTAAAACAGCCATGTTGTCATTCCTTAGTTAAAAAAAGAGCTTTTCTTCCCACTGTTTTTTTCCCCTCCTTCAGGTGCATGGAAGATAAATTCCATAGCACATTGTGAAAGCAGAATATTGCAGAGCAGGAAGAGTTGCCTAAAACCTGAAGGCATCAGGTCTGCCATGATCAGATCCCAGTACAAAGGCTGCACACTGCTCATTTTTCCCCCACACCTTTTGATGTGAGCTGCTGCAGGTCATGTGCCACTGGGTTTTGTGGGTTTTTACCTCAGAGCTGGAAAAATCATAGAATCATAGAATCAATAAGGTTGGAAAAGACCTCAGAGATCATCAAGTCCAACCTAGTACCTAACATGTCATGGCAACTAAACCAGGGCACCAAGTGCCACATCCAATCCCCTCTTGAACACCTCCAGGGACGGGGACTCCACCACCTCCCTGGGCAGCACATCCCAATGGCCAATTACTCTTTCTGGGAAGAACTTTCTCCTCACCTCCACCTTGAGTCCTCTGTCCAGTTCTGGGCCCCTCGGTTTAGGAAGGACTTCGAGACACTTGAAGGTGTCCAGAGAAGGGCAACAAGGCTGGGGAGAGGCCTTGAGCACAGCCCTGTGAGGAGAGGCTGAGGGAGCTGGGGTTGCTTAGCCTGGAGGAGGCTGAGGGGTGACCTCATTGCTCTCTACAACTACCTGAAAGGTGGTTGTAGCCAGGAAGGGGTTGGTCTCTTCTCTCAAGCAACCAGCACCAGAACAAGAGGACACAGTCTCAAGCTGCACCAGGGGAAGTTTAGGCTGGAGGTGAGGAGAAAGTTCTTCACTGAGAGAGTCATTTGTCATTGGCATGTGCTGCTCAGGGAGGTGGTGGAGTCACCGTCCCTGGAGGGAACTGGACGTGGCACTTGGTGCCATGGTCTAGTCATGAGGTCTGTGGTGACAGGTTGGACTCAATGATCTTTGAGGTCTCTTCCAACCTTGGCAATTCTGTGATCCTGTGATCCTGTTCCCAAGGATAGGAGCAGTATTTCAGCACGAACATTTGCAGCACAGCTCCGCTGTGACCCAGGCACAAAATAGCACAGAAGATCACACTCTGCACTCCTACTTAGTTGCAGTAACTATTTTGCTATCACTGTTTGCTTATGCTGCTAGGCTTTGTCCTTTTGACTCACAACCATGTCGTCAGAGCTGTTCTGTGGCTTAGGGGCAAGGGAAAGGCTTGCTCCAGGATGAGCAGCTCTGGTGAGGCCATACCTTGAGTATTGTGTCCAGTTTTGGGCACCTCAATACAAGAGAGATGTGGTGGTGCTGGAGCCAGTGCAGAGGAAGGCAAGGAAGCTGAAGAAGGGCCTGGAGAATAAATCTTGTGCAGAGAGACTGAAGGAGCTGGGGATAGTTACTCTGAAAAAGAGGAGGCTGAGGGGAGGCCTCATTGCTGTCTACAACTACCTGAAAGGATGTTGTGGAGAGGTTGGTGCTGGTCTCTTCTCACAGTGATAGAGCAAGAGGGAATGGCCTCAAGCTGTGACTGGGTAGGTTTAAACTGGACAGTAGGAAAAAAAATGTCCTAGCAAGAGTGGTCAGGCATTGGAACAGGCTGCCCAGGGAGGTGGTTGAGTCACCAACCCTGGATATGTTTAAAGGTGGTTTGGATGTGGTGCTTGGGGATATGGTTTAGGGGCGACCCTTGTGGAGTAGGGTTAATTGCTGGGCTTGGTGATCCTGAGGGTTTTTTCCAACCTGAATGTTTCTGTGAGCCTCATTGTAAAAACAATGAAGAGGAGTTCTAAGCCTATTTATTGCAGAATGGCTCCAGCTACACAGCCTAAGCAAAGCACTATTAAAGCTTTATACCCTACTAAAGAGGAAGTGGCACCCTTCCCAAACTTTATATACATACTTTTAAATTATCATTATTTTTCACTTCCCCCCCTATTGAACAGCATGGGATAACTTGGAACCCCAAGAGCTCACCACCTTTGGTTTCTGTTAAAACCTGTAATACTCTGCTGCTTTCCTACTTGTTTCATTTCAGAGACTTTTTGAAACAAGGGCATGGTCCAGTTAAGATGCATTCATATTTTGAAGACCTTACAGGAGTGACTATTTGGGGCTGCTTTCTGATTTGGTGTGGAGAGAGCCTATATGTCCTAAAGGACCTTGTGGAGAGGTTGTGCTGGTCTCCTCTCACAGGTAGTGATAGAACAAGAGGGAATGGCCTCAAGCTGCCACTGGGTAGGTTTAGGCTGGACATTAGGAACCTTTTTTTCATGGCAAGAGTGGTCAGGGATTGGAATGTGCTGCCCAGGGAGGTGGTGGAGTACCCAAGCCTGGATGTGTTTAAAGGTGGTCTGGATGTAGTGCTTGGTGATATGGTTTAGGAGTGAACCTTGTAGAGTAGGGTTCTTGGTGGGACTTGGTGATCCTGAGGCTCTCTTCCAACCTGAATGCTTCTGTGATTCTTGCTGTGATTCTGTGAAGAACCTCTTAGCTAAAATATAGCATAGAGCAAACCTTTTAGTCACAAGCGTGTGAATATGCTTTTCTAAGGTTAGTATCAGCAACAGAGAGCATAGGCAATGACCAGCTGTTGATAACCAGCCTGTATGATAATCAGATCAGATCAAACAGTTCTAACAGTTTTATAACAGAGGAAGAAAACATCAAGTGGAGGTCAAGAGTGAATGAATGTAATAACCCTTACGGTCTGCAGAGTCCAGGCTACAATCCTGTAGCACAATGCAAGGATTTCTCCTCTGGCTTTTAAAACAGGGCCAGGGAGAAGCAGAATCACAGAATGTTAGGGGCTGGAAGGCACCATCCAGCCCAACCCCCTGCCAGAGCAGGATCACCCAGGGCAGGTCACACAGGAACTCATCCAGGTGGGTCTTGAATATCTCCAGAGAGGGAGACTCCACAACCCCCCTGGGCAGCCTGTTCCAGTGTTCTGTCACCCTCACAGTGAAAAAATCTCTCCTCCTGTTTCCATGGAACTTCCTATGCCTCAATTTCCTCCAGTGCCCCTTGTGCTGGCATTGGGCATCACCCAGCAGAGCCTGGCTCCAGCCTCTGGGCACTCACCCTGCACATCTTTATCAACAGCAATGAGGTCACCCTCAGGCTCCTCCTCTCCAAGCTACAGAGCCCTCAGCTCCCTCAGGCTCTCCTCGTCAGGAAGATGTTCCACAGCCTTCATCACTTTTGTGGCTCTGCACTGGAGTCTTTCAAGCAGTTCCCTGTCCTTGAGCTGGGGGTGAGTTACCAACCTTTAGAGCTGGATTCTGTAGATGCCATCACTCCCCAGCAGTCATGAAGCAAAGCAAGAGACCATGTCCTTCTGGCTCTTGTGAGTATCCTCTTCATATCTGGAGGTGATGTACCTTTCTCAGCAGTAAGGAGTTTGGCACAAACCATGGCTTGGCTTTTCCTGAAAGTTCTTCTATGCAGGAAACACCTCATCCATGTCCTGTCAAGAGAGCCACATCCTTTCCTGTGCATGAACATTTGAAATCCCACATTCCACACACCAAAGGGCTTCACCTTTAAAGTACAACCTTAGGGTTGATCCCCTGAGCAAAGCCCACAGTCACACCCTGGGGTAAGGACAGCATCTGTGCAGTGACAAATAGCACCAGTGATGAACAGCCAAGCTTTGAGTCTGTCTTCTCCTGCCCTTGTGTTGGATCTCCTGGCTGCAGCTCAAAGAAATAACAAGATGCACCTTCCTCATGGTTTGCCAACGTGGGGTAGGGTTAGGGGTTATGGTTAGGCTTTAGGGTTAGGGTTTGGGATTAGGCCATTAAGGTTAGGGTTTGGAGTAGAGTTAAGCCATTAGTGTTATGATTAGGGCTAGTATTAGGGTTTAAGGTTAGGTTTAGTGACAATAGGGTTAGGATTATGGTTTGAGGTATGGTTAGGTTATTATGGTTAGGTCATTAAGGTAAGGGTCAGGGCTAGTATTACAGTTTAAGGTTAGGGACAACATTAAGGTTTGGGGTATGGTTAGGCCATTAGGGTTAGGGATAGTATTAGGGTGTAAGGTCAGAATTATTGTTGGGGTTAAGGTTAGTAATAATATTAGGGTTAGGATTAGGTTTTGGGGTATGGTTAAGTTATTAAGGATAGGCTGTTAGGTTTAGAGCTAGTTTTAGGATTTAAGGTTAGGGTTAGTGACAACCTCAGGGTGAGGATTAGGGCTTGGGGTATGGTTAGGTTATTAGGGTTAGGCTGTTAGGTTTAGAGCTAGTTTTAGGATTTAATGTTAGGGTTAGTGGCAACCTCAGGGTGAGGATTAGGGCTTGGGGTATGGTTAGGTTATTAGGGTTAGGCTGTTAGGTTTAGAGCTAGTTTTAGGATTTAATGTTAGGGTTAGTGGCAACCTCAGGGTGAGGATTAGGGTTTGGGGTGGGGCTAAGTTATTAGAGTTAGGCCATTACAGTTAGGGCTAGAGCTAGAGTTTAAGGTTAGGATTATTGACAACATAAGGGTTAGGAGTAGTGTTTGGGGCAGGGTTAGGTTATTAGGGTTAGGTCATTAAGGTTTAGGAGTTCTAGTTATGGTTAGGCCTTAGGGTTAGGCTTGGATTTTAGGGTTAGGCTATTATGGTTAGGGGTTTGGATTGTTAGGGTGAGAATTTGAGCCAGTGTGCTCACACTTGATTTGAGCCTTTACAGGAATATTTTGCTTTGGCTCTGAGGAGGTTTTTAAAAGCTCTAGTCAATGAGGCTTTGGAAAATGTCCAGCCTAAATTAAAAAGCTGCATTAAGTCTGAACTAAGCACCCCCAGAAGGAGCACTATCAGTGGAGCTATGTTAGCTTATCTATAAGGGTAAGTTTCTAGAGGCATAATTGGCTAAACTTTCTGCTGCAGCATCCTGCACAGCTCTCAGCACAGGCTTGCTGCTTTGATAAATGCACAGGTCACAAAAGCTGCCTTTGACAAGGACAGGGCTTACTCAGTGCTCACTCTGGGAAGGTGGAAGCTTTGTTGCACAAATTCCTTTTCCTCACTGCCAGTTAAATAACTCATTTTGTCAACCAGTTTCTTCAGTGAGTGAAAATCAAGTCAGGGACTACTTGCAACAACTGAGCCCAGCAAGTCTGCATCCAGTGTCTGTGCAAGGCCACTCTCCATGATCTTTGAAAAGCCAGAGATCAAAATCTCTGGTGCCTAGAGGAAAACAAAACAAAACCCACAGAGTTTCAGAAAAAGCCGAAAGAACAACTTGGAGAAGACCAATGAGCCTTTCCCCTCAATTTCAATGGAATCTCCCTCATTTCAGCTTGCACCCACCGCCTTTTCTCTTCTCACGGGCTACCACTAGACAAAACCCTAGTTCTCTCTTCTTTAGTGCCTCATCAGATGCTTACACACTGAGAAGATCACCTCTGAGCCTGAATAATGCCAGCTCTTAGCCCCTCCCAGTTGCTTTAGTCTTCAAGTCTTACTATCATCTTCCTGGTCCCTTGCTGGATACACCCTGGTACATCTTGATCTCCTGTACCGAGGAGCTCAGTACAGGACACAGCATCGGGATGTGTCCCACCAGCAGAGTGCAGCAGGCTCATCTCCCTGTGCCTGCTGGCAGCACCCTTCCTACTGCCGGCCAGGAAGCTTTTAGCGAGGCCACAAGGGTGCAGTGCTGGCTCAGCGTGGTGCTCACCACAGCCCCCAGGGCATTTTCTGGCTGGTGCTTTCCACCCGTTGGCCTAAGGTTATTTATCCTCCTGGTACAAGACTCCACTTGTATTTAGGTGGGTTGGATTAGTTGATGGGTTGGACACGATGATCTTGAAGGTCTCTTCCAACCTGGTGGTATATTGTATTGTATTGTATTGTACTTTCCCCTTGTTGAATCCCATTAGGCTCCTGTGAGCCCTGCTGAGGTCTTTCTGAGTGGCAACCCAGCCCTCTGGTGTATAAACAGTTCCTGTCTTCTGGAGGCTTGCTGATTGTGCACTCTGCCCCAGGATCCAGGTCACTAACAAAGGTTTTGAACAGTGTGAGATGTGGCATTGATAGGGGACAAAAGCAGCAACTAGCCTCCAGCTAGGCTTCACACGACTGATCACAACCTTGGAGTCACTTCTCACACAAGTGCTCCACCATCTGTTTGCATGGTTCATAGTTCATCATCTTGGAAGGATGCTACTGGGGACAGCTTGAAAAAACCTTGCTGCAGTCACAGAATCACAGAAACATTCACGTTGGAAAAGACCCTCAGGATCACCAAGTCCACCCATTAACCCTACTCTACAAGGGTCATCCCTACACCATATCCCCAAGCACCACATCCAAACCACCTTTAAACACATCCAGAGCTGGCGACTCAACCACCTCCCTCAGCTCATTCCAGTGCCTGGAGGTTAAGGTATTATTCATTGCTCTCCCCTCATCCACTGTGCCAACCAATCTAGTGTAGGGTGTCCGTGCCCATGGCAGGGGGGTTGGAACTAGATGATTCTTGTGGTCCCTTCCAACCCTGACTGATACTATGAACCATGGAATTGCAGAAGGCTATCACTAGGTTGTCAGCCATGCTTTCCCCTGCCTGAATCCATTCTGGCTAATTCTTAACTCCCTTATTTCTTATTCATGTTTGGAAACAGTTTCCAGGACCATTTTCTCCACCACCTTCCCATGTAATCAGGTGAGGCCATCTTGTAGTTCCCCCTATTCTTCTTGTAGATGTAAGAACTCCTTGACTTCACCCTTCTCGGCAGAGGGTTGATCTTCTCTACTGCAGCCTTTCCCCTTGGCCTCAGGGGCCTGCAGTTCTCAAAGGCTGGTCTTGCCAGTGGAGACCAAGGCAAAGATGACACACTGTACCCCTGCCTTCCCTATACCCTTTGACATGAGGACTTTCTGCCCTATTGGGCTGTAGGCCCACGTTTTCTGTCATCCTGTTGTCCTCCACATCCCTTGTCTGCTTCAGCTACACAATAGCTTGGTTTTGGCTTCCATTATAGCATCCTCAGAGTTGCCTTCCACTGCCTGAAGGGAGCCTATAGCAAAGCTGGCAAGGGTCTTTTTGGAAGGGTGTCTAGTGACAGGACAAGGGGGAATGGTTTAAAGCTGAGGGAGAGCAGGGTGAGACTGGAGCTGAGGAGGAAGTTCTTCAGTGTGAGGGTGGTGAGACTCTGGAATAAGCTGCCACAAAGATTGTGGCTGCCTTATCCTGAGGGTGTTCAAGGTCAGGTTGGATGAGGACTTGAGCAGCCAAGCCTAATTGAGAGGTGTCCCTGCCCATGGCAGGGAGTTTGGAATAGATGATCTCTGAGCTCCCTTCCAACCTCAGCCATTCTATGAAGTACATGTGTAAAGCTATGCAGCATGTCAGTACAACAGATAAAACTAGGGATGGTGTAAAGTTTGACCTAAAATACTCAGTCTTGACTGAAACCAGATTTTCTTCCATATTTATATCCATGCCCTTTGCAGGTTTGCTGTGACTTGGGTGCAAGTGTTCATGGCCAGGTTGGATGAAGCCTTGGGCAGCCCAAGTCTAATTGAGAGACATCCCCGCCCCTGGCAGGGAGTTTAGAGTAGATGATTCCCGAGGTGTTTTCTAACCAAAGCCATTCCATGATTCCCTAACCCCATCCCCTGGATTTTTGCACAGGATCTCCATATCCTTCACTGCTTGTCTGCCCCAGCTTGTACTCTTGAATGCTGACCACAGCAGCCTTCCACATACAGGTTTTCCACGCTGGTGTGTGGCAGGAGGCGGACAGGCAATGGGTATGAAATGAAACAAAAGAGGCTCAGCTTGGCTAAGAAGAAACCTTGCCCACCCCCCCACGTGCCTTAACCAGCAATGCTTTTATCTGTCCTGTTTACCCACAGCACTCCTGCAGGCCATGAGGAAAAGCAGCAGCTGGCAGAGACGTACCACACCACGGAGACCAGGCACTGTCACTTGATCAGCAACACCAACCCATTCCCACAGAAGCTTCGGTACTGCTGCAACCATTCTGAACTTCAACTCTATGAATGTTGGCAGAAGGGAACCAGGCTCTGCTCAGGGATGTCCAGTGACAGGAGAAGGGGCATTGGGGGCAAGCTGGAGCAGAGAACAGGAACTCCAGCTGGAGACACAGGAACAGAAGGGAAAACTTTGTCACTGTGAGGGTGGCAGAGCCCCGGAGCAGGCTGCCCAGAGAGGTTGTGGAGGCTTCTTCTCTGGAGACATTCAAAACCCACCTGGATGTGTTCCTGTGTGACCTGCCCTGGGTGATCCTGCTCTGGCAGCGGGGTTGGACTGGATGATCTCTGGAAGTGTCACAGTATCACCAAGGTTGGAAGAGACCTCATAGATCATCAAGTTCAACCTGTCACCATGGACCTCATGACTAGACCATGGCACCAAGTACCACATCCAGTCCCCTCTCGAACACCTCCAGGGATGGTGACTCCACCACCTCCCTGGGCAGCACATCCCAATGGGAAATGACTCTCTCAGTGAAGAACTTTCTCCTCACCTCCAGCCTAAACTTCCCCTGGCACAGCTTGAGACTGTGTCCTCTTGTTCTGGCGCTGGGTGCCTGGGAGAAGAGACCAACCCCCACCTGGCTACAACCTCCCTTCAGGTATTTGTAGAGAACAATAAGGTGTCCCCTGAGACTCCCCTCCTCCAGGCTAAACAACCCCAGCTCCCTCAGCCTCTCATAGGGCTGTGCTTAAGGCCTTTCCCCAGCTTTATTGCCCTTCTCTGGAAACCTTCCAGCAAGTCAACATCCTTCCTAAACTGAGGAGCCCAGAACTGGACACAGGACTCAAGGTGTGGCCTAACCAAAGCAGAGTACAGGGGCACAATGACCTCCCTGCTCCTGCTATCCTTGATTCAGGCCATTGGCCTTCTTGGCCACCTGGGCACACTGCTGGCTCATGTTTAGGTGGCTGTCAATCAGCACCCCCAGGTCCCTTCCAGCCTCTAACATTCCAGATTCTCAGTACTTGTACCTACCCCACCTGCATAGGGTGCTTAGGCATCGGGACTGAGACCAATCCAAGGCCCCAAAAGAAGAGAGTGACAGTTTTGAATAGGCCATTGTTTTTTTATTGAGAGCTCAGATGGTATCTCCCTGGGGTGCACAGAGCACACCATGAAACCCAAATACAGAGGATTGCTTTAGTAAATACAGACTGGTTAAGCAATGCTACTTTTTTTGGCAAAGTGCTGTATTTTGTCGGTTTCCAGCTTGTGTTAAACTATTTAAACCAAAAAAACAAAAACCCACCCAAGAGCCAGACATTCTTCCATTATCCAAAGGACTGCTACAAAGAGAGAAGTGGCTCTGGAGAGAAGCTGCCATGTATGCATAGACTGATGTACAGTATTGATCCTTACTGAAATGTCCCTTTTGAATCTTCAAGTTTGCTGTGTAGAAGGCACAGTTTTAAAATGCAAAAACCAACCCCAAGCCCAACCCCTCCCCACCCCCTAAAATCTGTCTATTGACCAGTACATAAGAAAATACAGTTTCAGCAAGATTCATTGATAATCAATCAGTATGAGACAGTGCAAGGCCTCCACTTTTACAAGAAACACACACACACACTTTAATACAGTTCCAAAAAAAACCCAAACCCCCCCCAAAACCCAACCAGAAGCAAACCATATAAAAAGCCACACAACTCACTACCAAAACAGAAAACCAAAACCAAATCTAATTTGCCCAACAGCTCCAGGCACAACAACAGGGCTAGACCAACATCAATGTGTAAAACAAATGTATTAAAACAAGCAGCCCCACAAAAGCCATTGCTGCAGTACTCATCTCACACAGTAATATGGTTTCCAATATTACAACTGGAGAAGCACAGCTTTGTGCAACACAATAAAGTTTATATCCTGAAAGATACAGGTTTTCATCACCAGAAAGTCATCTAGTAATGTAGTATAAAAAAAAGAGATCAGTCTCTCCCAATGCTAGGAGCAGTCTAAAGTTGCATTTACTTGCCTACTGAGAAGAACTGACCAAGGCTCTCACTGTACTGCCTGGGAGCCTTACACTCTCAGCCCCCTCTCCCTGTTAAGAGTGAAAGGATTTCTGACATCCTTCCAACGTGGGGAGGTGGAGACTTCATCTTCCTTCATTTCACTTTAAGAAAATTAAAGCTGAAGGAGAAAAAGTTGTTATTTTTTATACAAAGAAATACAGGAAAGCACAGAATTTTCCTGAGCTAGAAAAGTTGGCAGTGAGGAGAAGGAAGTTTAAGCTTGGCAAAAAGTTGGAGTGATAAAAGTAGATAATGTGAGGGAAGTAAGAGTGGAGATCTTCAAGGTGAGGCTTGACAGGGCTCTGGGTGACCTGACCTAGTTGAGGATGTCCCTGCTGACTGCAGAGGGGGTTGGACTGGATGACCTTTAGAGATCCCTTCCAACCCAGACCATTCTATGATTCTATGATGTAGTTGAGGATGTCCCTCCTGACTGCAGAGGGGGTTGGACTGGATAACCTTTGGAGGTCCCCTCCAATTTAGGTGACTCTATGAAGAGATGAGAAACTGGTGAAACTGCAGCTATCTGCACACAAAGCAGAGTATTTGGACCACAGAAGAACTGCTGTATGAACACAGTCATGCACTGCTGAAGAGTAGTAACAAAATCTGGTTTGGAAACTCATCATGTGACCAATTTTGTTTTCCTTCCACTGTCCACATGAATCCAATGTGTCTTCAAAAGCAAACACACAGTAGTGCACCCAGGAAAGCACCTCTTGCTTTTATACAGTTTCAACAGTCCTAACTCATCCCAGTGGAGCAGCACAGCTATGGGGAAACTGAGGTTAGAAATGCTGTTCCCTGGACCCTAAATATGTTCCACAGCTCCAGCTGCAGAATGTACAACAGTACCAACCACAGCAAGGTCAGTCCAAATCCTTGGGGTTTTGCTTCAGTGCCACTGAAGCATTTGGCTGGATTTAAAAAAAAAAGCACTTCATAGGTCTGGAATAATTCACATTATTGATCCTGCCTAATTTCAAAGACTCCTCACGCTAATTTCTGTATAAGGGCTACTGGAAGACATAGTTGAGTGTACTGTTAACATTTTAATGCCCTAGGCACTAAACAAGGGAAAAAACAGTGTCACGTTGAGCACTGACAGGAAGGAGAATAAAACTTAACATTTCCTCCTTTCTTTCAGTGCAGATTTCTTCCTCCTCACCTCCATAGCCATTTCATCTACTTCCCGGATTGATCTGTCAGGGTTTGGCATGTCATGTGGCTGCACTATTACCAGGTGAGCTTTAGTTGTTAAGTGCTTGCTTCCAAGCCAACTTTGCAACCCTGCTCATTAGCTTTGAATGGCTTTTCTTTTCCTGTTGGCCCACAGAATCGCTATTGTTCTGCCCCCAGCGTGCTATGCTAGGAGATCAGCCACTGATGGTGGATCTCACCTTTTAGAGACCCTGTCATCAGTGTGTTTAGCTCTGTAAGACTGTTTTTCAGCATCCTTTTCTCCCTGCCACACACTGCCCTTCATTTCCAGTCACAATTAAACACAGACTTCATTTTCATAGATAGAGAGTTAGGAGAACTTCTAATAAAGGCTTCCTTCTGGCTACTTTGGAGCTATTCAACCTGTGAATAGGAGAATCTAACAGCAATTAGCAGCTCAGAAATAGCCATCCATCAGCCCAACTTCTTTAAAGAGCAGTCAGCTGCTGATGAGATTAAAAGAATGGTGGATCCACCATCCCTTTCCTTTAAATAGAGATTACATGAAACAGGGTAAGGGAAATACATGTTTCAGAGACAGGGAGAGTTAAAGGGAGTAAGAACTTGAACTGTACCAAGTAAAACCCAGCTCAGCTCTCTGGGCTGTGCATCTGCACATAATCCATAGGTCCACTTTTCCTTCCACTCCACTGTGAGGTACTACATCTGTAACACCAGTGCCACATCATGCTGTAACAATAATTTTCCCCGTGCCCAACACACCTACACTGACTCCACTAACACAAGTAGGTACTGGGCAGCTTAGATGTCCTCCTCATAACAGTTGAGCACAGCTATCTAGAACGTCCCCTGGCAGCCAGAGTATTTCTTTGTTAGCAGGTAATCATACATGCTGAACACAGGCAGAGATACACAAGCTGTCAAGTACAGGGCATTAAAGCACATGGCTAACCTCAACACTTCCTAACTCCACTGTGATTAACGCAAACTGATTTCCATCTCAGTTAAGTTGCTTTAAAAACACCAGCTAAAACCAAAACAACAAAGAAAAACAACCAAACAAACAAAAGAAAGCAATCCCATCCCTACATCATAGTCTATAAGAACAGCACACAAACTATCATCCTGATAGGCTGTGATGTTTCACACCAACGCTGAGGACTCGCTGCAAGGTGTTAGGAGATGTTTTGGTGGTGCCTCAGGAGAACTCGACACTAAGTTATGTGTTTGAGGACCACCTGCAGATTGACCACACTTACCTAGGCATGAAAACAAGAGCAAAGTGGAAAACAAACAAACAAAAAACCCCCCAATGATTTAGCCCCCAGATTAAACCCAGGAGAGGCCTCAGTAATTGAAGGGCCGCTGGCAGGGCTGGTGAACAAACAGTCCGTTGTGCTTGAGCTGCCGCGGGTGGCAGTCCCTGGCCAGGTTGTGGCGCCGCAGCCCGCTCCTGCCGGGGTGGTGCCTCTCGTGGTGCTCTCTGATCCAGTGGGCAGGACGCAGGCTCTTGGTTTTCTCCAGAACAGCTGAACCAGCGGCCAGAGCTGCGACGTAGCAGTGAAGGCGCTGCCCAGCTTCACTTGGGGCCTCCGGTCTGCGAACGCAACAGGCGGCCACCGGTCAGTACCGAGGGAGCGCGCAGACCAGCAAAAGCAGCAGGGCAGGAGAGGGGATTCTGCCACTTTGCTCTGCTCTGGCTAGACCTCAACTGCAGTACTGTGTTCAGCCCTGGTGCCACCCAACACAGGAAGCACGTGGACCTGATGGAGAGGGTCTAGAGGAGGGCCACGAAAATGATCAGGGGGTTGGAGCAGCTCTGCTGTGAGGACAGGCTGAGGGAGCTGGGGGTGTTCAGCCTGAAGAAGAGAAGGCTTCAGGGTAGACCAGGGAGCAGCCTTCCAGTATCTGAAAGGGGCCTGTGAGAAGGCTGCAGAGGGACTCTTTCCACAGGCCTGCAGTGACAGGATGATGGGCAACGGCTTCAAACTCGAGAAGTGCAAATTTAGATTGGATGTTAGGGACAAGTTCTGCACCATGAGGGTGGTGGAACACTGCAACAGGTTGTCCAAGGAGTAGTTGAGGCCCCATCTTTGGAGACATTCAAGGTCAAGCTCAAGAGGGCTCTGGGCAACCTGATCTAGTGGAGGATGTCCCTGCTGACTGCAGGGGAATTGGATTAGATGACCCTTGTAGGTTACCTCCAACCCAAACCATTCTATGACTCTATAAAGGGCAGAACACAGGCATCCACACCCAACACTGCAAAAGGGCATCCTTATTTTACTGGCAGACATGTGGGCTGAGGAGAGGTCAAGGCAGTTTAGGAAAACCACGTTGCCTAGTGCTGCTAACTCACTGTGTGTGAGTTAGCCTTTGGGTGTCTATTCTCGCACCCTTCCTTCACCACCCCACCTCCCACAGCCCAAGATGCACCATGGATCACAAATGCATTGCAATGTGTGTCACACTGCTCCAAGCCTCTGAAGAGTTGAGCTCCCCACCAGGCAAAGTTTGGTTAAAAATCATCTTGGACACAGGTGGTTCAGCGTGGAAACAGAAGCCCAGTAATGAAGGTGTGTTTGCCTAGCCAGCCACACAAGTAGATCCAAACAATGCTCACACAGAGGAATGGAAAAGACAGAGCAGCTGTGACACACACAGGAAATAACTCAGAAGGATCATTCCACAACCAGCCCTCTAGATTTCAGGAGCAGAGAGTCAGCAGTTTTGGCAAACCTTTACTCCATCATGCACTGGTGAAAAAAAACCCAAACAAAACCCCCAGCAGCCTATGCAAGCAGGGCCTGACAAATTTTAAACTAAAAAGGATTTCCCTACATGACAGAACAATCACTGATGTTTCCTGGAAATTCCAGAGCCAAGCTAAAATTAGCCTGGCAGTTTTAAAAGCAAAGCAAAATCCCTAGTCAGTGCCACAGCTGGTGTGGGGCCAGGGGCACTGGAGCTGCTTGCCTCTCCCCCACAAGGGACCCAACAACTAGCTGTCATCTCGGTGGTGCCCACAAGAAAAGTCTGCAGGGCCAAGAGCTTACTCAGGCATGAGCAAGAGGTCTCTTGGGAAGTCTGCTTTTCAGCACTAGCATGACTCTATAATCAGTTCTCTTCTTGAGGAGTGTAACTTCCATTTATTGTAGGATGTTTCTGCAGACATAAGTCTGCTCTGCTGTGCCTTGCTCTTGGGGGGCTGCAAGTGCCTGGCACAGAAGTGAGCTCTTCCACTTCCCCCTACTCCACACTGGAGTGAAATACTCCCTGGCAACAAGGGAATACTCCCTCCCTTTTTTCTTTCCAAATATCCACATCTACCTCCTTCTGCCTCCTGGGGTACCTTGGTAGGACTCTGAGGCCTACAGGCTCCAGAAAAGTCACGTGTGACATCCTGGTTTCTCTGTTTATTTGCTGGATATTGTCCTAAACCCAGCACTTGGAATGTGAAACAATTGATTAACACAGCCCAGCACAAGGGAATTCAGTGCCTTGCAAGTACTTTCTCTGCAGATGACACCACCTTTATTTACATGAGGGTGTCTGCAAACACAGGGCTACTGTTTGTCTTTCCAGTGGGGATACTCTAACACACTCAACAGTGCTGGAGGTGGAACTTCAAGTGAAGCCTTTCTGGGGCAGGCCATAAGGAACTAGGAAGCCACATCACACTTATCAGAACCCATGTTTCCTAAGCGTGCCCCTGCTGCATGTCGTTAGGTAGCAAAGGGCATCAACTGCTAACAAGGAATGTTGTGGTTGGTTACAGAAAAATACAACTAACCTGATGAACAGGGAGAATACAGAATTAACCAGGTTGGAAAAGATCTGAGAGATCATCAAGTCCAACCTATCACCCAACACCATCTAATCAACTAAACCATGGCACCAAGTGCCTCATCCAGGCTCTTCTGAAACATTTCCAGTGATGGTGACTCCACCACCTCCCTGGGCAGCACATCCCAATGGCCAATCTCTCTGAAGAATTTCTTCTTAACACCAGCATAAACCTCCCCTGGCACAGCTTGAGACTGTGTCCTCTTGTTCTGCTGCTGGGTGCCTGGGAGAAGAGACAAACCCCCACCTGGCTACAAGCTCCCTTCAGGGAGTTGGAGAGAGCAAGGAGGTCTCCCCTGAGCCTCCTCTTCTCCAGGCTAAGCAAGCCCAGCTCCCTCAGCCTCTCCTCACAGGGCTGTGCTCCAGACCCCTCCCCAGCTTTGCTGCCCTTCTCTGGACATGTTCAAGTGTCTTAATGTCTTTCTTAAACTGAGGAGCCCAGAACTGGATGCAGGACTCAAGGTGTGGCCTAACCAGTGCAGTGTACAGGGGCACAATGACCTCCCTGCTCCTGCTGGCCACACTGCTCCTGATGCAGGCCAGGATGCCATTGGCCCTCTTGGCTGCCTGGGCACACTGCTGGCTCATGTTCAGACTACCATCAACCAGTACCCCCAGGTCCCTCTCTGCCTGGACACTCTCCAGCCACTCTGACCCCAGCCTGTAGCACTGCATGGGGTTGCTGTGGCCAATGTGCAGCACCCAGCACTTAATGTGTTAATTCTCATGCCCTTGGATTTTGGCCATCTGTCCAGCCTGTCAAGGTCCCTCTGCAAAGCCCTCCTAACATCCTTCTGCTTTGAGAGGGATTTGAAAAGAGCAAAGAGATTTCCTCCACAGAAGAAAGTTTAAAACTCATAGCTAAAGATACTTAAGCTTTTCTCCCTTCTTTCCAATACCCTTCCAGCACTGGCTTGCAAACCAAGGCTCTTCTACTTGTCATCTTAAGTGAAACTGCAATAGCAGAGGTGGTTTGTGTTAGCTGAAAGGCCACAGACTCTTCCAAAATGCAGCATTTGGGTAGCTCAGTGGATGCCTTTGGTACCCTGGCACTAGTGAGCCCTGGGCACCAAAAGAACAGGGCTGGTGAGCCTCTACCAATATTGTCAAAATGTAATTTTAGAGGGGCTGTGTCTAAAGCCAGATTGCTGCTGGAAAGCTTAAGTGTCCTGCTAGTTGTGCTGTCAAGCCAGACCTCACAAGAAAAATAAAAGACCTCAGACCCTGTCTCAGTGAATACTGAAGTCATTTTTTGTGCGCTTAGCATTTTGGTTTGTTAAAGCAGATGTAGTTAGGCTTGATTAAGTAACATCATTTGGCACAAAGGTTAGTCCTAAAACTAGGATTGTTTTGGCAGACAAGGCTCTAGAGGAAGCAGCATTGCCAGCAGCCTGATCAAAAATATCCCAACACAGGAGTACTTACTGTGCCAGTGTGCCTTAAGCAGCTTTTCTTGGCCCTACAAATGTTAAACGGCCAACCATTAAACCACTGGAGACTTCAAAACAGCTTTTGAAACTCAGTGCATTATCAGTGCAATTGATGTTCCCAGGTTCTCTACTTGACCTCAGCTTGCCTCCTCCTAGTGCTGCCACCCTAAATAACCTACACAATAGCTTCGGTTCTCTGACAAAGCAACAGCACAGAAATCAGCCTGAAGAAACTTAACCTCACAACAGCTGAAGATCACCACACCTTTAGCTTCCTCACATATTAAAACAGCTTAAGTGTGCTGCAAGTGCTGAATCATGATGGCAAAGAGATACTCTATTTGTATACATCTCTCTGCACCACACTTGTACAGCTGCACATACTGGACAGCTGACACCAAAGCAGTGCACAGCAAATGTGCCTCTGCAATAATCCTGTTTGGCCAGAGCCTCAGGACCCCAAAAAGCACAACATCACCTTCACCTTACAAAAAGGTAGATGTTTGCAGCACAGATCTTTACCTCAAAAAAGGTTGTGTGGAATATTTCACAGTTTGCTTTTGCTCCACAAGCTATCTGTGGAAAACATTAATCCTGTCCTAATCTGTCAACTAGGGCGAGGAATGACAACAACAAAATGAAAACAAAACCACACCAAGCAAAACAAACAAGATACCAACCCAGACTTCCCTGTCAGGGTCATCACAGTAGTATTTTTCATCTCAGGAGGTGACTAAAAGGCTGCTGACTAACAGCTATGAGGAATACACAGAGCTATGAAGGGGGCAAAGTGCTGTCAAATCTGTGTCACCAGTTTCAACAGGACTGGAGCATGTTCTGCAGAAGGAATACCTAGGCTCCATAAATATTCATTGCAGTGTCAGACTAGCATTCCCAACTCTCTCCCAACATGGTCACCCTATGTAACACTCTCCTAAGCAGGCAGGCGGCCCTGACCACCCTTCCCACCTTGTGTAGTATTCATGCTTTGTTCACTTGCTCTGAAGTAAGCCAGAAAACTCAGTATGAAGTGTCTAATGTGATCAAGTAGAAACCAAGCATTTTCAGCTCCCTGGCAAGGTAAAACCAGACATACCTGGGACTACCTGGGCTGTGAAACTCCTCATCTCCACATCCAGTTTCATTAAGGCTGCGGCAGGTATCGTGGACAGCGTACACAGACATGCTGGGATGCTCTATCAGGAGGTTCTCCATCGGACTGGTTTCCACTTTGATAGTGGTTAATCCACCTGCAGTAAAACACGGGGGAGGGGTAATAAACCAGCTCTCCTCCATAGGACACGACTCGAACTGGATGAAGCAGGACTCGCTGGCCTCTGGCAAGTGTTCCAAGGGAGATGGCAAGCAGGAGAAGACCGGCGAGCCGTCTGCGGCCGACGCTTCCGCTGCATTTGCTTCCTCCCCGGCGCAATTAGTGCAAGCGTCTGGTGTAGGCGGCCAGCGGAGAGGAGCCCACGGATGTTGGTGATTGCAGGAGATCACAACCAACACGAGGTTGCCCGGAGCCAGAAACCAGATGGACAAAAAAACCCCAACCAAACAAACAAAACAAGAAAGAAAGAGAAACAGAACCCTGTTAGCATGTACACAAACTTGAATTCTTTTTCTGTGTTTTTTTTTTAAAGCAAGGGGAGGAGAAAAGGGAGTTCCCTGATAAGCCCTCCTAGACATGTAAAACATCTGTTATCAGCAAAGCAATACAGTTGTGCAATAAGTCAACACATTTCATTTGTGCAAGGGGTTCTGCTGGAGCTTGTGTCAGGTGTACAAACCTGACCCTTTTTCATCTCAGTTTACGTACCATGTTTTGATACATTTGTTTGGAAAGCACCCTGCAGTCTTACCCACACTTGCTTGTGCTCAGGTAAAGTTTCACCTGAGCTACTGGCTTCTTGACATGGAATTAAGGGCCAGAGAAGGACAGAGGTAGGGCTTTACACTTCACAAATCTCTTACCTATAAAGTCAACCAGAATCCACTCATCATCTTCTTTCTCACTGAACTCTGGCTCTTGGCTGGACAGGCTGTCAATCTCTCCCATGAGCATGTTATTTAACCTCTGGAACATTACTAAGGCAGGAAGAAGACTTTGGCTGGCAGGTCTTTATATCCAAGGTTCAAGGCACAGCTCACACTGTACTGGCAGAGTGGCACAGACTTGAGATTAAAGTGCATAGATGTTTTATCAACTTAGATGTGGGACACGCAGAGGCATGACTGGTAAACAGTTTATGCAAAACCTGCAAAACAATATGACAAGGGTCTTAATGAGACAGCAACAGGAAACATCCCTAGGGAACAAATTAAAAATCCTCTCATTAGTGTGGTTTCAGGTACCAGTGAAAGTTTTTCCCTAAGAAGGGAGGCAGCTTCACTGGCATTCACCATTCCCTGCCAGCTAGATACATACAGAAAAAGCCAAAGTCTCTCCCTGGAGCTGAGTGCCTTCCTCTCAAGCCCCCTTGCTGTACAAAGGTTTGTTCAGCTGTCAGTTCCCACCTTCCCCTATGGAAAGGAAGGACTCCTGTGCCTATGCTCACCAAGGTTCTCCCTCAGCTCCCTGCCCAACTTCCTCCTGGTCAGAGAGAGATGCGAAAGGGCAAGGGCCTTTTATTGGCTGCAGACAGCACATCTCCTCTGTTGACAGCCTCACCAACTCCAAGAGACTCCTCTGAGGGCTCCCAGAGGTGCCCAAGGTGGCATCTCTCTCTCTCTCTCTCCACACAGTTCAGAGCCACTGCCTGCAAGTCAACACTTCCTACTGAAGGGTCATCCCATCTCCAGGTTCAAAGAGAGTTACCAGTGGGATCATTTTCACAGTCAGTGCCCAACTACTCATGTATGGTAAGTCTAACTACCAAGGAAAAGTAACTCAGAATTAAACCCATTGTTTATTTCTCAGTATACTTCCCTAAATACACACATAATTAGCCACCATAAGCCTGAAGTCTACATCTGGTAATTAAGATGAAAAATCCCAGCAGTACCAAGAAGCTGAATGTTCAACCGCCTCAGACCAGCCTGCTTACAGCCTCTCAGTATTCACATCTGAGACAACAAATAGCTGCCACTAAAGCAGCTGGAAAAGGATGTGAAAAATAGTCAATGTAACTTACAAGGTAAATGTCACCAGACTGATACTTTAATTATCTCAGCATGTCAGGATTATTACAGATTAAATGCCTGCTCAATAATTAAATAGGGAAGAAGATATGCATGTAAGAGGGCAAGAGCCTGCATTCAGAAAGAGAAAGGGAATAAGACACACTCCACTAGAAAAACTCAGCCATTAAAAGAAGATACAACCCATAAAGAATATTATTTAAGGCCAGCATAGTCTGCTGCTTCACCCACCAACTCTCAGGCCACACTCAGGGGTCATTTTGGCCTCCTACATCATTTTACCCCAGGACACCAGACACCACCATTGCCTACTTAGTCAATGCCAGGAGAAGCAACTGCTTGCAACAGGCATTGATGGCAGCCACCTCTTTATTCAAAAGGATAGGATTGGAATTTAAAGCAGTCTTCAGAAGCAACACAAAAAGGGACAGTGTAACTCAAGAAGTCATGCGTTCTAGTTCTTCAGCAGGAACTATCAGCTGCAGGCAAAGCTGAGACCAGGAACAACTGGCTCAGCTGCAGTAACCAGAAAGGGCAGGGTTTAAGAACCACACTTGAAAATGAAACATCTGGGCTCACTCTAAGGGAGCAAGAAGAATGATGGTAAGTCTAAAGGAAAAGGATACCATGTCAGAAATGAAAAGTTTTTAAAAGAAAGAAGGGGTGTGTGTGTGTGTATAAACAGCAGCCGGCTCTGTAAGGAAAGCTAAACATTTGTTCCTCTCTACAATCAGAGCAAGCAGAAGTGGCTTTTCACTGCAGTAAAGTTCAGTTTTCAGCGGTTGCCAGCAGGAAACACTTTTAACCATTAAGGCTGCTAAGCCCTGAATGGGTTACCTAAGGAAATGCCAAATCGCCACAGTCTTCCTAAGCACCTTCCTGAGAAGGTCTGAGTGCTTCAGCTACAGACAGGGCTTGTCATGGATAAAGAAATGGACTCTAAGTCTGTAGCTTCTCAGTTATCTTCCACATCCACCCCTAACTCGCTTCTGGCACAAGGCCTAGGAACAACAGAGTTGAGTTTTTCTTTGGGCTAACTAGCAAGCCATAATGTAATTGCTGATCAGCACTAGCTAACCCTGTACTCCCACACACACGTGTTGCCTCTTCCCTAGATCTCCAGGCTGAGGACGTCTTTCTGTTCTATGCACAGTGGAGCAAGAGAGCTCACACTCCTACTTTAATGCTCCAGAGGCATCACAGCAACATCAAATAACTATTCTCTAACAAGCACGTGAAAGACTGCAATTCCTGAGAATGTAAGCTACACAAACTACAGCTTCTGACCCCTAAGTGCCTCTCTGTACATCAAAAGCACTTTGTCCCATTTTCCCCTTCCCCCACCCCCCAGAAGGATCCAAAACAAAAAAAAAAACCCCGATCTGAATCATTTTGAAACTGGCTGATGTTTTGACATCCTTTTGGATAAGTGCCTTTAAAAACACTATTGTGCGAGTCAGATGGGGACTAAGAAGGGACTTTGTTATCAAGGGCCATCCTTAGGAGAAGCCAATGAGACTGAGGTTGGAAGAGAGGTGCTCCAGTTCCTGGGAATCACCAGCTGCAAGGAAAGACTGGGGACAACTGACTCAGCTACAGCAGTGATTAAGAGGCAGTCGCAGATAACACACCCGATGTATGTCAACAACAGTGGATTGCTACATAACTAAAGGGAAAAGGAAAAAAAGAGAGAGAGAGAGAGAGAGAGAGAGAGAGAGAGAGAGAGGTGTTTTTGTTTGGGGTGTTTTGTTGGTTTGCGTGGTTTTTCCTATAGTAACACAGGAGATGGGACGCAGGCTAAGACAAAAACAACTGGGGAAAAAAAACAACAACAATAAAAAACCCTAGCCCTTCAAAAATCTTTCTGTAGCCGTTGGGAGTTTGGCTGCTGACCCCCACGGGAGGCGGCTCGAAGCTTTTCCATTGCCACCGGGAGGCTCCCAAGAGCTGCTCTCGGCGGGGCCGGCGAGTGACCCGGCGCAGCCCGCGGCAGCTGCGCACCTTCCCGGCAAACGGAGGGGGTGGGGAGGGACGCGACTGCCGGCTGCCCGACAGCCGAAGGGACGGGAAAACCCTCCTGTCGTCGGCGTTTCCCGAGGAGAGAGAGACCGTACTGGATGAGCGGCGCAGACGGGAGCTCCGCCGCTGCTCGCCGCCGCCCCGCCCGAGCGTTCCGACCACAGGATACCATTAATAGCCCAGCAGTGCGCGAACCGGGACACAGGCGGCGGAGCCGCTCGACCCCAGCCCCTCCAGCTACACTCACCCAGGTGGCCGTGCTGCTCCCGGCGCCGCCGCCGCGCTCGCTGCGCGCCCCGCGGAGCTCCTTTGTTGTTATAGCGGCGGCGCGCAGCTGACGGCCCGGCCGCCCCTTCCCGCCCCTTCCCGCCCCGCCGCCAATGGGCGCCGCCGCCGGCTGTCGCTAACGCACGTGACAGGCGGGCAGGCACGCGGCGGGCCCGGACCGCCCCGCCCCGCCCCCGCCCCCGCCCCATTGCTACCGGAGCCAGGGGCTGGGGTAGAGCGGCGGAGTTTGGGCAAATCGAGTCTTGCTTGTACGCCTCCTCTAAGCACCGAAAGGCCACAGTGAGGACTCCCGGCAGCGTCCTTTTCTCCAGGCTGGACTCAACTCTCTCAGCCTGTCCCCACAGTAGAGGTGCTCCAGCCCCGCTCTGGGCTTGCTCCCACATGTCCCTGACTTTCTTACACCCCAGAACGTGGTGCAGGACTCCCGGCAGCGTCCTTTTCTCCAGGCTGGACTCAACTCTCTCATCCTGTCCCCACAGCAGAGGTGCTCCAGCCCCGCTCTGGGCTTGCTCCCACATGTCCCTGACTTTCTTACACCCCAGAACTTGGTGCAGGACTCCAGGTGGGGAATCACAGAAGCACTGCAGAGGGGGAGAATCACTTCCCTCAACAATTATTAGGCTGAAGCATCTTAACTTAGCTGTAAAGTTTCCAAGTCACACAACTGGAACTATAAAACTTGTACATTAGGTCGCATAGCAGGGCACTCACCAAGGTCACTTAGCAGGTCGTTCCTTGTTTTCCTTCAAGGAAAAAAAAAAAACAAACCAAAACCAAACAAACATGAGGTGATCACAGAATCGCCTGATTGGAAGAAACCTTAAGATCAAGAGTCCAGCACAGAGCCACAAAGCTGCTGAAGGCAGTGGAACATCTCTCTGCGAGGGCAGGCTGAGGGAGCTGGGGCTTGGAGCTTGGAGCAGAGGAGCCTGAGGGATGTCCTCATTGCTGGTGATAAAGAAGTGCAGGGCAGTGTCAGGAGGATAGCCAGGCTCTGCTCAGGGATGTCTGAGGACAGGACAAGGGGCAATGGGGGCAAGCTGGAGCAGAGGAGGTGTCACAGGAACAGAAGGGAAAACCTTTTCCCTGTGAAAATGCCAGAGCCTTGGAGCAGGCTACCCAGAGAGGTTGTGAAGCCTCCTTCACTGCTGGCATTCAGAACTTGCCTGGACATGTTCCTGTGTGATCTACTCCAGGTGACCCTGCTCTGGCAGCGGGGTTGGTGATCTTCCAAGGTCCCTTTCAATTCCTAACATTCTGTGATTCTGCGAGTCCAACCATAAGCTATCATCTCCCTGTACACAGTTGCTAGACCACATCCCTAAGCACCTCATCCAAACGTCTTTTAAACACCTCCAGGGATGGTGACTCCAGCACTTCCCTGGACAGCCTGTTCCAGTGCCCAGTGACCCTTGCAGTGAAGAAACGAACATAAATGCAATGCCCTGCCGAGAAATGAGCAGATGAAAGGAAAGGAATTTCGAGGTGATGAAGTTAGTAACAGTCCAGTAAGTTACAGTGTTGTAGCCATGCTGCACATCTCCAGTCACTTAATATAACTCTACACATTCCAGAGTGCTCACAGCCACTCCAGACTGCATACTGGCTGCATACTGAGACAATGAAGAATTCAGGTTTTATCATGGTTTCAGTAGCACTGAGTAACTTGGTTTGTAGCAAGCAACAGCAACAAGGTGTGCAACACAAGTGTGTTACAGTTGCTGAAGTCCAGATAAAGGTCTTGATCTTTTAAGCTCAGCCTTTAATAAGCTCTCCTCTGTAAATTCATTCCTTTTTCTTTCTTTCTTTCTTTCTTTCTTTTTTTTTTTCCTTGTAAGGACAAAGCTTTTCTGTGTGGAACAGAATGGAGAAAGCAAATTTTGGAAAATTGCTGCAAAGTGTCTTCCTGTGGCTGGGAACAGGCTGTGTAATGGCACTGACAAACTTCCTGGCTGCCTGATTTGCAGTACTTTTGCAGCAGCTACCAGTGCCTGGTATCTGATGATACTTTTCTAGGCTGGAAGTAACCTTTCCTGAATTATGAGATCAAGCTCATTTTCATAACATGGCCATAAACACAGTGAAGGGCATAAACTTCTGTGTTTGATTGAACATTCTCAGAATCACGGAATGTTAGGGGCTGGAAGGGACCTCCAGAGATCATCAAGTCCAACCCTCCTGCAAATCAGGACCACTTAGGGCAGGTCACACAGGAACAAGTCCAGACAGGTTTTGAATGCCTCTAGAGAAGGAGACTCCACAACCTCTCTGGGCAGCCTGCTCCGGGGCTCCAGAACTCTCACACCAAAGAAGTTTTCACCTCATGTTGAGGCATGTGTCCATTGCCCATCATCCTGTCCCTGGCCATCACTGAAAAGAGCCTTGCTGCATCCTCCTGGCAGCCACCCTTCAGGTATTTGTCTACACTGATCAGGTCCCCTCTCGGCCTTCTCTTCTCCAGACTGCACAGCCCCAGGGCTCTCAGCCTCTCCTCATAAGAGAGATGCTCCAGTCCCTTAACCATCCTCATAGCTCTCTGTGGAACACTCTCCAGCAGTTTGTCCCTCTTGAAGTGGAGATCCCAGAACTGGACAGAACATTCCAGATGTGATCTAACTAGGGCTGAGCAGAGTGGAGGAGAAGCTTCCTCAACCTGCTGTGCACACTCTCCTTAATGCACCCCAGGATGCCAGTGGCCTTCTTGGCCACCAGGGCACATTTCTGTCCCACGGAGGACTTACTATCAGCCAGGACTCCAAGGTCCTTCTCTGAGGAGCTGCTCTCCAGCAGGTCAACCCCTAACCTGCAGTGGTGTGTGTTGTTCCTCCCAAGGTACAGGATTCTACACTTACCCTTGGTGAACTTCATCAGGTTCATCTTTGCCCAGCTGTCCAGCCTGTCCAGTGTATGAGTTTACAGAGCCGCTTTGATTTTCAACAAGAGTGGCTCCAAGCTCGAAGGGATGATGTGAGATGGCAGAAGCAGCCCTTGTCTGCAAAGTCAAGATGGGTGAGACAGACAATTAACTGTGCAGAATAAATGCCTCAAAGGATTTATCTGTATTGCAAAATTACCTTCTGCTAGAACACGTTAATTAAGGTGATACAAAGCACTTAGTGGAGACAAGAACTGTCATGTTTGGCAGCTGGGTTACCTTGGGCTGACAGCAAAAGCAAAATGTTAAGCATAGTAGGCCTTGTTTATATTGACTGTCCTATTAAGCATTGTGCATTAATCAATTAACATAATGCATTTTATCAGAGGAGGCAAGCCCTAGGGAGGCCTGGGTTGTGTTTGAGATAGATTCCTAACAAAATTAAAAGGCCACTGTTTATATAGTTTTTTTTCAATCCCCTGAGAAGTAATTAAAGGCTTGGAAGCTCTCCTCCTCCTGTAGCATTGCTCTGCATTTCATAGGTTCATGGAATGGTTTGGGTTGGAAGGGACCTCAAAGGTTATCCTGTCGCTGGCAGGATCAACGCCCCAGCACCTTCCACTAGGACCAGGTTGCTTAAGGCCACATCCAACCTAGCCTTTAACACCTCCAGGGAGGGGACATCCACAGCCTTTCTGGGCAACCTGTGCCAGTGTCTCACCACCCTCACTGCCAAGAATTTCTTCCTAATCTCCAGTCTAAGTCTGCCCTCCTCCAGCTTCAATCCATTCCCCTCATCCTATCACTACAAGCCCTTATTAAATGTCCCTTCCCTGCTTTCTTATAGGCCCCTTCAGGTACTGGAAGGCTGCTCTAATGTCTCCCTGGAGCCTTTTCTCTTCTCCAGGCTGAACAGCCCCAACTTTTTCCGCCTGCTCCCACAGGGGAGGTTCTCCAGCCTCTGATCATCTTGATAGCCTCCTCGGGACCCTCTCCAGCAGCTCCATGTCCCTGTTATGCTGGAGGGCCCAGAGATGGAGGCAGTGCTGCAGGTGGGGTCTCAGCAGAGCAGAGGGGCAGAATCCTCTCCCTGTGCTGCTGCTCTCCTTGCTTTGTCTGCAGCTCAGCACACAGCTGCCTGCTGGGCTGCCAGGGACCATTGCTGGCTCACATTGGGTTTTTCATCAACTGACACCCAAAGTCCTTCTCCTCCAGACTGCTCTTAAGTCACTCCTCATCCATCCTGTACTTGTGCTTGAGATTGCCCCAACCCAGGTGTAGGACCTTGCACTTGGCCTTGTTGAACTCCATGAGGTTGGCTTGGGGCTACCTCTGAAGCCTGTGAAAGTCCCTCTGGATGCAATCCCTTTCCTCCAGCCTGTCAACCACACCACAGAGCTCGGTATCATCCATTGGGTGTCTCAATCCCACTGCCCATGTCACTGACCAAGATGTTCAACAGCACTGGTCCCAGTACTGACCCCTGCGGGACACCACTGCTTTCTTCTTCATTTCAGTTATCTTATTCCTACATTTCCTATCAAATGCTGGAAACAATGGGCTTGCTTATTTTATCCCCCAAGTCATATCACTGTTGGTAGGAGAGGGGCAGATCTGAGAGGTACCTCTCTTCTCAGGCTGGCAACCAGCATGCTTTTGTTCCAGACCTCACTTGGGCATATGAATGGTTTCAAATGAAATAAATCATGTGTGGATTTCAGTGTCTGCTGACCACAAACCCAGGTATTTCATCCTGCACTCACTGAGGCCAACACCAAATTTTCTGGTGATTGCAGTGGTGCAGGTTGTGGCCTTGGATGCTGTATCCAAAGTTTTTCACATCAGTTATCCTTTCAGTTGATTCCAATGGTTAGATCAAGCCTTCAAGCCAGAGAAATACAGTCACTGTGATCTGAGTCTTGCTGGACACAACAGCTGAGTCAGAATCACAGAATGCTAGGGGTTGAAAGGGACCTTGGAAGATCACCCAGTCCAACCCCCCTGCCAGAGCAGGATCACCTGCACACAGGAATGCATCCGGTGGGTTTGGAATGTCTCCAGAGCAGGAGACTCCACAACCTCTCTGGGCAGCCTGCTCCAAGGCTCTGTCACCCTCACAGGGAAAAGGTTTTTCCTTCTGCTCCTGTGGCACCTCCTCTGCTCCAGCTTGGCCCCAGTGACCTTTGTCCCATCCTTAGACATCCCTGAGCAGAGCCTGGCTCTGTCCTCCCCAAACTACCCTGCACATCTTTATCAACAATGAGATCATCCCTCAGGCTCTGCTCCAAGCTCCAAGCCCCAGCTGCCTCAGCCTGTCCTCAGCGGGGAGATGTTCCACTGCCTTCAGCAGCTTTGTGGCTCTGTGCTGGACTCTCTCAAGCAGTTCCCCGAGGTCCTTCTTGAACTGAGGGGCCCAGAACTGGACACAATGTTCCAGATGTGGCCTCAACAGTGCAGAGTAGAGGGGGAGGAGAACCTCCAGGAATTTGACTTTTGTATGGGTAAACATTTCTGAGGAGATCTCTGGGCCAGAAGAACCATTCGTGCTCCCAGTCAGGTGCCCTTGCACAGGTCAGAGTTACTGGTAGGAGTTAGCAGAGAGTGTCTTGTATTTCTTGTGTGCCTAGTGACAGCTTAATGGCACAGCCAATGCTGTGCCTGCAGAGACTGCCCTGTGCGTCCAGAGTGCTCTGTCTGACACAGGAGCACAGGGACAGCTGTCCCCTCTTGTTTGACCTGTATTGATTTGTCAAGATCCTACGCACTGATGCAGGACATGACCTATTGTCTGCGTTCCCACTGCCACCAGAGACTGCAGCAGCCTTTAGCAGGCACAATGGAGTAGAGAGACACTGACCCTGCTAGCACAAGATCTGACGCTGACAATGAGCACATGGAGCTTACAACAAAGAACCTGCCACGTGCTGTGCCTCTTGGAGGGGCCCAGCTTTGCTGATGTGCCTGTTTAAATGGCAGGTGAGAATGCAGCTCCACCTCTGCGTCAGAAGTGTTGAGTAGCAGAAGGGAGAGCGGCACCGCAGAGAGCTTGCACCGAATGAGAAATGAACTCAGTCACAGAATGGTAGGAGTTGGAAACGACCTCCAGAGATCATCCAGTCCAGCCCTCCTGTCAGAGCAGCATCACCTAGGGCAGATTGCTCAGGAACACATCCACAGAATCACAGGATGTTAGGAGTTGGAATGGACCTCCAGAGGTCATCCCGTCCAACCTCCCTGCCAGAGCAGCATCACCCAGGGCAGGTCACACAGGAACACATCCAGGTGGGTTTTGAAAGTCTCCAGAGAAGGAGACTCCACAACCTCTCTGGGCAGCCTGCTCCAGTGCTCTGTCCTACTCACTGTAAAGAAGTTTCTCCTCATGTTGAGGTGGAACCTCCTGTGTTCCAGCTTGTACCTGTTGTTGCTTGTCTTATTGCTGGGCACCACCAAAAAGAGACTTGGACAGACTGAGAGCTGGGCAGAGAAGAACCTACTGAGGTTCAACAAGGGTAAGTGCAGAGTCCTGCAGCTGGGAAGCAAGAATAAACTGCAGCAGTACAGGTTAGGAGGTGATCTCCTGAAGAGCAGCCCTGTGGAGAAGGACCTGGGAGTGCTGGTGGACAACAAGTTCTGCATGGGACAGCAATGTGCCCTGGGGGCCAAGAAGGCCAATGGGATCCTGGGCTGCATTCAGAGGAGTGTGGCCAGCAGAGCCAGGGAGGTTCTCCTTCCCCTCTACTCTGCTCTGGTGAGACCTCACCTGGAATATTGCATCCAGTTCTGGGCTCACCAGTTTAAGAGGGCCAGGGATCTGCTGGAGAGAGTCCAAGGGAGGGCTGCAAGGATGCTGAAGGGACTGCAGCACTGCCTGGTAAGGAGAGGCTGAGAGCCCTGAGGCTGTTTAGTCTGTAGAGGAGAAGACTGAGAGGGGATCTGATCAATGCCTATCAATAGCTGAGGGCTAGGGGTCAGGAGGGAGGGGACAGCTTCTGCTCACTTGTGCGCTGTGATACAACAAGGAGCAATGGATATAAACTGCAGCACAGGAGGTTCCACCGCAACATGAGGAAGAACTTCTTCATTGTGAGGGTCACAGAGCTCTGGAGCAGGCTGCCCAGAGAGGCTGTGGAGTCTCCTTCTCTGGAGCCTTTCCAGCCCTGTCTGGATGTGTTCCTGTGTGACCTGAGCTGGATTCTATGGTCCTGCTCTGGCAGGGGGGCTGGAATTGATGAACTTTGAAGATCCCTTCAAACCCTAACATCCTGTGATCCTGTGATCCTATGATGACCATTGCCTCCATCCTGACACCCACCCCTCAGACGTTGATAGACAATGATAGGATCCCCTCTCAGCCTTCTCCTTGCAAGACCAAACAGCCCTCTGGCTAAACTGCCTCTGAGCTTTGGAGAAGGTACATGCAGCACACAAAGAGAAATAATCCGTCTTTCCAAATGATGTCTTCCAAGCCTCCTTCTAGCACTCTGAGTGATTTGCATGAACAAATCCATCCTTCCCATGCAGTGTGAACCTGGCATATCAGTACAGGAACCTCCACACCACCCACCTCACCTGATCTGTGTGTCTTTGGCTTAAGGCCACTGTAGCACAGCTACCAAACCCAAAGTTTCAGTTTAATGTTCAGTTACAAACAGATGAAGTTAATTGTGGTTAACACCAAGTCTGGTGTTTTCTGCTTCACTGAGCCCAACCCCCCTGCCAAGGTAGGTTCATTTAAAGAAGGTAACACACACCCTCCATAAAGGTTCCCCAAATCCAGCCAGAAAGGGACAGCATGCCATTTGGACTCACACAGATGTTGAGTGGGGCTTGCAAACCCCTGCATGCCTTCAAAAAGCTGCTGCCTTCCACCCAGCACTGGAGGTGCCCCAGATGTCCCTGCCCACTGCAGAGGGGAGGTTGGACTAGATGGCCTTTAAAGGTCCCTCCCAACCTAAAGCATTCTATGATTCTGTGGAAGGTAGAGTAGAGTAGAATAGAATAGAATAGAATAGAATAGAATAGAATAGAATAGAATATTGAATTGAATTGAATTGAATTGAATTGAATTGAATTGAATTGAATTGAATTGAATTGAATTAACCAGGTTGGAAAAAACCTTCGAGATCATTGTGTCCAACCTATCACCCAACACCATCTAATCAACTAAACCATGGCACCAAGTGCCTCATCCAGGCTCTTCCAAAACACCTCCAGGGATGGTGACTCCACCACCTCCCTGGGCAGCACATCCCAATGGCCAATCTCTCTTGCTGGGAAGAACTTCTTCCTCACCTCCAGCCTAAACCTCCTCTGGCACAGCTTGAGACTGTGTCCTCTTGAAAGTCTTGTGCTTATAGCAAGGGATTCTGTGTGCCCCTGCAGGATGACTGCTGTCAGATAGCTCTTGGTCTGTCCTGCTGAATGCAATATTCAGAAAAAGTGGGGGGTTACCATTTAAAAAATGTCTCAAGCTTATGGTTTAACCATAATGAAATACTTCTTCTTTTTGTGGCTGCTGTTCCAAAGCCCAAGCTTTTCTGTCCAAATTTAGATACAAACACTTCAAACCTCTTGTTGAAACCATGAGCAGTCTGAACAGATCTGAGCTTAAAAGAAAAGCACAGCCTGACATTTGTGTCCTCAGACAAATGTCCATCTCTTTTTTTTTGACTGTGAACTCCTAGGTTTAAACACCAGTTTCAGTGCAAATGGGCCCTTCCTTTCCTGCTTTTCTTCCTCTGACTGTAGTTAGAGCAAAGCTTTCTGCAGCCTTGGCTTGAAGATGCCAGATTGATTGCTCCTGCTGTAAATCACAAGTTTCTGATGCTATTTTCCCCAACAGCAAGTTCAAATTTTGACTCAGAGCAGGCCTTCCCAGACTTTCATGCAAAACAGGTGTTAGAGACTTGGTTCTGTATTTCTAGAGCATGAACTCAGCAAATTCAAGAATCCAATTTTGACATGACTAGGAGCCTCATGATTTGCCTGAGCGAGATCCAAGCAAGCAGAAATTACTGGATATGATCCTCCAAACCAGACTGAAAGAGCTGGAGGGAGGGGGATTCAATTTTCTGTGGAAGAGCTATTGTCTTTAAAAGTTAAAGCTGCTGTCCTCTTCAGAAAAGAGTCCTTGGTTAGAAAAAAACCCTCTTCCCTCCCCCCCCCCTTTGTTTCCCTTAGAAACTGTCAAAATGCAATTCCTGTTTTTCATATTGTTCAGGAGCAAACCCAGGTATAATTCTTTCTTCAGATTGCCCCTGGCAGGAAGCCACTGTAAATCCTAGCCAGATTAAAAAAATAATGGCAAGCCACACATTGAGCTCTTTTCCTCCCTTCCATCTAAATAAAACTCCTCTCAGAAGTCAGCTTTCCATGCTCTGAGTAACTCTGTTTTTTCTCCAGAACACCTTCAGTGACAGCCCTTGAATCGTCAGCTCAGGCTGGAGTGTGTTGGGCACCTCAGCAGGTAGTGCCACACTGCAGTGACAGCCAGCAGAGCCAAAGGCAGATGCCCCTTCTTGTGTCACTCTGTGAGTGATTTTTCTTCTGTGCCCAGAGGGCTGCACCAGACATTTTCCATAGGGATTATCTGTCCTCTTTCATAGTTCACAGAATCAAAGCATTGTCAGGGTTGCAAGGGACCTCAAAGATCATCCAATTCTAACACCCTGCCATGGGCAGGACACCTCACACTAGATCAGGTTGTCTCTTGTACCAGAAAAAGTCCAGCATATTTTCCCTGCTCTTGCCTGAACCTGTCCTCTCCTTCAGCACTCAGCACTAAAATCCCCTGCTGTAGCTGTGGGTACAACCAGGAATTGTGCTCTTCTGTGGTTTTCTTCTATGCCCTGTGATTAGAGAGGCTTCCCAGGAGCACACCTCCCACCTAGGACATTCCAGTGAAGTCTGATCATCCAAAGGAGAGATGAGCTGTGAATTTTTGACCATGGCAGTGAACCTGCATTTGTCACATTGATGACTTCCCTACACCCTTCAGATGCTTGATGGTTATTAACCCTTCTCAGGATTTGTTATTTCAGCGGTAATGTCAGGATGATGGGCATCCTCTAGTCAACACACAGGCAAGTCTGCTTGAGCAACTGTTACAGGTTACCTTGAGGAGGAACTGCTCTTGGTGCCACAACTTATTTTCCTATGCTGGATTTATCCCTGTCAGTTAATGCTGAGTGAGATGCTAAGTAGGCTTCTGTGTCTGTTGCTTATCTGTGTTTTTAATCATGCAGGAACTACAGACAGTGTGCAAGAGAGCTTCCTCCTGAAGTTGTCAGCCCAAAGTGTGTTTTGGTGTGTGGCTAGCCATACTTAAAACCCTTCCTTGAATCTTTCTGCCCAACTGCAGAGTCAGCAGACACACTGCTCCTATCTCTGAGGCCGTTCTAGTCTCACCCTTTGTTTCCTTTGGTCTCTCCACTGACTCACACGCTTCCTAAAATAGTGAGCACTATCTTTGTTCTGGTGTGATGAGTTAGGAAAGAATTAGCAACATCAGGTTAGCACCAAGTAATATGAATCACATCATATGTTTGGACCTCAACTGTAAGACTCCATCCAACTACAAATTCCTGTTATTTTGGAAAGCTCTCTCAGGCTTTGCAGGGCACAAACCCACACACCACGATTCTGCATTGGTGTTCTTTTCAACCAGGGATAAATAAGGCTGACATTTCTTGGCATGGACCAGATCAGCCCAACAGCTTTTTTCGCTTGTTTTTAATACTTCTGAGAGAAGATCCAATAATGTCTGCTGCAATGAGGGCTGAGGTGATCCCAGTGGATTAAAAGAGAAATGATCTCTCCTGCTCCCAGGTCTCAGGTACTGCATTGGTTACCAGGGCAATCAATACTTCACAAGGTCCTTGGGCTGAAACCTCATTTCAGCAGGGTGTATATCTAGCATCTCTCTGTGTGTGTGTTTCTTCACTGATGTATACAGTGTGTTGCAGTATGAATGTATGTATGCCCAGGTAGTTTACAGATGGTGGAATGGACTTGGGATCTTAACAGCTTAGAGACAGGATCCCTCTCTTGCTCTGGTCAGACATGATGACTGCCAGCACTCTGTGCCAGCTGAGCTTTGCTGCATGAATCAATAGCATGGGAGGGCTTCTCTGCTGGGCTAAGCAGGTCACAGAAGCCAGGTGCAAGCTTCATCACTGCCTATGGAATGGCTGCAGCTCAGAATCTGGCACTGCAGTCATCTGAAGAGCTCTTTTCAGACAGCACCTTAAAACCGTCTCTGCGCAGTGACAATTTCATGAGGTCTCAGCCTCTGCAAGATTTGTGCTAATGAAACCTGCAGGCAAGAGACTGATCCTGCCACATGCACTTCCAGTCTGGAAAACTCTACAGTTCACAGCAAGGTATGGCAATACAACTCCCCAGCTGACAGCAAAGATTTGAGTGGAACTTGCCAGAGAGGCTGTCTTGTCCAGCCATCACAGCTTCAGTCTGAGTGACTTTGGGCACACCACCTAACTCTGCCCCAGTTCCTCATATGTAGGATGTGGTCAGGGGGTCAAGCACTCAACAGGGATGAGGCAAGAGAGTTGTTTGCACTTAACCCTTTTGACTCTGGGCTGTCTAAGCACTTTTCAAATAGCACTAAGGTGCTGGAAAGGTTCTTGGATTAGGTGCTCCTGGGGTGTGAAGGAAAGAATTAGGTGTGGAAAGAATTGGCATGAGGGAACTTCCCCAAGCAAGTTGGTGTGAAGGAACTTCCCAAACCAAGAACTTCCCAAACCTACAGAAAGTAAGGATAGGATAGGATAGAATAGAATAATAGAATAGAATAGAATAGAATAGAATAGAATAGAATTAACCAGGTTGGAAAATACCTTTGAGATCATTGAGTCCAACCTATCACCCAACACCATCTGATCAACTAAACCATGGCACCAAGTGCCTCATCCAGGCTCTTCCTAAACACCTCCAGTAAGGGTGACTCCACCACCTCCGGGTGCAGCACATTCCAATGGCCAATCTCTCATGCTGGGAAGAACTTTCTCCTCACTTCCAGCCTAAACCTCCCCTGGCACAGCTTGAGACTGTGTCCTCATGTTCTGGTGCTGCTTGCCTGGGAGAAGAGACCAACCCCCACCTGGCTACAACCTCCCTTCAGGGAGTTGTAGACAGCAAGAAGGTCTCCCCTGAGCCTCCTCTTTACCAGGCTAAGCAACTCAGTGAAAAGGAGGCTCAGAGGAGACCTTATCGCTGTCTACAACTACCTGAAGAGAGGTTGTAGCCAGGTGGGGGTTGGTTCTCTATACGCTTCAGTTCCTAAATACACACACCACCACCACAACAGTTTCTTGGCTATGAGTGACAGTGTGACAGAATGTGACAACTCAACAGTCTCCCAGCACCTGGTATCCCCCAGCTCCACCAGCTGCTGTGCCAAAAGCCATTTGCCTACCTACCCGTGCCAGTGCTTCAAACCATGGTACCTGCTCCACTTTAAAAGAGAAACCTTTCATCCTGCTGTGAGGAAAGTGCTCTCATATTAGAAATGTTCTATATTAAAAAATTCCTGGCAGAAGCAGGGCCTTAGAGTGTCTTCCAGGGCTTTTGGAAAAAACATCATGACTGGTGGTGACAGAGTGAGGAATGTGTTGTGAGAAACCAGGCGGTTCAAGGAGAGCTGAATGAGAGACGCCCAAGTTGAAAGAACCCTTTTTTCTCTCTGCCTGAGTTTTAGACATATTATCACTCAAAAGTCAGTGCTTGAATAATTAGGGTGGTGTAATGAGATGTAATTGCCAGAGCTGCAAGGACAGTAAACATAACTGCACTATTATCAGGATGAGCTGAGCTCCCAATGGTGCAACAGGTCAAACAGCTACAGTCATGCCACCATAACTGCAACAGGCCAAGAGAAGGGGCCACGTGCAGGCTGCACATGAACCTGAGCTCTGGACCTATCCTCAAAGCAAAGTTGAAGGTTTATAGGTCATAAGACCCCATCTGCAGCACTGCCTCCAGTTCTGGGGCCTCCAACATAAGAGGGACATGGAGCTCCTGGAGCAGGTCCAGAGGAGGCCACCAAAATGATCAGAGGGCTGAGGAACCTCCCCTGTGGGGACAGACTGGGGGAGTTGGGGCTCTTCAGCCTAGAGAAGAGAAAAGGCTCCAGGGAGACATTAGAGCAGCCTTCCAGTAACTGAAGGGGACTATAAGAAAGCAGGGAAGGGACATTTAATAAGGGCTTGTAGTGATAGGATGAGAGGGAATGGATTGAAGCTGGAGGAGGGCAGACTTAGACTGGAGATTAGGAAGAAATTCTTGGCAGTAAGGGTGGTGAGACACTGGCACAGTTGCCCAGGGAGGCTGTGGATGTCCCCTCCCTGGAGGTGTTCAAGGCTAGGTTGGATGAGGCCTTGAGCAACCTGGTCCTAGGGGATGGTGTCCTTGCCCATGGCAGGGGGGTTGGAACTAGATCTTTAAGGTCCCTTCTGCCCCAAACCATTCCACAAATCTATGAATCTGTGAATCCCAGGCACAAACCAGCACGATAGAGCTTCACTAAATCAGAAAGCAAGTTGGCAGTGATAGGAGCTTACTATCCAACTGAGCAATGCCACATTAGTTAACTACAGAGCTGAGATTACAAGTGGAGAAAAGTAAGATGCTGTTTAAGAACAGGAAATCCAAGATTTTAAGTCTGGTCCAGACAGATTGAGGAGCAAGTGAAGAGAATAGGATAGAATAGGAATGGAATGGATAGAATGAATAGAATAGAATAGAATAGAATAGAATAGAATAGAATAGAATAGAATAGAATAGAATAGACCAGGTTGGAAGAGACCTTCAAGATCACTGTGTCCAACCTATCATCCAACACCACCTAATCAACTAAAGCAAGCAACCAAGTGAGTAGGGAGCAGCCCTGCAGAAATATTCTGGAAGCTGCATGCACTTTCCAAGAAGACAAACTACACACTGGGAGTACAAATATAAATAGAGGCTGTAAAATGTGTGAAGTAATTCTTCCACTTTTCTCAGTATTGGCAAAGCTCAGCTGGAGCTCAGTGAGCCTGGCTTGGGGCGTGATCCTTGGGAGAGATAAAGCATTCATCAGGCTGCAGGAGAGAGCAATGTGTGTGATCAGAGGTCTAGAAAAACACAACCTAGATGGGAAGATTGGAGAAATAGGGGCTGCTGGCTGTGGTGAAGCACAACCTGAGAGCAATAAAGTTATTGCAGATTAAGGAGACATTCCATTGCAGCAGGAGCAGCCTTTGGGTAGGCATTAGGAAAAACCTTCTAAAAACAAGGCTGCTGATGCATGGAGCTAGATTGCCTGGGGATGGTAAATCTGTTTTTAAAAGAGATCAGATAAAACTTGGGAATGACAGAGGTAAAACTCACCCATCTGAAGGGAGTGGGATGGTAGAGATGACTTCTTGAGATCTCTTTTGATCCCTATTTTCCCTGATCATCCAAAAGATGAGTGTTTGGGTGTTTTGTTTTTTTTTCAGGCTTGCTTGTTTATTCATGCTATTCACTGGTTTCTTCATCTTGGAAATGGAAATCCCATTATTCAGGCCCAGTCAGCACTGACTTCAGGTTTTTCTTGTACTCTGTGGCAGCACAATGTGACTGTTCAAGCTGCAAAGACATCAAGACACAGTTTAAAATGCTGTCAGTTAAAATAATAACTTTGAAGCAACAATCACAGCAGCCAAAATATTTATCACTGGCTTCAAATCAAAAGATCTCCTGAAAACAAGTCCTAAGTTGTGAGCCTCAGCTAATTTCCCCTGGTCCTTGTGACACTTCAGAGAGACTATGCTGCTTGGATGAAATGTGCAAGTTTACTGGGACAGGCAAGACAGAGTCAGGAGAAAACCCATTTGGACCCACTCTGCAAAGCAGCTGTCCCTGCTGCAGTGAGCTACAAGGGAAGCAGGAGACAGAGCAGCTCCATTTAGAGACACCTTGGAGTCCTGGAGGACAGCAAGTTCTCCATGGGACAGCAATGTGCCCTTGTGGCCAAGAGGGCCAAGGGCATCCTGGGGTGCAGCAAGCAAAGTGTGGCCAGCAGGACTAGTGAGGTTCTCCAGTTCCTCTGCTCTGCCCTGCTGAGACCACACCTGCAATCCTGTGTCCAGTTTTGGGCTCTCCAGTTCAAGAGAGACAAAGACCTGCTAGAGAGAGTCCAAGGGAGAGCCAGGAGGATGGTTAAGGGACTTGAGTATCTCCCCTGTGAAGAGAGACTGAGAGCCCTAGGGCTGTTTAGTCTGGAGAAGAGAAGGCTGAGAGGGATCTGATCAATGTCTATCGATATCTGAGGGCTGGGGGGCAAGGGGAGGGGGCCAAGCTCTTTTGGGTGGTGCACAGCAGTAAGCCAAGGAACAATGGAGACAAACTGGAACAGAGAAGGTTTCAGGTCAACATGAGGAGAAACTTCTTTGCAGTGAGGGTGGCAGAGCCCTGGAGCAGGCTGCCCAGAGAGGTTGTGGAGTTCCTGCTCTGGAGCCTTTGCAACCCCACCTGGATGCGTTGCTGTGCAGACTGCCCTGGGTGGTGCTGCTCTGGCAGGGAGGTTGGACTGGATGATCTCTGGAGGTCCCTTCCAACCTCTAACACTCTGATTCTGTGAGCATTCCAGCACACTGCAGCTGACCATCCACACTTGCATCCATAAGCAGTGCCTACAACACAATGCCACTTGGGAGTCTCTCTAACACAAAGGAGGTGGGAGGTGGATTTAAGGTCTGCTTATGTTGCTCTCACTGGATGACTGGTAGGATAAACCTGAGACAAGTGCAGAGATTTAGGCCTCCTCCTTCGTCCACAGATATCTTTGGTGGTTTTCTTCCAGTAGCAGAATCCTAACCTTGAATCCTCCTTCTTGTATCTGGGGGGATTTGGGCACCATTTGCCTATGTTTCTGTCTCCATGTAATTTTGGTTATTACTGAGAGAATTTTAGCTTGCTCTCAAATGATTTCAGCTCCCCATTACAGGGATCCTTGTTGCAAGGAGCTAAGGCACTTGGCTCCTGAGCAAGTGCCTTATAAAAAGGATAAAGTGCTTCCACCTATTGTGATTAATATTATTTTGCTAACCATGGAGGGCACTTAGGTTGCCCTCCTCACAGGTTGCTACAGCAACACACATCTATAAGGAGTCATTCTTGTAATGGTGTCAATTAGGCTTATATAAGCGCAGCTCAGTGACCCAAGTGCTGTGGAAAGCACAGTCTGAGTCTAGCTGAAGATGAACTTCATGCTCCAAACAATGATGAAATGATTTTAAACTGCCTTCTGGTGTCATGTGTTGGCTATGGCCAGCAAGGAGCAATCCAGTGCCTTGTTGGGCCAGGCAGGTTTGCTTGCTTCTCAGTGGAAAGCAGCACAAGAGGCAGCTTCTGAAATGCATCTCTGGACCAGAGGGAACAAAAAGTGAGCTTGCATTTTGCTTGCAAATCAAGACAAAGGAACTGAGAATGCAAACCCAGTATGTAACCAGACTATTGATCAATAGTTTGCAGCTAGACACTGCCAGGTGAATGACTACTGCTTTACAGCTCTACATTGTTTTACAGATAAAGCCAAGTTATGGCTTTATACATGGAGATACACATCCAGAGAAGACTCTGGGGGCACCCTAGAGTTGCCTTCCAAGACCTGAAGGCAGCCTGCAGGAAGGCTGCAGAGGGACTTCTCATAAGGGTGTCTAGCAACAGGACAAGGGGGAATGGTTTGAAGCTGAGGGAGAGCAGGGTTAGACTGGAGCTGAGGAAGAAGTTCTTCAGGATGAGGGTGGTGACACTCTGGAATAGGCTGCCCAGGGAGGTTGTGGATGCCTCCTCCCTGGGGGTGTTCCATGCCAGGTTGGATGAGGCCTTGTGCAACCAAGTATAGTTGAGAGGTGTCCCTAACCATGGCAAGGGGGCTTGGAGCAGATGATCTGTGAAGTCCCTTCCAACCTGAGCCACTCTATCATTCTGTGATTCTATGTACAACTCAACAACAGTGAAAGTGCAGCCAGTGTCTGACTAACTCCTTTGACTGGAGCAATCTGAAAGCTGCAGGGCTATATGGAAACTTTCCAGACAACAGCAGTGCCTTTCTCATGCAAGAAAAGTATGCTTCTTTGCACACAATAAAATTAAATTAAAGAGTCTGTACTTAATAGCTGCTTATTTTATTAGCTCTATCCTCCAAGAGTGCTTTGCAGCCCAGATCATTACGGCTGGAGGGCTGAGCCCAGAGAGTGGTGGTGAATGGTGCCACAGCCAGCTGGAGGCCAGGCAACAGTGACATCCCCCAGGGATCAGTGCTGGGCCCCATCCTCTTTAATATCTTCATTGATGATCTGGATGAGGGCATTGAGACAGTCATCAGCAAATTTGCAGATGACACCAAGTTGGGAGCAGATGTTGGTCAGTTAGAGGGCAGAAGGGCTCTGCAGAGGGATCTCGACCCACTGGACAGATGGGCAGAGTCCAACAGGATGGCATTCAACAAGTCCAAGTGCCAGGTGCTGCACTTTGGCCACAACAACCCCATGCAGAGCTACAGGCTGGGGTCAGAGTGGCTGGAGAGCTGCCAAACAGAGAGGGACCTGGGGGGTGCTGAATGACAGGCACCGGAACATGAGCCAGCAGTGTGCCCAGGTGGCCAAGAAGGCCAATGGCATCCTGGCCTGCATTAGGAATAGTGTGGCCAGCAGGAGCAGGGAGATCATTCTGGCCCTGTACTCTGCACTGGTTAGGCCACACCTTGAGTCCTGCATCCAGTTCTGGGCCCCTCAGTTTAAGAAGGACATTGAGACACTTGAAGGTGTCCAGAGAAGGGCAACAAGGCTGGGGAGAGGCCTTGAGCACAGCCCTGTGAGGAGAGGCTGAGGGAGCTGGGGTTGCTTAGCCTGGAGAAGAGGAGGCTCGGGGGAGACCTCATTGCTCTCTACAAGTCCCTGAAGGGAGGTTGTAGCCAGGAGGGAGTTGGTCTCTTCTCTCTAGCAACCAGCACCAGAACAAGAGGACACAGTCTCAAGCTGTGCCAGGGGAAGTTTAGGCTGGAGGTGAGGAGAAAGTTCTTCACTGAGAGAGTCGTTCACCATTGGAATGTGCTGCCCAGGGAGGTGGTGGAGTCCCCATCCCTGGAGGTGTTCAAGAGGGGACTGGACGTGGCACTTGGTGCCATGGTCTAGTCCTGAGGTCTGTGGTGACAGGTTGGACTTGATAATCTTTGAGGTCTCTTCCAACCTTGGTGATACTGTGATACTGTATGGCTAACAAATACTCTCTGCAAACTCCATCTGCATGAGAGGGTTGGCATTAAAAGACCAGCAGAAGACACTGACTTGCTGTCACATAACATGACACTACCACACTTGCCATGTTTTGCTGACGCTGTGACTCACCATAAGACTTTGCTAGACACTGAGTTGGCTCTTCCCATGCCATGGAGTTGCAGTAACAGCTGGCTGAAACCTCCTGAAATAAAGAAATGACAGCCCTGTGATGGTCACAGAACAATACAAGTGTCCAAACATCACAGTATGAGTGTTCAAATACATAACTCCATTAGTCCAAAAGACATGTAAAAGTTCCAAAGCCCGACACGTTCATGCTTCCCAGAGCCTCCTCCTGTGTTGCAGTGGAATGAGAGGGTGGAATATTACCTGTTGTGGAGAATATGCAGTGACAGGCTTTTCACACAAGGGGTTCAGATTACAGCAGAGGGTAAAAATGGAACTCTGAATAAAAGCTTTGCCTTGCATTGTTTTTAATGAAGCTGCTGGGGGGAGTGGGGGCACAAAGTAACTCATAGAATGGCTTAGGTTGGAAGGTACTTCACAGATCATCTGCTCCAATCCCCTGTCATGGACACGGACATCTCTCAAGTAGATTTGGCTGCCCAAGGCCTCATCCAATCTGGCCTTCAACACCCTCAGGGAAGAGGCATCCACAACCTCCCTGGGCAGCCTATTTCAGTCTCACCACCCTCATCCTGAAGCATGAGGCTTCCACCACCTTCCTGGGCAACCTGTGCCAGGCTCTCACCACCCTCCTGGGGAACAACTTCTTCCTAACATCCAATCTCAATCTCCCCATTTCTAGTTCTGTTCCATTCCCCCCAGTCCTATCACTCCCTGACACCCTCAAAAGTCCCTCCCCAGCTTTCTTGTAGCCCCCTTCAGATACTGGAATGTCACAAGAAGGTCTCCTTGGAGCCTTCTCCTCTCCAGACTGAACAGCCCCAACTCTCTCTGTCTGTCTTCATAGGAGAGCTGCTCCAGGCCTCTGCTCACCCTTGTGGCCTCTCCTCAAGATTTTTAGTCACCTAACTCCATGGTTTATCTCTTTCCAGAAGACAGTTTTGCTAGGAAACCCCACAGCTTGTGTCATGATGCCCTGCAGAAGGCAGGCAGAAGGTGCCCAGGCTCTTGCCCTACCCTACTCCCAGTCTGCAGCCCCAGTACCAAGTGGTGCCTTTCTTTTCACACAATGGTTTTGGGTTATAACCTGAGTGTAAAAATGGCCCTCTGGATAAAAGCTTTTCCTTGCTTTCTTTTTAATGAAGCTACTTGGGGGGAGGGAGGTGTCACAAAGTAACCCAGTTGTGTGTGAGCAGCTCACAGCTGTGTGTGAGATTGAACTGGTTTTATCTTAAAAGATGAAAAAGATGAGGAAAGGCCACTCCCCCACCCCCCTTACACTCACAGATGCCAAATCCCAATGCCAGACACAGTTAATAACTTGCCAGCTCCAGGCTAAAATTAGAACCCCCAGAATTGGAGTATCTTATTTTATCTTTGCATCAGGCTGCTCAGCACTGAAGTCTTTGGTTAGGGTAGGACCTGGAGCTGAGTGCTCAGCATGTGGAATGGCCACCCTGAAATGCACTGGCTTGCCTTTGTCAAAGAGGGGGTGGGGAGCAGGCAGTGTGGGGGAAGGAGATGACCAGAGAAGCCCCTCAGCTTAGCATTTGCAGGGCAAGTGTTGACCTACACTGACCTGCCTCCCAGAACTGAAGCTTTGCCATACTGGTGCAGAAAGGATTACTTCCCCATGGTTTTTAGTCGTCAATCTTCCACCCTAAAGCTCCTTTCTCCTTAAGGTTCTCAATAATTCTTCTGTTCCAGCAACCAGAGAATCACCATAAATCACCTTTCTGCTTCAGCACTTTATCCCTGCCTGTGCTCTCTGAGGGTGTTTTGTCATTGCTCTCATCTGCCCTGCGAGTCCTTTCACTATTTTAGCTGCATTTAATTAGCACAACCATTCATAATGCTCAGAGCTGAACTCTGGACTGTTTGTGGATTTGAAAGCAGTTGGGTTTTAAAAGCTGGTTTAGAAATGCTTTGAGATCCTACATCACCAGGGAAAAGTGGGGAAAGTGAAAAGCAGGGCAGTAGCTGAGCATCTCACTTTTCCAGCCACTGCTGTACTTACCTAGTTCTTATGGCTGGCTGATAAGGGGCACCTCTGGGGGAGAATACTTCCACCTACTGCTGCAGAGTTCAGTATTAAAACTCCTCTGTATGCCTGTGCCCTGAAGTCCTCTACAGAGAAATCCTCCCAGCTCCTGCCCAAGTGTGTCCCCTCTCCTAGGCCCCCTGAATCTGACAAATCACTTTGGCCAAAGAGAGCTGGGAGGAGTAGTTGAGCCATCTGTAAAACAAGAAGGATCCTAACTGATGGATGATGTGAAGCTTCCCTACCTATGGTGGCTCTGTTTTTGCATTCTCCTCACGTGCTCAGGGCCAACCCCCCCCCTTGAAAATGCATTCAGCATTGCTCCCTGGCTGCATGGATATTTTACTATCTGTTTTTCTGAAGCACTTCATGGGGTGCTTCAGTTCGGTGTTTACAACCACAATGTCAGTTTCCTTCTTTCCTCCACAGGTTTCCTCAGTACTTTTCATTTCTACTCCAGTGTTTGTACTCTGCCCAAGGATATTCAAGTCCTTTCTGTCTACCCATTGAGGACTGCTACTATCATTTACATTTTTCACAGTCACAGAGTGACAGAATCGGTGGATTCCGTTCAGAGACTGGGAGGTGCCTCTGGAGATCACAGAATCACCAAGGTTGGAAGAGACCTCAAAGATCATCAAGTCCAACCTGTCACCACAGACCTCATGACTAGACCATGGCACCAAGTGCCACGTCCAGTCCCCTCTTGAACCCCTCCAGGGATGGTGACTCAAATCCAGTTCCCCATCCCTGCTCAAAGCAGAGCCAGCTAGAGCTATTCTCTACCTCATGCTTGGGCTTCCCTTTGTCAAGAAAGGGGAAAACATTCCAGCATGAATGTTCACATGGATGCTTGAAACAGCAGGACCCTGATGTGCCATGGAGCAGACCAGTGGGACAGGCTCAAAGCACTCTGTGTGACCTCTGAGGAACCAGGCTGAGTTTCAGCAGGTCACATGGCTGCCTAAAGACTAGGCAGAGGGCAGTTTGACAGGACATTGAGTCTCTGCTTGCTGATCTGAGGAGCTGTAGGTGCCCAAGACTTTGTCAGGAAAAATACTGAGGCAGCCAAGATCCTATTTCTTTGCATGGCTGCATGTGCTACTGTCTTGGTAGAACCAGCTGTCATAGCATCCCTCACACATCAGCACCCCTTCCCTCAGGGACCAGCTCCTGGAGACCTTGTATCCTCTCACAAGATAATCTAAACATGAGTATAAACACAAGTAGTGCTGCAGTGTCTCAAGAATAGAATAGACTAGAATAGAATAGAATAAACCAGGTTGGAAGAGACCTTCAAGATCATCATGTCCAACCTATCAACCAATCCAACCCACCTAAACAACTAAACCATGGCACCAAGCACCCCATCAAGTCTCCTCCTGAACACCTCCAGGGATGGTGACTCCACCACCTCCCTGGGCAGCCCATTCCAATGGGCAATCACTCTCTCTGTATAGAACTTCTTCCTACCTTCCAGCCTAAACCTCCCCTGGCGCATCCTGAGACTGTGTCCTCTTGTTCTGCTGCTGGTTGCCTGGGAGAAGAGACCAACCTCTGCCTGGCTACACCCTCTCTTCAGGTAGTTGTAGAGAGCAAGAAGGTCTCCCCTGAGTCTCCTCTTCTCCAGGCTAAGCAACCCCAGCTCCCTCAGCCTCTCCTCACAGGGCTGTGTTCCAAACCCCTCACCAACTTTGTTGCCCTTCTCTGGACACGCTCCAGTAAGACAACCTCCTTCCTAAACTGAGGGGCCCAGAACTGGACACAGGACTCAAGGTGTGGCCTAACCAGTGCAGTGTACAGGGGCCGAATGACCTCCCTGCTCCTGCTGGCCACACTGTTCCTGATGCAGGCCAGGATGCCATTGGCCTTCTTGGCTGCCTGGGCACACTGCAGGTTCATGTTCAGCCTACCATCGACCAGCACCCCCAGGTCCCTCTCTGCCTGGCTGCTCTCCAGCCACTCTGACCCCAGCCTGTAGCACTGCATGGGGTTGCTGTGGCCAATGTGCAGAACCCGGGTGTGTGTCCCCACGCTGCACTCCACAGTCCTGTCCCAACAGTTCTTCCCCGTGAGCTGCACTGTGGAACACTCAAATCATTTTAGGGTATTTCAGCTGGTTGGCTGCTTTGCACCCTTGCATGATGGCTTTCAAAAAAGAAACTTTTTTTCATAAAGAAGCTTGCAGGGTTTGGGGAACTCTCCTGCTAAGCAGCTGACTGCACAGCCTGTGCTTGCTGGGACTGCCTGGCACCTGCTGGGAGGGATGAAGGGAGGAGGGAAGAGTTTTGCATCATGAGCAGGGAAGGAAGCTGCCACTGGGAGGCAAGAGAGCAAAAGTCAGGGTGGAAATGAGTCCATCTCTGATAGCCTTGCAGCTCTGTAACTTTTGGACATGTTGCTGCCAGCCATTGGTTACAGGTGAGCCTCCCAAAGCATTGTCTCCTCCCCAGCAACTGGCACACTGCCTGGCCTGCAACACCCCACAAGTGCCTGCTCTGCACAGGAGGATTTCCCGAGCCCTGTTACAAGCTGTTACAAGGGCCTTGGAGGCAGCGAGGGTGCCTGTGGTGCTGCAGCACTGCCAACAAAGCTGTAATGTTTTGCTCAGCTGCCTGGCACCACACTCAACCCTGCATGGGTTTGGAGCCTGGTTGAAGTTCCTGGACAGGTCAGGGGTCAGGTTGAATTGACCAGACTGAAGAGGGATCCCCTCAGGCCACCAGATTTTGGACAGCAGAAGACAGCAGAAGCTCTTGGCTTGTGGAATGTGTCCAAGTGCCAAAAGACTCCGTCACCTTGGACTCTAGCAGGGTAACCAGTTTATGAATTATCCTGAGTGGCAAGGCTCAGGCAGATCAGGGCACAGTGCCCTTCCAAGTCCTTGCTGATACAGGCCCCACATGGCATGCAGCAAAATGAGCATGGGTCTTACTTCTGTCTCTTGATCTGGTGAAATAGCCTTGGGCAAACTCCCTCACAGCTCAAGGCTTAGGACAGGGCACTCGTGATGGCAAGTTCTACCCTTTCCCTTGCTCTAACAAAAGCAGCAAGCACCAGCATGCCTGCACAGGGAGCACAAGGTGGAGGATGAATGGCAGAACAGGGAGTGGTCCATACCCAGCTACAGTCTCATGCCCTCCATCTCAGGTGGTAAAGCTGGAAACAGGCTTGGGGATGTTTCCAAGTGGGACAGGTCTCATACCAGCCTGTGTCCTTGCTAATGCAGTAGTGATGCGTCCTGTGCACCTAAAAGGTCTTGGGATGTGAACACTAATGATGCAGGTCAGTGAAAATAAGTTGCCCCAGGGACCACAAAGTGTCAGCCACTCTCAGATGTGACCATTGCAGACAGTACTGCCACAGGAACTCAGCAACAGAACTTGAGAAGCCAAGCTTCCTGAGATCTCAGTAGAACATGGCCAGGTTCTGGAACAAGTTGTTCTTCTCCTGCTGTTGCCTCTTTGCTGAAATGCCTAAGGGCTCTCTCACCTCACTCTGTCTCCTGTCACTTCTTTTCAGAGTTGTCAGGAACAAACCCTGGTAATGAGGTCTCCCATTAGCCACCTTCCCTCCTTCTGAGTGCTGGTCTTGTTTGCAAGGGTCTAAGCAAAAAGATATAACCAAGAGCAGGATTCACAACCAAACCACTTGCCTCCAACACAGCAGACACAACATTTGTTCTCTTTTTGCTCTGGTGAAAACAAAAAAAACAAAACAAAACAAAACGAAACAAAACAAAACAAAACAAAACACTTGGTGGATTCTATTGACAGCTTTGTTAGAATTGCAGTTGACTTCACCTGCATGCTGCAAATGAGTTTACACCCCCCCACACCTCTCTCTCTCTCTCTCATCTCCCTCCCAACAACTTCACACGAATTTCACACAAGAAAAGGCTGGCAACTTGTTGAAAGAACACAAAGACCTTGTCCCTGCCTGCCAGAGAAACAGGGCTGATACCTGTCTGTCAAGAACTTGTGGCTTTGCAGTTTGCATGTTTCTTGCTAGCACTGTTTATCCAGGTAGCACAGATGGGGTGTATTGTTTGGCAACCTTACCCCTAAGCTTTATACAAGAAAGATGATGACAGGTGCAAGATAAGGGCTACATACAAACCCAAGAGTTCATTACAAACACATTTGCATCCAAAGCAGCAGGAGCAGCAGCAGCAGCAGGAGGAGGAGGAGGAGGAGGACTTGGCTCTACTTTATCTTAAAAGCATACACTTGGCGGATTCCATTCAAACCCTCCTTGCATTTGCATCTGCTATTGCATGCGTGTCACCCGGGGCAACACCAGGGAGCCAGGCTGTGTTTGTGTGGGCCTGTGCTTCTGTGCAAGGACAGCCAGATAAGTCCCCCCCACCTTCTCACCACAGGATGGAGAGGTCTTAGGATAGCTCTTGAAAAACTGGAGATCCAAATCTGAAGAGAGTGTGTTGTCATAGAATCACAGAATCAACCAGGTTGGAAAAGACCTCAGAGATCATCAAGTCCAACCTAGTACCTAATACCTAACACCTCCTGACAACTAAACCATGGCTCCAAGTGCCACATCCAGGCCTTTTGAGAACACCTCCAGGGACAGGGACTCCAGCACCTCCCTGGGCAGCACATCCCAATGGCCAATTACTCTTTCTGGGAAGAACTTTCTCCTCAGCTCCAGCCTAAACTTCCCCTGGCACAGCTTGAGACTGTGTCCTCTTGTTCTGCTGCTGCTTGCCTGGGAGAAGAGACCAACCCCCACCTGGCCGCAACCTCCCTTCAAGGAGTTGAAGAGAGCAAGAAGATCTCCCCTGAGCCTCCTCTTCTCCAGGCTAAGCAACCCCAGCTCCCTCAGCCTCTCCTCACAGGGCTGTGCTCCAGACCCCTCCCCAGCTTTGTTGCCCTTCTCTGGACATGTTCAAGTGTCTCAACATCCTTCTTAAACTGAGGAGCCCAGAACTGGCCACAGGACTCAAGGTGTGGCCTAACCAGTGCTGAGTACAGGGCAGAATGACTTCCCTGCTCCTGCTGGCCACACTATTCCTGATGCAGGCCAGGATGTCATTGGCCTTCTTGGTCACCTTGGCACACTGCTGGCTCATATTCAGCTGCTGTCAACCAGGTCCCTTTCTGCCTGGCTGCTCTCCTGCCACTCCAACCCCAGCCTGTAGTGCAGCTGTCCCTACAGAGAGCAGGTTTTCTCAAAGGAATTTGCTGTTGCATTAATAATGAAAGCTTCTTAATTATGAAGGTCTTCTTTTGATGTCCAAGTGGAAGCAGGGCAGATAGGATGCACCAAGCCCTTAAAAACTTGGCCCCGCATTCTCCTTCTGCCTGTTTGTGTGTTCAAAGATTGTGAGACAGCTGTGGAGATGTTTGTGGTCAAAGATGTCACTGACCTACAACCAATAGAGAGGCTGAGGTTAATGAGCATGATCTGGGAGCAGAACCTATGTCCTTTTACTGAAGTACTCTCTGTAGAATCATAGAACCATAGAATGGCTCAGGTTGGAAGGGATCTTAGAGATCATCTACTTCAACCTCCCTGCCATGGGCAGGGACACCTCTCAACTAGACTCAGCTGCTCAAGGCCTGATCCAGCTTGGCCTTGAACACCTCCAGGCAGGAGGCAGCCACAACCTCCCTGGGCAGTCTGTTCCAGAGTCTCACCAGACTCACACTGAAGAACTTCTTCCTAAGATCCAGTCCTGTTTAATCAACTGGCCAAAGAGATGTAAGAGACTGTCCTAAGAAAAGATAGGGATGAAAAGTTACGTTGTAGGCAGGCAGAGGTTGGTCTCTTCTACCAGGCAGCCAGTACCAGAACAAGAGGACACAGTCTCAGGCTGCACCAGGGCAGGTTTAGACTGGATGTTAGGAAGAAGTTCTATACAGAGAGAGTGATTGCCCTTTGGAATCGGCTGCCCAGGGAGGTGGTGGAGTCACCATCATTGGAGGTGTTCAAGAAGAGGCTTGATGGGGTGCTTGGTGCCAGGGTTTAGTTGTTTAGTTGTTTAGGTGGGTTGTATTGTATTGTATTGTATTGAGGTGGGTTGGATTGGTTGATGGGTTGGATGTGATGATCTTGAAGGTCTCTTCCAACCTGGTGTATTGTATTGTATTGTATTGTACCATGGCACGAAAGGTGCACAAACTAAATACTCATTTTTTCCCTCTAAAGTCTTCCATTTGAATCAGGAGACCTTGAAAATTGGCTATTACCTGATGATGTATGATAGATCCACCTGTTTCATGGGAGTAAAACTGAATCTCAGGTAAAACCACAGGAGGCTTAAGACTATCCAGATGAGCAGCAAATTCTATTGAGTGCAGTGGAGTATGCCCATGGCTGGCAAAGATGCCAGTGGATAAAGAAAACTTGCTGTTTCACTCTGATGGACAGTCACTCCAGCTCAGTCCTGCAGCACACAGCCAAGGAAGCAGGCAGTAGTCCTCATCCTTCATAAATCACAGTCATAGATTCCAGTCATAGAATGGTAGGGGTTGGAAGGGTCCTCAAAAGAGCAGCCAGAGCAACCTCCCTGCCAGAGCAGGGTCACCCAGGGCAGGTCATCCAGGAACACAGCCGGGTGGGTTTTGAGTGCCCCCAGAGAAGGGAACTCCACAACCTCTCTGGGCAGCCTGCTCCAGAAGTTTTTCCACAGATACCATCTCTTTATTTGAAGCAGCACACCAGAAGTAACTTCTCACAGAGACCTTTGTTTCCCTCTGCTGCTTAGCACAGCACCTTTTACAGCCTTTATTTGTGCTTGAAACTGGGGAGTGAGAAAGCACAACGGTAACAAGGAATAAAAGAAACTTTACCAGCAGTTTATCTACAGAAGAACCTACAAAAAACAAACAAATGCAGAGCAGCCACAAAGATGAAACCCCTTCACTGCAAAATCCATCTGGAGCTTTTAATCTACTTTGTAATTAAAGACTTGAGGTTTAAACCATGAGAAAGCTACATCTGAAAGTGGCCCAGCGCTTGTTACTGCACGCATGGATGGATTATCCTGTGGCCAGGACTGAGGTGGCTGCAGCTAGTCAAGTTTCTTGGTGTGCTCCTTTAAACAAAGGGTGTTGGTGGAATATTTTTAGTAGGCCAGGTAAAAATGACTGCAAAGGCCTGTTTGCTGTGGCATGGAACTGGGAAGGAAGCACTGTTACTGCACATGGGTATTCCTTCACTCTGATACTGGAATGAAGCCAGGATTATTCAGAAGAGGGAAAGGAGAGAGAGGGAGGATATATCTTTGCCCACGTGAGCATAGGGAACAGACCTGTCAGATCACTGTACATCTTTCTGCTCCTGCTGCTCCCACACCTCAGCCTGCAGACACTTGAAACTCTCTCTCTCCCTATTCTCCTCTGCAGAAATACTTTTACGGTACAGGCACATGTTCAGCCTCTGTTTGGCCATCACAGGACAGCTAAGAGTCTCTTTTTCTCATTTCATAGAATCACAGAATGACTTAGGTTGGAAGGGGCCTCAGAGATCATCTACTCCAACCTCCCCGCCATGGGCTGGGACACCTCTCAAACAGACTCAACTGCTCAAGGCCTCATCCAGCCTGGCCTTGAACACCCCCAGGGAGGAGGCAGCCACAACCTCCCTGGGCAGCCTACTCCAGAGTCTCATCACCCTCTTCCTAAGATCCAGTCTAAACCTCCCTCAGCTTCAAAACATTTCCCCTTATCCTATTGCTGCACACCCTTAGGAAAAGTCCCTCTGCAGCCTTCCTGTGGGATCCCTTCAGGTGTTGGAAGGCAGCTCCAAAGTGTGTCCCCACCCCAGAGTCTTCTCCAGGCTGAACACTCCCAGCTCCCTCAGCCTATCCTCACAGCAGAGCTGCTCCAGCCCTTGGATCATCTTTGTGGCCTCCTCTGGGCTCACTCCAGCAGCTCTGTGTCCTTCTTCTGCTGGGGACACCAGAACTGGAGGCAGGGTTGGAGGTGATGTATGCTGACAAATAAAATGTGGATGCTCTTTTAAGAAGGGTTGGCTATAACTGATTGGTATTTCTTGACAAAAAAAGTGTTTGTTTTCCCCCCCCCCCCAGAAATTCCAGGTTAGAGCAGCAACTGAATTATTTCTACCTAAACCACTGCTACCCAAGGGTTTCAGAGTTTTATCTGAGAAGTCAGCAGGACAAAATACTTCAGTAAGAAGCAAGCATCAAAGAGACAAGCAATCATCACTCATATTGCAAAAGGTGATGAAATGTGCCTCTTGCTAAGCTTAAATTTTCACATTCACTGTTAAATGCTCACTAAAGCACCACCATTAGTCCAACTGTGCTGGCAGCACAGAGGCTGACTTACTAGAATCTATACAGGCCTGAGGAAGATTTCCAATAACTCTCCATGACATGTGAAATGTTTGTTTAAAGCAAACCCCAAATCTAAATCTAAGTTTAATGAGAACAGTAAAGGTACAGAACAATAAGCAACAAATGTCAGCACACCAATAAAGAGGTCAGGATTATTGTTTTTTGTACAACACTTGGTTTATTCTTTTCTTACTAAGGGTTTAAATCAGTTTAGCACCATTTTGGTTCATTCAGAGATTAACAAAAGTTAATATTTTATAAGATTTATTTATAATACCCTTGAGGTTTAGAGTATGTTTATGTAACCCTTCTGCCAGGAATTGGCAGCAGCTGAAAGAGCTGGATTCATTTATCTAGGGGTTCTCTCTGAAAACTTAAACAACAGCAGTTCCAGCCTCCACCCAAAGCTAAATGACCTCCTTTGGGTGCCCCTGACAAACAATAAATCCTGCTCAAGGCATAGCAAGAGTTTAAAACAAGGTCTGGCTTTTCAAGACAAAGCGAACTTCAAGAGACGAGGGAAAGGGAAGGGCAAAGCCACAAGAGCCACTAATCAATAAAATAAATAATGCTTAAGTGTGATCCCTAACCTTCCCTCTCCTCATCCCTGTGACAGAAAAAAAAGGCTTGCTCTCATTTCCAAACTGATGCCTTCGCACTTACACATCGCTGCCCCCTCACAACTATCCCCATATTTACTGGGTGGCTTCACTTTACAGCTAAGCTGCTGATCGTGCACAGTAGTGGCCACAACCAGGGAGATTGGTACATTCATAGAATGGTTTGGGGTGGAAGGCACCTCCAAGACTTAGTTCCAACCCCCCTGCCATGGGCAGGGACACCTCCCACCAGCCCAGGTTGCTCAAGGCCTCATCCAACCTGGCCTTGAACACCTCCAGGGAGGGGGCATCCATGACCTCCCTGGGCAACCTGTTCCCACCACCCTCACTGTAAAGAATTTCTTCCTAATCTCCAGTCTAAATCTGCCTTCCTCAAGCTTCAATCCATTCCCTCTCCTCCTATCACTACAAGCCTTTGTAAAAAGTCCCTTCCCAGCTTGCTTGCAGACCCCGGGGCTTCAGATAATGGAAGGCTGCTCTAAGGTCTCCCTGGAGTCTTCTTCTCCAGGCTGAACAACCCCAACTCTCTCAGCCTATAGGAGAGATTCTCCAGCCCCCCTGCTCATCTTTGTGGCCTCCTCTGAGCACACTCCAGCAGATCCTGCCCTCTCTCCAGCCTCTTGCTTGTGCTAACATATTGTGCTGGCCCTGATGCTCAGCTGACCAGGCAGTGACCTGATTCAAAGCACCAAAGCAGCCAAAAACAAACTCAGGAATACCAAAAGCAAGCAGTGGGTAGGTTTTTGCTATTTAAACTCCCTGTACTACAAAATGAAGGTCAAAGCTGGCACCAGGGCAGTGGTGGTAAGGCTGGGGGTAGAAAGGCAGGACTGCTATTCTAGTAGTAAGCAAGTTGGGCTAGCAGAGTTTTAAGCTAACACTGCTCTTATGCATGGTGGTGCTTTTGTATGAATTTCTGCCTTATCCCCATGCAGGTCAAACTCGGAGGGAGCACTTTGTGACTCCAGGACTAACAGGTATGTTCTGTCTCTGAACTCCAGCCAGCCTGGATTGAATGGAGTCCCTCTCCCAGAGCCCACAGGAGGAAACGATGCCTCTGTTGCAAAACGTAACACGTTTACAGAGAACTGAGCCCTGGGCTGAGCTTTGCTGCCCAGGCAGGGCTGCCCTGCTCTGCTCCACACAGCAAACCGCCCCTGGGGCTCTGGCCAGTCCCGTCACCACTCCTGCACGCCTCCAGTGCCACAACAGTTACGGTTCCGCTCGCCTAGCTGTTCTGGGCACCCAGTTCAACACACGCACAAGGCGCAAAGGAATTCGCTAGGAGCGTCCACCTCGGGGAAACTGAGGCAAGCGATGCAGGCCGGACGCCATTTGCCGGACAATAGAAGGCCGTGCGGCTCCCACAACCCTGGGTGGCAACCGCGCATCCTCGGGTGCCATCTACCGGTGCCGCCGCCGTCGCGCCGCTGCCGTCGCGCCGCGGGGTGACTGACGGGAGAGGCGGAGCGGCGGGCAGCATGGCAGCCGCCGCCATGGCGCGGGGAGGGCTGCGGCGCCGGCCCTGCCACTGCCTGCTGGGGGCGGCGGGCGCCCGCGCCGGCCTCCCGCGGACGGGGCTCGGCGGTGGCAGGGCGGCGGCGGCGGGCTGGGGCCGGCCGACGCCCGGAGGAGAGGTGCAGTACTGCGCCGAGCTGGTGCGGTGAGTGCCCGGGGGGAGGCCTGCGGACGCCTGGGTTTCCCCTGGCCGCGGGGCGGGACTGTCCGAGCGAGGCTGGCGAGCTGCCCCGGGAGAGGTGGCGGAGGTTCTGTCCGGCTGCCCAGCCCAGCCCGGCCCCGGCCTCGCCTGGCTGCGAAAACAACCGCAGCGGGCCTGCGGTGAGCCCTGCCGCTGAATGGGGGTGCGCCAGGACCTCGCCTGCTCTGGGAGGAGCAGCAGCAGCGGAAACCAGGCAAATCTTTAAGCTACATGGATGAGCTAACCTGTGCACGGCAGTGTCCCTCGCCAGCTTCTCGCTCAGTGGCGTTTCTTCTGAAATACTGAACGTTTCCATTTCGTTGTCCATGTCGGCTTCTGGAAGGGAGAGATCATCGAAGTGGATGTTTAATGAATGGTTTTGGATCTCAGCTACTGCAAACCAAGTGCTCCTTGGAAAATGAACAAAAGCAGAGGAAATCCAGCAGCTGGACAGACAGCTCAAGTAGCATCTGACCTGAATGGGAGGAGGAGGGTTCATGTTTTCAAAAGCATCCGTTCTTGGTCAAAACCAAAATGCTCCAAGAGGAGCAGGAGTGCAGCTCAGACACTTCCAGGCCAGGCAGCATTTCCTGCTTGGCTTCTGGGCTGTAAAGATATAGCAGCTTTCTAGGCCACAAGAGTTCAGAGTTATGAGGTGTATAATGAAAAGAGCCCTTTTGTAAAGACTTAAGTAGTTTGTCTTTGGATACAGTTGCTCTAGATGGTTGACTAAAGCATGGAGAAGGCTTCTGAGCCGGTGTAGAAAGAGTGGAACAGGATCATCTTCTCCAGACTGATGCCTGTAAAAGGCACAAAGGTGTGTGTGGGCAGTGATAATGTTTGAAGTGGGGAAAAAATGGAAAGAAAGGTGACCATCCTAAGTTTTCTGCGCAGCACCAAGCAGCAGTCCTTTACAGGTGCAGCAGAATTCAGAGCCAGGTTGCATTTTCCTTGATAAAACTTAATGTTATGGCTTTGTTCCCCTACCTACTCTACCCCTCTAACTCAGGAGATCAGAGGCTATATGTACAGTTAATATACAGGCAGGGTTAACATGTAGGTAAACTGTTTCCAGTAACAAACAACTTAGTTACATTCCAGAAGACAGAAGATGAGATGGTTGAATTGAAATTATTTGGGGTGGTGTTTTAGTTAAACCATAAAAAGGATTACTCCTCCTCTGGAGGCTTTCAAAACCCACCTGGATGCCTGACTGTGACCTGCCCTAGGTGATCCTGCTCTGGCAGGGGGGTTGGACTTGATCTCTGCCTTCTAACCCCTAACATTCTGTGATTCATGAAAATGAGTAAATGTGTTCTCTTAGACACCTGCTTCTGCACTCTGGGGGTGAAGCTCAGGGCTGCTGGTCTTGTTCTGATGAAGAATCAGATTACAGGCTTATGGAAAAGTACACAAAGGTGTTGCTGGAAACAAGCAGTTTAGCTTTTCAGAGGTGACCAAGTGTTTTTGTTAGCTACAGGGCTGTTTGATTTTGGACTTTGTGATTCCCTGCTCTCTGATTGTTTCTGATTTAATGGCACACCCAAGTGGCCAAACAAAGGCAGATCACTGGAGACCAGCAACGAGGTACCTGCAGGGAAGCTGCCAAGACACAGAGGTTTTGTGCTTTGAATATTGTTGCCAGTAAACAAAAATGTACTGGTTAAGCAACTGCCAAGCTCTAAAGCACAATCTTTGAAAGCAGTGTGGTTTCATGCATCTGGGTCAGGCCAGTCCCAGGCACAGATCCAGGCTGGCTGCAGAGTGGGTTGAGAGCAGCCCTGAAGAAAGAGACCTGGGGGTGCTGGTTGATGAGAAGCTCCCCAGGAGCCAGCAGTGCCCTCATGCAGCCCAGCAGGCAGCTGTGTGCGATGATGAGATCTCTCTGAACTTATCCAGAATCATTTCTGACTATGCAGCGCAGAAGGTAAATAGAGCCCTGTGCTGCATCAAGAGGAGTGTGGGCAGCAGGGCAAGAGAGGGGATTTTGCCCCTTGACTCTGCCCAACCTCCAATCCTGCCTCCAGTTCTGGTGTCCCCAGCAGAAGAAGGACACAGAGCTGCTGTTGGAGTGAGACCAGAGGAGCCACAAAGATGATCCAAGAGCTGGAGCAGCTCTGCTATGAGGATAGGCTGCGGGAGCTGGGGGTGTTCAGCCTGGAGAAGACTCTGGGGTGGGGACACACTTTGGAGCTGCCTTCCAACACCTGAAGGAATCCTACAGGAAGGCTGCAGAAGGACTTTTCTAAGGGTGTGCAGCAATAGGATGAGAAAAGGTTTGAAGCTGAGGGAGGTTTAGACTGGATCTTAGGAAGAGGGTGGTGAGACTCTGGAGTAGGCTGCCCAGGGAGGTTGTGGCTGCCTCCTCCCTGGGGTGTTCAAGGCCAGGCTGGATGAAGCCTTGGGCAGCTGAGTCTGTTTGAGAGGTGTCCCTGCCCGTGGTGGGAAGGTTGGCGTAGATGATCTCTGAGGGCTCTTCCAACTTGAGCCATTCTAGGATTTTGTGGTTGGAACAGAAGTCTGGAAGTTGAACAATCTGGATTCTATTTGCAGTTCTGCCACAACTTTGATCCATGCCTTTTGCCAAATAAATAACTTGAGAGCTGACTTTGAGAGGTGCATGGAGAGTTCAAACACCCTCCCCTCTTGTGGAGTTTGTCTTAGTTTAAAATAAGCATGAAAGCTGCTACTTTTGCAAAATCAGAGTTTTGAACTCTAGCTTCCTGCCACTGCTTTAGGAGTTCAGTGCTAAGCAGTAGCACACTCAGTGTGAATAGAACTCTAGGTAATAGCTGTGTTTTTTCACTCCCTTTCTAGGAAGCGAGACTATGAAGGGTTTCTGTGCTCTCTGCTGTTGCCTTCTGAATGTCGAACCTCTGCTTTTGCCTTGAGAGCCTTCAACGTGGAACTGGCTCAGGCAGGTATTAAGATATATTTGTGAGCTCTGGAAATGTGAAATGACAGTTTCAGTGTTCTGAACTACACTGCTTGATGGTGGTTTGCCAAGATTAACTTCTCGCACTGTAAGGGGTGATGAATAAATGCAATACAAACCTCTGACTTTGAATGGCCCTTGGAGAGTGGCCAGCCTCCCCTGATTTAGTTTATGTATCTAGTTTTTCTGACTTCCCTCTTTGTTTTGCATGTTATATTAAATAATAACAAACAGGCTGTGGTCCTTGATGCTGTTACGTGATTGCATCTGCATCCTAGCTTCAAATGCAGCAACTGAGTTGGTAAAGTGCAGCTAAATCCTGTCTATAGAAGGTCTGTCAAAAACTTGGATGTTATAATCAGTCCCAGGTCTTTGTTGACAGAAGCCAAGGGGATGGAAAGGCTGCCAGGAGGGAAGTTTGTAATTAGAGTTGTAGTAGGGGAGTGGCTGTAGTCTCTCCCCTTTGCTAGATAGCCAGAAGCTGCCACTGTAACTGGGAAAGTTGGTAACGCTTGCCAGAAAGGAGTGACCCAGGATATGTGCTGACCAAGCAGAATCTCTCTGAGAGTCGTGCTTCTGGGAACCTTGGCACTGCCCTCCCTCACTGCTGGTGCCACTGTTTCTTTTCCTTCTGGGAAGAAAGCCACGGTGGGGGTCACCAAGAACTGAAATCTCTGTGGGTTTCAGAGCCAGGTTGTGGTGAAGGTTTAATTTTTCTTTTACTCTCTGCAGCATTCATGTGCTGCGTGAGGAATGAACACACCTTCAGAACATGTCCCCTGCCTGTCTTTTCAGTGCAGACAGGCCAAGTGCCTTAAAGACACTGTGAATTTCACTCCAGGTGTATCCTTCCCAGGTTAAAGACTCCATAACTCAGAAGACCACAGGTCTGATGCGAATGCAGTTCTGGAGGGAGGCTGTGGAAGATATTTACTCTGATAACCCACCACATCAGCCGGTTGCTGCAGAACTGTGGAAGGTAAAATGTGCCTTTGTTGCCCTAAAGTTCACTTCACAAAGAGCAGAAAAAAGTACTATTTCATAATACTGTGGGACAGCACAGGGTGTACTGTCTTTCATTCTCTACATAAACCAGATAATGTAAATCGTGGTTGTGTGATAATGTAAGTTGCATAGAACCAAAAGCAAAGCTGGAGAAGGAGGATATTTATGTAGGACCTACTGGAATGGTCAGGCTTCTGTCAACCATCTGCTTTTTCCTCTTCTATTTAGGTGAAGGACAGAATAAATTGTGGTAAGACATAAGGTGGTAGCAAGTGAAGTGCATAAGAATGAGGCAGTATTATTCCTGCCTGAAGAGATTAAGCTGGACAAAAAGACAGGGGGCTAAGCACAGAGGTTGAAGTAACAAACTGCCCTGGTGAGACCACACCTGGAATACTGTGTCCAGTTTTGGGCTCCCCAGTTCAAGAGAGACAGAGACCTGCTGGAGAGAGTCCAGGGAGAGCTGATGAAGGGACTTGAGCCTCTCTGCTATGAAGAAAGACTGAGAGCCCTGGGGCTGTTTAGTGTGGAGAAGAGAAGGCTGAGAGAGCATCTGATCAATGTGTATCAATATCTGAGGGGTGGGTGTCAGGATGAGGGTGATGGTCTCTTTTTGGTGGTGCCCAGTATTGGAAGGCAGCCCTAAGGTCCCTCCGGAGTCTTCTCCAGGCTGAACAAGCCCAGCTCCTTCAGCTGTGGTCAAGTGTTCCAGCTATGTCCCCTCCAAAAGACTTGTGCACCCCAAACCTAGTTGCTGGTGGGCCAGTGTGGGGAGGAGATCAGGAGAGGCCTGACTCTGCGTGAGCACTGCTCAGCAATGACTAAAACATCCCTGCGTAATCAACACTGATTTCAGCTCAGATCCAAAACATAGCCCCTTAATAGCTACTTTGAAGGAAATTAATTCTCTCCCAGCCAAAACCAGTACAGCATTCAAGTACAAATCATTCAGATGCTGAGATAGCAGTTGCAACCCTTTGCATTAGCTAAGGCTGCCAGTCAGACTCCTTTCTTACTGGAGAGCTGGGGAGGGACCTTATTCAAGGGCTTGGAGCGATAGGATGAGGGGCAGGGCCAATCTGTGAGCAGAGTAGATTTAGGTTGGACACCAGGAGGAAGTTCTGCACAATGAGAGTGGTGAAATAATGGAACAGGCTGCCCAGGGGTGTGGTTGAGGCCCTGTCCCTGGAGACATTCAAGCTCAGACTGGATGTGGCCCTGGGCAGCCTGCTGTAGCTGGAGGTGTCCCTGCTGACTACAGGGCCCTTTGGGGGTCCCTCCCATCCTGATGCAATTTGTACTTCTGTGGAAGATAGAATTGTTCTATCCCTGTGGTAGATTTTCTCCTTATTTGGTTTCTTTAAAGGAGGGCCAACCCAAGACAATCCAAACAGAACCAACCCAAGACAATCCAAACAGAACCGGCTGTGAAATAATATGTTGAGAAATAATTCAGCAGGTATTTGTGGGAACTCTGCTAACCCTCCTTGTTGCTTGACTCCAGAGGAAACTCTGCTCTGCTTGGAAAGTGAACATAGCTATCTGCAAAGATTCAGTGGGAACATGTGACTCCCATGAAAAAATAAATCACTTGCCAAAATATTTTTGTTTATAAGAAATACTTTTAGTTAGCTGGCTTGATGGCCAGGATTTCATTCTCTGTGTGTGTACAACAGCTTGTAACAGATGGCAGCTGAAAACTTCTGTAGTCTTGCTTTTCACTGACGTGCCACTTTGATTTAAGCCAGTGAGTGCAGGCTTTTGTAAGAAAAGGGTTACCTAAAATACAGTTCAGCCTTCAGAATGCAGCACTGCCATCACTGTGTGTGCACTAACATGGGTGTTTTATTGGGTAACTTGCAGGCTGTCAGGAGGCATAGACTGACTAAAATGTGGTTCATGAAGATCATTGATGAAAGAGTAAGTATTTACCATCCAAAGTCTTAATTCTGGTTTTAATCACATTTGGGTTTTTTCTCCTTATTTTTATGTGTGTGTCAAAGAAAAGCTTCAGTAATGAATTATATTAATTAACTGCATGAAGGTCAATAAGTTGAAGTGCATCTGGGTCAGGCCAGTCGCAGGCACAGATCCAGGCTGGCTGCAGAGTGGGTTGAGAGCAGTTCTGAAGATAGAGTCTTGAGGGTGCTGGTTGATGAGAAGCTCCCCAGGAGCCAGCCGTGCCCTCATGCAGCCCAGCAGGCAGCTGTGTGCTGGGCTGCAGCCAGAGGAGTGTGGGCAGCAAGGCAAGAGGGGGGATCCTGCCCTTGAATCTGCTCTGCTGAGACCCCACCTCCAATCCTGCCTCCAGTTCTGGTGTCCCCAGCAGAAGAAGGACACAGAGCTGCTGGAGTGAGTCCAGAGGAGGCCACAAAGATGATCCAAGGGCTGGAGCACCTCTGCTGTGAGGATAGGCTGAGGGAGCTGGGAGTGTTCAGCCTGGAGGAGGGAAGACTCCAGGGGGACCTTAGAGCTGCCTTCCAGTACCTGAAGGGGAAACTCCAGGATGGCTGCAGAGGGACTTTTCTTGAGGGTGTCTAGGGACAGGACAAAGGGGGAATGGTTTGAAGCTGAGGGAGAGCAGGGTGAGACTGGAACTGAGGAAGAAGTTCTTCCATACAAGGGGGGGTGAGACTCTGGAACAGGTTCCCCAGGGGAGTTGTGGCTGCCTCCTCCCTGGGGGTGTTCAAGTCCAGGTTGGATGAGGCCTTGAGCAACCTGGGCTAGTGGAAGGTGTCCCTGCCTATGGCAGGGGGTTGGAACTAGATGATCTTTACAGCCCTTTCCAACCCAGACCATTCTATGGATGTATGAATCCCACTCCTGCATTTAATCAAACCTTGCTGTAAAAAGGAGTGTGTTAAGAACTCAAACTGTTTGATTCTTACTGAAGATGACAGCTTAACACTTGATACTGGAAAGTAGAAAACCTGCCGTGAAACAGTCACAGTCTGTCACTAAAGGTATGGTGAGAAGCACAAGCTGAATCTGAATCTGGGAATCCCTATTTATCTAATTTTCTCTGTGCCTCAGATGCAAATTAAGTATTTAAATTGGCAGCCCTGTAGTGTAAAAATACCTTATGATGTTTTGCTTTGGCTGTATCTTTTGTGTGAAGAAATCTGAAGGAATAGAATAGAATAGACCAGGTTGGAAGAGACCTTCAAGATTCATCGTGTCCAACCTATCATCCAACACCACCTAATCAACTAAACCATGCAACCAAGCACCCTATCAAGTCTCCTCCTGAACACCTGCAATGATGGTCACTCCACCACCTCCCTGGGCAGCACATTCCAATGGGCAATCTCTCTTTTTGGGAAGAATTTCTTCCTAATCTCCAGCCTAAACCTCCCCTGTCACAGCTTGAGACTGTGTCCTCTTGTTCTGGTGCTGCTTGCCTGGGAGAAGAGACCAACCCCCACCTGGCTACAACCTCCCTTCAAGTAGTTGTAGAGAGCAATTAGGTCACCCCTGAGTCTCCTCCTCTCCAGGCTAAGCAACCCCAGCTCCCTCAGCCTCTCCTCATAGGGCTGTGTTCCAAACCCCTCACCAACTTTGTTGCCCTTCTCTGGACACCTTCCAGCAAGTTAACCTCCTTCCTAACCTGAGGGGCCCAGCACTGGACACAGGACTCAAGGTGTGGCCTAACCAGTGCAGTGTACAGGGGCAGAATGACCTCCCTGCTCCTGCTGGCCACACTGTTCCTGATGCAGGCCAGGATGCCATTGGCCCTCCCTGGCTGCCTGGGCACACTGCAGGCTCATGTTCAGCCTACCATCAATCAGTACTCTCAGGTCCCTCTCTGCCTGGCTGCTCTCCAGCCACTCTGACCCCAGCCTGTAGCACTGCCTGGGGTTGGTGTGGCCAGTGTGCAAAACCTGGCACTTGGATGTGTTCAATCTCCTGCCCTTGGCCTCTGCCCATCTCTCCAGCCTGTCGAGGTCCCTCTGCAAAGCCTCTCTGCCCTCCAGCAGATCAACTCCTGCCCCCAGCTTGGTGTCGTCCGCAAATTTACTGATGATGGACTCAATGCCCTCATCCAGATCATCAATAAAGATATTGAACAGGATGGGGCCCAGCACTGATCCCTGGGGCACACCACTGGTGCCTGGCTACCAGCTGGATGTGGCACCATTCACCACCACTCTCTGGGCTCGGCATGCAGCTATTTGGTTATGTTAGACTTGGTGTGAACTTTATTGACCACTTCCATCTGAGTTTCAACTCTCTTAATTTTGTCCTTTTTTAAAAAAAAAAAGTTATTTTTCCTACTAGTGATTTGGGCAGAGCTGGCTGTGGTGATCTATCTGTGCAAACAGCAGATGTGCTTACATTTCACTGAAGTTCTGTGTTGATATTCCAGGAGAAGAATTTGGATGATCGAGCCTACCGGAACATCAGGAGCTTGAAGCCTATGCTGAGAACACTCAGAGTGCTCTCTTGTACCTCACCTTGGAAATGCTGGGTAGGCATTGTCCCCTTTTTAGACTTTGGTGACTCAATAGTGCAGGTGCAATGTGTGCAGGGTTTCTAAAAGCTCACTCTTTTTCCACTGGATTTTGGTAGAAGTTGGCTTAGGTAATCACAGAATCACAGAGTGCCAGGGCTTGGAAGGGAGCTCCAGAGATCAGTAAGTCCAACCCCTTGCAAAGGAGGACCACTTAGGGCAGGTCACACAGGAACATGTCTAGGTGGATTTTGAAGATCTCTAAAGAAGGAGACTCCACAACCTTCTGGGCAGCCTGCTCTAGGGCTCAAGCAGCCTCACATCAGAGAAGTTTTGCCTCGTGTTGAGATGGAATTTCCCGTGGCTGGGTTTCCATCCGTTGTCCCTCATCCTCTCCTGGGTATCACTGAAAAGAGCCTGGCTCCATCCTCCTGACAGTCACCTTTCAGATATTTAAAGGCATTCATAAGGTCCCCCCTCAGCCTTCCTTTCTCCAGACTAAACAGCCACAGGGCTCTCAGTCTTTCCTCGTAAGAGAGATGCTCCAGTCCCTGCCTCATTGTCCATGATAGCACAAAGGAAGTGGCAGAAACGTGGGTTTGGGAGGGAAGCATAGGACCATTCTCTGTGGCTTCAGCACACTGCTGAATCAGCTGCAGCTAATCATGGAACTGTGCTGTAAGCAGTAATGCTTGTCAGAAACCTCTCACAGTTTTTCTGGCAGGAAAACCAGTTCCTGGAATCCTGCTGTCCTGGGAGAGGACATGCCAGTGACAATGAGTTTGTGTACAGCATCTGCATAGGTGCTGCTCCTCTGAGCACAACCTTTACAGAAACTGCAGCAAGCTAAGAGGTGTCATGTTCCTGGGTGTGGACATCAATGAATTTGCCTGCTGAGATGAGATCTCTTTGCAGTTTATGAACATAGACAGTTCTATCATGGGCTGACACACTCAGCTTTCATTAACTATGAGTGGAACCTCAGCAAGTCTGCCAGTGGCACCAAGCTGTGTGGTGTGGCTGACAGGCTGGAGGGAAGGGATCCATCCAGAGGGACCTGGACAGGCTGCAGAGCTGGGCCCATGACAACCTCATGAGGTTCAACAGGACCAGCAAGAGTCCTGCATCTGGGTTGGGACAATCCTAAGCACCAGTATAGACTGGGCAGTTCCTGGCTTGAGAGCAGCCCTGAAGAAAAAGCCTTGGGGGTGCTGGTGGATGAAAAGCTCAACAGGAGCCAGCAGTGAGCACTTGCAGCCCAGAAAGTCAAGCAGAGCCTGGGCTGCAGCAAGAGAAGTGTGGCCAGCAGGGCCAGGGAGGGGATTCTGCCCTTCTGCTCCACTCTGCTGAGACCATAGCTGGAGCAATGTGTCCAGTTCTGGAGCCCCTAGTACAGGAAGGGTCTGGAGGTGCTGGAAGGTGTCCAGAGAAGGGCCACGAGGATGAGCAGAGGGCTGGAGCTGCTCTGCTATGAGGACAGACTGAGAGACTTGGGGCTGTTCAGTCTGGAGAAGAGAAGGCTCCCAGGAGACCTTATTGTGGCCTTCCAGTATCTGAAGGGGGCTCCAAGAAAGCTGGGGAGGGACTTTTGAGGGTGTCAGGGAGTGATAGGACCAGGTTCCAAGCTAGAGGAGTGGAGACTTCGGTTGAATGTTAAGAAGTTGTTCCCCATGAGGGTGGTGAGAGCCTGGCACAGGTTGCCCAGGGAGGTGGTGGAAGCCTCATCCCTGGAGGCTTTTAAGGCCAGGCTGGATGTGGCTGTGAGCAACCTGCTGTAGTGTGAGGTGTCCCTGCCCAGGGCAGGGGGGTTGGAACTGGCTGATCCTTGAGTTCCCTTCCATCCCTGACAGTTCTGTGATACACATCATCATGGAATGTCTTGGGTTGGAAAGGATCTCAGAGATCATCTGCTCCAACCTCCCCACCGTGGGCAGGGACACCTCACAACTAGAACTGGCTGCTCAAAGCCTCAATGATTATCACTCAGTGATCAGGGAGGACTTCACCCCTCACAAGGCCTGACATCATGTTTCTAAACATACTATTCTTACCATTCCAGGTGTGAGGGATGTCCATGCTGACCATGCAGCCAGCCACATTGGGAAAGCTCAAGGCATAGTTACCTGTTTAAGAGCAACTCCGTATCACAGCACAAGACAAAAGGTCTTTCTTCCCATGGACATTTGCATGTTGGTAAGAGAAACAAGTTGTCAACAGTCTACTGTTTCTAACTGGCTCTTTCAATGCTACTTGAGATGGGAATTTTTTAGGACACAAACAGAACATCTTCTTGCTTTATTTTAACTCCTACAATGGCCTAGTAATAGGCCATTGTCATTGCTTTGTGTGTTTTGGGAGGTGAGAGTGACCTTCATGAAACTTCTGAGGGCTTATTTGTTACTATGAAATGTAGTAGTAGGTTAGCTTTCAGGAATTCTTCCATTAATGTGTAGATTCAGCACATGGAATGAGGCATGGGTGGGTTTTTTTGGTTGGTTGGTTTGGGTTTGTTTATTTCTTCATTCTGTCCCTGTGCTCAGCACTGGTTAGGCCACACCTTGAGTCCTGTGTCCAGTTCTGGGCCCCTCAGGTTAGGAAGGATATTGACTTGCAGGAAGGTGTCCAGAGAAGGGCAACAAAGCTGGGGAGGGGTCTGGAGCACAGCCTTGTGAGGAGAGGCTGAGGGAGCTGGGGTTGCTTAGCCTGGAGATGAGGAGGCTCAGGGGAGACCTCATTGCTCTCTCCAACTCCCTGAAGGGAGGTTGTAGCCAGGTGGGGGTTGGTCTCTTCTCTCTAGCAACCAGCACCAGAACAAGAGGACACAGTCTCAAGCTGTGCCAGGGGAATTTTAGGCTGGAGGTGAGGAGAAAGTTCTTCATAGAAAGAGAGATTGCCCATTGGGATGTGCTGCCCAGGGAGGTGGTGGAGTCACCATCACTGGAGGTGTTTAGGAAGAGCCTGGATGAGGCACTTGGTGCCATGGTTTAGTTGATCAGATGGTGTTGGGTAATAGGTTGGACTTGATGATCTTGAAGGTCTTTTCCAACCTGGTTAATTCTGTTCTATTCTATTCTGTTCTGTTCTATTCTGTTCTATATTTTTTTCTATTTCCCTGTCCTCATAAAGGATGCATTGTGAGAAACTTTTCCTTCTGAAGAGCCTTCTTGGGTTTGCCTGTACTGCTTCCTCATAAATAGGCTGGTGGGTTTGTTTTGTTTGGAGGGCTTTTTTTTTGGTGTAGTGTTTTGTGGGTTTTGCTTTGTGTTCTTTTGTTTGTTGAATGTTTAATAGCTATGAGCACACACTCCATACACTGATGTAGGAGATGTGTAGCCCTCCAATTTAAACTGTACACCTAATGTGCATTGAAATGGAGCAGATCACAGAATCACAGAATATATCTGGTTGGAAGAGGCCTTCAAGATCATCCACTCCAACCTTTGAGCCAGCACTGAAGGGTCAGCTCTAAATCATGTCCCTAAGCACCAGGCCCACAGGCTGCTTGAACATCCCCAGGGATGGTGACTCCAGCACTGCCTTGGGCAGACTATTCCAATGGTTGAGAACCCTTCCAGTGAAGAAATATTTACTAACATCCAGCCTGGAACCATTTCCTATGGTCCTGTCTCTTGCCACCAAGGAGCAGAGGCTGCCCCTTCCTCCTTCCAACCTCCCTTCAGGTAGTTGTAGATTGATGAGGTCTCCCCTCATCCCCCTCTTCTCTAGATCTTGCAGTTTGAGATGAAGATGAGATGAAAGCTCATTTTCCCCCCTTAATGTTCTCTGGCTAGATCTGTAAGCATCTCAGCTGCTATTCCCTCATCTCCAGTCTGTAGTTTTAAATGTTAAATGCTGTTCTTAACCCAAATTTATGTCATGATGGTGCTGCTTAAGGTAGTTGAGTTAATAGTAGCTGAATGTTATTTTAATAAGATTGGAAGTTTAGTAATTTAGGTAGTTGCAAAAAAATGTAGATACTCCATAGGCCAGGGTTCTAAGACTGCCCAAAGGAGCTGCACCCTGCTTTCATCCCTTTGGGGACTGGAAGGTATGGGAGGCCTTCCAAGTTTTTAGCTTTTCAAACATAGCCTGAAAATTCACAGTCATCCCTTGCCATGGAAGGTGTTTGACAGTGAAACCAGAAGCAGCTTGCAGCCCTTCTGTGCAGACTGAGCATCCTGTAAGCATTTCAGCTGCTGGCAGCAAATGCAGAGCTCTGCTGGAGTCTTGCATCTCCTGGGAAGCCTGCCTGCCCTCACCCAGCTTCCATGGGGCTGAGTGGTGCTGAGGAGCCCAGGCAGCTGGTGCAGTGCTGGCTGTACCCTGTTGTGTCTTACAGGGGGCACTGGAGCCACAGAATGAGTTTGGGGGTGCTGGGGGTGGTGGGTGATGGTTTGGGGGGGTTTTGAATTGGTTTCTGGAGGTGGGTTAGTTTGGGGGTTGTATTTGGTTGGGGGGGTTTGGTTTGGGTTTTTTTGTTGGTTTAATTTTGTTATTTTTTGGTCAATTTTTTTTCTCTTTTGCTGTTTTTTTGTGGGCTTTTTGTTGTTATTTTTATCTTTTTTGTTAATTTTTTTTCTCCTTTAGGGTTGTTTGGTTTTTTCCTCCTTTTAGGGTTGTTTGGTTTTTTCCCTCCTTTTAGGGTTGTTGGGGTTTTTCCCTCCTTTTAGGGTGGTTTGGGTTTTTCCCTCCTTTTAGGGTGGTTTGGTGGTTTTTTCCCTCCTTTTAGGGGTGGTTTGGTGTTTTTTCCCTCCTTTTGGGGGTGTGTTGGGGGTTTTTCCCTCCTTTTGGGGGTGTGTTGGTGGTTTTTTCCCTCCTTTTAGGGGTGGTTTGGTGGTTTTTTCCCTCCTTTTAGGGGTGGTTTGGTGGTTTTTTCCCTCCTTTTAGGGGTGGTTTGGTGGTTTTTTCCCTCCTTTTAGGGGTGGTTTGGTGGTTTTTTCCTCCTTTTAGGGGTGGTTTGGTGGTTTTTTCCCTCCTTTTAGGGGTGGTTTGGTGGTTTTTTTCCCTCCTTTTAGGGGTGGTTTGGTGTTTTTTCCCTCCTTTTAGGGGTGGTTTGGTGTTTTTTCCCTCCTTTTAGGGGTGGTTTGGTGTTTTTTCTCCTTTCAATTGTGTTTTCCCCCCTCCTTTTCAATTCCTCCCCTCCCCCCCCTTTTTTGGTTACTGTTTGTTTTATTACTTTTTTGTGTTTTTTCTCCCTTTTTTTTGGGCACACCCATCCCAAGGTGATATATCACTTCATCAACCAGCATAGCTTCTGTGTTAGCTGTTACTGGCTTTCTTCTGTTTAGCATCAGCTCTTGGCTTTATATTTTTACATAGTGGGTATCAAAACCTATCCAAGTTCCCAACATTTGAAATTTGACTTGGTTATGTGACTGAACTTAAAGTCTTTAGGGAGCAAATTCATGCAGAGAAAGTCTGCACCCATTGTTCTCTGCATTTTCTTGATTTCTTTATTCCCAAGTGACTGACCAAAACATAGAAATAAATTTTAAGAGTGTGCAGTGGTAGAATATTTAGGCTGTTTTGGTCTTGTGTCATGGAATCATGGAATCATAGAATGGTTGGAAGGGACCTCCAAAATTCATCCAGTCCAGCCTCCTCTGCAGTCAGCAGGGGCATCTTCAACTAGATCAGGTTGCCCAGAGCCCTGTTGAGCCTCACCTTGAATATCTCAAGGGATGGGGCCTCAGCTAACTCCCTGGGCAACCTGTTGCAGTGTTCCAGCACCCTCATGGTGCAGAACTTGTTCCTAATATCCAATCTAAATCTGCTCTTCTGTAGTTTGAAGCCATTGCCCCTCATCCTATCACTGCAGACCTTGGGAAGCAGTCTCTTTCCATGTTGCTGGTTTGGTTGCTGGGACAGGTGTTTGAGAAGCTAAAATGGAAGCTTGGTGATTTATTGAAGTTTGGTATTTTTTCCTCCTATGTCTAGCATGGAGTTTCACAAGAGGATTTCATAAGAGGCAAGCAAGAGCAAAATGTGAGAGATGTCATTTATGACATTGCCAGCCAGGCCCATATTCATCTAGAACATGTGAGATTCCTTCCCTTTTTGTCCTTGTTGTTGTTGTTGGTTGGTTGGGGGTTTTTTTGTTCTATATATATAAATGAACAGAATTGATGTTTATCTTCACAGAGCATTGTGCTTATATCTCATTAGAAGCCTTACAGCTGCATACTTCATTCCAAATATCTCACCCTTAATTACTTGGACTTTAAACACACAAAACCTTTAAATATTTCAGCTGCTTCTGTACAAGTATTATACTTGTCTGCATGTACAGGAGGCAGTTTACTCACAGACATAAATATAAATAGTGCCTAAAAGCCTGAGTAGTGGGAGAGGAGCTGCAAGCAGGCTTGTTACAAATGCAGCTATGTGCCAGCGAGGGCTTGGCACCATGGAAAGGATTTCTGCATATGGTGTTTCACAGCAGAGTGGAGTGGCTGCCAGGAAATCAGAGCATGTTGCCTTTAACTGATGGTTAGTGTGTGTGGGAGGGGGGAATTCATTCCCTAACATGGCCAACCATCCTCCAAGCCATGCTGTGAAAGGTGCACTCTGTTTATTTCTTTTCTGGCTCACAGCCAGGTGAATTAGGAAAGATACTGTTTGCATGGAACTGTGGATAATGAGCCCTGAAGAACTGCAGAGTGCTGCTCTATTTTGCCTTCATGCTCTTATTTTAGCTATATTCTGCATTGGCTGTTGCTCCATAATGCAAAAGCAAAATAGTGTTTCCTCACCAGTGCTGTGTCTGCCTTTATCTGGAAAAACCAGCTTGCAAGAAGCACTGTCAGGAGTTCCATAGATCCACAAGTACATCTGTGCATGCATATACTTGGAGTATGGCATCCAGTGCTTCCAATCAAGGTAGTCTGAAAAGACAGAAGTTCACAGGATCACACAGGATCCCAGGATGTTAGGGGTTGGAAGGGACCTCCAAAGATCATTGAGTCCTCCACACCCCCCTTCCAGAGCAAGACCCATAGAATCCAGTACAGGTCACACAGGAACACATCCAGATGGGGCTTGAAAGTCTCCAGAGGAGACTCCACAACCTCTCTGGGCAGCCTGCTCCAGGGCTCTGTGACCCTCACAGTGAAGAACTTCCTCCTCATGTTGAGGTGGGACCTCCTGTGCTGCTGTTTATATCCATTGCCCCTTGCCCTGTTACAGGGTACAACTGAACAGAGCCTGTCCCCTCACTCTTGACACTCAGCCCTCAGATATTTATAGACATTGATCAGATCCCCTCTCAGTCTTCTCTCCTGACTAAACAGCCCCAGGGCTCTCAGCCTCTCCTCACAGGGCAGTGCTCCAGTCCCTTCAGCATCCTGGTAGCCCTCCCTTGGACTCTCTCCAGCAGATCCCTGTCCCTCTTGAACTGGGGAGCCCAGAGCTGGATGCAGTATTCAAGATGAGGTCTCACCAGGGCAGAGTAGAGGGGGAGGAGAACCTCCCTGGATCTGCTGGACACACTCCTAAAGCTCAGAGTGAAAAATGCCACACTTGTCTCTGCATCTACACCATTAATATGAGCCTCTGTTACAGCATTACCTGTGAGCACAGTATTTGATGCAGGGGAGATAAAAGAGCCCTTCTTCATTTTTCTGAAGTTAAAATGAGATGAGAGGTTTGTTCAGCCAGTGATTAATTAATGGTTTTCATTTTTTGTTAATAATGTGTGGCCTTGGGCTTTATTTTTCATACAGACTATTTATCATTTGCATTTCATGCATTCCTGCTGCTGTTTCAGCTGGTGTCTCCGGTTTTGTACTCACATGCCCAAGGAAACTGTTCATTGCATTTGGAAGCAGGGAATAGAGACAAAGAAAATGAAGCATCAAAACCTGTCTTTTCACTCTCTTTTCTCAGTCTGAGATATTTTGGGGTTTTATCTTATTCCTCACCCCTCAAGCTGTAATGCACAGTGTCTAAACCCCCTTGACTTCTGTTGCAGCTCTGGCTTACAAAAATGCCAAGTGCCTGGCCTCGAATGCCTCCTGGCAGGGATGGGAGGCATGCAAAAACAGTAGTGTTTATTATTACAGAATCACAGAGTGCTAGGGGTTTGAAGATCACCCTGTCCAACCCCCCACTGCCAGAGCAGGATCACCCAGGGCAGGTCACACAGGAATGCTTCCGGGTGGGTTTGGAATGTCTCCAGAGGAGGAGACTCCACAACCTCTCTGGGCAGCCTGCTCCAGGGCTGTGCCACGCTCACAAGGAAGAAGTTTTCCCTTCTGTTCCTGTGGCACCTCCTCTACTCCAGCTTGCCCCCAGTGCCCCTTGTCCTGTCATTGGACATCCCTGACCAGAGCCTGGCTCCATTCTCCTGACACTGCCCTGCACATCTTTATCACCAGGAATGAGGGCACCCCTCAAGCTCCTCTGCTCCCAGCTCCCTCAGCTTCTCTTCAGCAGGGAGATGTTCCACTGCCTTCAGTGTCTTTGTGGCTCTGTGTTGGACTCTCTTAAGCAGTTCCTGAGTTCCTTCTTGAACTGACGGGCCCAGAACTGGACACAATATTCCAGATGTGGCTTCACCAGGGCAGAGTAGAAGGGGTTTATTATCCAGATGTTTAAAATGTGGTTGCTGGTATTGCATAGAAACTTAGGGACAAAGCAGGGTGAGAATTCAGGTACTTCCTGATACTTTGATACTTCTTAGTGTGTTGGTCTACTGATTCCCAACATGCCAACCAGCTTCTGAAGAGAACAGGCAGAACCTTACTCCCTTTTTCTTCCCACTCTGTTCCTAGAGCCCTGCCCATGCTCTGCATTGGAAGGGTCCTACAGAAAATGCTTGGTGTGATCATGCAATTGGAGACTATACAGGAAAGCATAAACACAGGGACAGCAGAGTAGGGCAAGGCTAGCACTGTATTCAAGTGAATGTTGATCTCTTGGCACACTCCCCTCCCCCTCCCTCCCCTCCTTTTGTTTGTTTTTTAATGGAAGGGCTATATCATCATAATCAAAATAACCCCCAGTCCTCTCTGAATACTTGCTTCCAGCCTCCATCATCAGCAGTGAAGAATAATTGACAGTGCAAGATCTCTGGAGTGTTCAGACCACTTGAACTGGCAATAACTGGCAGTAATAACAGGGTATTAGCCTCCTTGATAATGAGATGGGCTTTGTTAATGGAGGAATAAGGATACTTTCTCCCCTAATGGATGGGACAGGCTTTTGCTGGCTACATTTGCTGGGTGTTTCAAGTCTTTAGGTGAATGTAATGGGCTAGTGGCTTTAAATGCATCTGTTCTCCTGGATAAAATCATCATCTTCTCTTGCCTGAGGGGCTCTTCAGCCACTTGCCCTCTGCCTTAGCTAGAATTACAGGATAGGGTACATTTTAAACCTGCAGAGAGGTTTCAACAACCTCGGCATTTGTTACACGAACCACCTGTTTGGAGGATGTGGGTAGCAGTTGCCAGCCCTGTTCCACAGTGAGAAGAAACAATCCTCCAGTGCTGACTGAAGCCTGAGTTCTGTTGTGTGAAGCATGCTGGAGAAATGCAGCACTGAATCTGGGGAGGAAAGTCTGCCTGAAGCATGGGCAGCTTTTCCTGGCGCTGTGGCTGATGACCAGCAGAGGGCAAAGTAGGAGAATAAAGAACTTCCTTTAGGAATTGTGTGGTTTAGCAGGAAAAAAACACACTTAAGAGAAGCACCTGCTAAAAGTGCTCCATCAGTCCTGCTGGCCATTGATCAGTCCTGCTGGCCATTTTTATGTTCCCATAGTGCTCTTTCAAGCACTTTCCCCCTATTGTTGGTTTTTTAAGAGCATCTCTCTTTGGCTTTCTGCATTTATCTCAATTATGCTGGATCATCACAGACTCAATTTGCCAAGGAAGATAAAACATGCTTTCTGAATGACATGCAACCCCCTCTGGCTTAAGAAGGTCAAGCAAGATTACTTTCTTTCTGGTTTTGGGTGTTTTTTTTTTCAGCTTGCAATGAATAGTAGGAAGGCAGAGCATTAGCTCAGGGAAGAGTATTTTCTGTTTTGAGAGAGAAACACCCACCACACTTATTATTCCATCTCAGAGTTTTAAGACAACTTGCCTTGTGAAAAGGTGCAGTAGTTTTCCTTCCTGTGATGTCTCCATTGTCTGGAACAATCCATGAACATCTAACACATACTGCTTCTTTCTCATCAGCATGCACAGAGGCTTGGATTGTTTGATTGATTGATTGATTGATCCTGCAAGAGAAGGCAAAATGAGAAGGGATTCTGTGTTGGTTAAGAAGCACTGCAGGAAGGTTGGCTTCTGTTCTGTGAAATGTACCTGAGCTGGACATGGGTTTAAATTGTAGATTTGAGCCAGGCATGGTTTAGTCTTTGTTTATATGTAGATACTGAGCTATTGAGATCCTTTTGCCAGTCACTAGTGGTGTCCCTCAGGGATCAGTGCTGGGCCCCATCCTGATCAATATCTTTATTGATGATCTGGATGAGCGGATTGAGTCCATCATCAGTAAATTTGCAGATGACACCAAGCTGGGGGCAGGAGTTGATCTGTTAGAGGTTAGGAGAGCTCTGCAGAGGGACCTTGGCAGGCTGGACAGATGGGCAGAGTCCAAGGGCAGGAGATTGAACACATCCAAGTGCCAGGTTCTACACATTGGCCACAGCAACCCCAGGCAGTGCTATAGGCTGGGGTCAGAGTGGCTGAAGAGCAGCCAGGCTGAGAGAGTCCTGGGGGTACTGGTCAATAGTAGGCTGAACATGAGCCTGCAGTGTGCCCAAGAAGGCCAATGGCATCCTGCCCTGCATCAGGAACAGTGTGGCCAGCAGGAGCAGGGAGGTCACTCTGCCCTGTGCTCAGCACTGCTTAGGCCACACCTTGAGTCCTGTGTCCAGTTCTGGGCTCCTCAGGTTAGGAAAGATGTTGAGATGCTGGAAGGTGTCCAGAGAAGGGCAACAAAGCTGGGGAGGAGTCTGGAGCGCAGCCCTGTGAGGAGAGGCTGAGGGAGCTGGGGTTGCTTAGCCTGGAGAAGAAGCAGCTCAGAGGAGACTTAATTGCTGTCTACAACTCCCTGTAGCCAGGTGGGGGTTGATCTCCTCTCCCAGGCAGCCAGCACCAGAACAAGAGGACACAGTCTTAAGCTGTGCCAGGGGAGGTTTGGGCTGATGTTAGGAAGAAATTCTTCCGAGAAAGAGAGATTGGCCATTGGGATGTGCTTCCCAGGGAGGTGGTGGAGTCACCATCACTGGAGGTGTTTCAGAAGAGACTGGATGGGGTGCTTGGTGCCATAGTTTAGTTGATTAGATGGTGTTGGGTGATAGGTTGGACTTGATGGTCTTGAAGTTCTCTTCCAACCTGGTCTGGTCTATTCTATTCTATTCTATTCTATTCTATTCTATTCTATTCTATTCTATTCTATTCTATTCTTTGAAGTCCCATGAGCACCAATGGAGTATAACTAGACCCAAAAGATGCACACAGAGAAATTAATTTCTGTCTCAAGGGGTGCAAAGAGTCATTTGGGGGGCAGGGGGGAGGTTAAACCACATTTATTAACTCGGATGCAACTTGGAACTTCGTTGGAACAGGGGATGTTGATTTACATTGGTTTGATCTATGTAAGGTTGTCAAATCAAGTAAGGATTTTAGGAGGCCTCTCCCAGTGTGACAGAGTTCTGTGCAATTACTTTTGGATGCAGTGGGGGTTGCACATTGTGGAGCAATTCCAGTGTCAGTATGTTAAGACCAAAAGGGGTGGGGGTTGTTAGATTGTCTGTTGCCTTTAACCATGTTATACAGTATTTGATGTTGAATCTCAAGTGTTGACTTCTCCTGACGTGTGCATTTGGTGTCTGTTTTCCCTCCCACCTCCCCCCCTGTATTTTCAGGCTAGATCTTTCAGTAAGAAAGTTCCTGTGAAGGCATACCCTGCTTTTTTCTGTACGGTGGGTGTGATATCCTGCACTCTTTCAGTGATGGACTCATCTCTGTGCTGATATGGTTGTGAAGAGTAGAGTAGTAAATGAAGCATGGAGAACTAACTCTTTGTGTGTCTGTCTTGCAGTATTCCTAAATGTCTAAAACCTGTGAAACTCTTACTGCATACCTGACTCTGGAACCCCATGGTTTTAATTTAATCCTTCTTCTTTAACTACACAGAATGGTGGAATGGCTCAGGTTGGAAGTGACCTCAGAGATCATCTACGCTGACCTCCCTGCCATGGGCAGGGACACTTCTCAACTAGACTCAGCTGCTCAAGGCCTCATCCAACCTATTCCAGAGTCTCACCACCCTTGTACTGAAGAACTTCTTCCTAAGATCCAGTGTAACCCTGCTCTCCCTTGGCTTAAAACCATTTCCCCTTGTCCTGCCTGTAGACACCCTTATGAGAAGTCCCTCTGCAGCCTTCCTGTAGGATCCCTTCAAGTACTGGAAGGCAGCTCTAAAGTCCCCCCAGAGTCTTCTCCAGGGTGAACACTCCCAGCTCCTTCAGCCTATCCTCATAGCAGAGGTGCTCCAGCCCTTGGATCATCTTTGTGGCCTCCCCTGGACTTACTACAACAGCAGCTCTGTGTCCTACTCCTTCTGGGGACACCAGAACTGGAGGCAGGATTGGAGGTGGGGTAGAATCCCCTCTCTTCCCTGCTGGCCACACTCTTCTGGCTGCAGCCCAGCACACAGCTGTCTGCTGGGACGTATGATGGCAATGCTGGCTCCTGGGGAGCTTCTCATCAACCAACACCCCCAAGTTTTCTCCAGGGCTGCCTCAATCCACTGTGTGCCCATCCTGGATTTGTCTGGAATTGGCCCTGACCCACATGCACTTTGACTTGTTGAACCTCATGCTGTTGACTAAGGAGACCTTATTGTGGCCTTGCAGTATCTGAAGGGAGCTACAAGAAAGCTGGGGAGATACTTTTGAGGGTGTCAGGGAGTGATGGGGGGGGATGGAGCAAAACTAGAAATGGGTAGATTCAGCTTGGATGTTAGGAAGAAGTTGTTTCCCATGAGGGTGGTGAGAGCCTGGCACAGGTTGCCCAGGGAGGTGGTGGAAGCCTCCTGCCTGGAGGTTTTTGCAGGCAGGCTGGATGTGGCTGTGAGCAACCTGCTGTAGTGTGAGGTGTCCCTGGCCATGGCAGGGGGGTTGGAACTGGCTGAGCCTTGAGGCCCCTTCCAACCCTAACACTTCTGTGATTCTGTGTGACTTCATACATCACTTTGTCCAAGATGTCTTTACATTCAGAGACCATTGTTCTGATGCAAGGACTCTAAACTGTGTCTATTTTCATAATTTGATGTCTGGTCTAGCAAAAAAAGAATGCTTGTCTTCACCAAATGTGCCTTTTCTATATGCTTTGGAGGTACACTACCACTTAAATGAGAGGGGCAAACTGTGAAGTCTCTTTGCAGTTCCTCATTCAGCTTCATGTCTTGCTTTTTAAACTGAATGCCCAATTATTTGTGTGCACCATATGGATTAAGCTTTTTTTCTCCCCCCCTTTTCTTATTCCCTAGGTTGCTTTAGATGATTATTTATCTAATATAAGAAAAGTGGACTTCAATGTATTTCATCCAAGCTTACAGAAGAAGAATACATTACTGCCATTGCATTTGTATATTAGATCTTGGAGAAAAAGGTATTAAAGATTGTTTTTTTTTTTTAATGTGGGTTCAGAGTCTTGAGTGTTTTGTTTGTGTGTTTTTTCATGTCTTGATAGAATTGTGAAGTCTCTCCATTCATCCTTGTGCAAGGTGTTGTTCAGGGAAGACAGCAGATGCACGGGAACTGTAGCTGCCAGTAGTTTATCCTTGGAATATTAGGCTGATACCTCTGCTTCATGTTTCCCAAGCCATATGCCCCTGTCTGAGATTCTTGTCTTTCCTGTGAGAACAGCAACATGATACAGTGCTTCCTGCCCCAGGGATCAGTGCTGGGCCCAGTGCTCTTCAACATCTTTATTGATGATCTGGATGAGGGCATTGAGTCCATCATCAGGAATTTTGCAGACAACACCAAGCTGGGGGCAGGAGTTGATCTGCTGGAGGGCAGAGAGGCTTTGCAGAGGGACCTCGACAGGCTGGACAGATGGGCAGAGTCCAGGGCAGGAGATTGAACACATCCAAGTGCCAGGTGCTGCACTTTGGCCACAGCAACCCCATGCAGTGCTACAGGCTGGGGGCAGAGTGGCTGGAGAGCAGCCAGGCAGAGAGGGACCTGGGGGTACTGGTTGATGGTAGTCTGAACATGAGCCTGCAGTGTGCCCAGGCAGCCAGGAGGGCCAATGGCATCCTGGCCTGCATCAGGAACAGTATGGCCAGCAGGAGCAGGGAGGTCATTCTGCCCCTGTGCACTGCACTGGTTAGGCCACACCTTGAGTCCTGTGTCCAGTGCTGGGCCCCTCAGTTTAGGAAGGATGTTGACTTGCTGGAAGGTGTCAAGAGAAGGGCAACAAAGTTGGTGAGGGCCTTGGAACACAGGCGCCATGAGGAGAGGCTGAGGGAGCTGGGGTTGCTTAGCCTGGAGAAGAGGAGGCTCAGGGGTGACCTCATTGCTCTCTACAACTACCTTAAGGGAGGTTGTAGCCAGCTGGGGGTTGGTCTCTTCTCCCCAGGCAACCAGCACCAGAACAAGAGGACACAGTCTCAGGCTGCACCAGGGGAGGTTTAGGCTGGAGGTTAGGAAGAAGTTCTACACATAGAGAGTGATTGCCCATTGGAATGTGCTGCCCAGGGAGGTGGTGGAGTCACCATCATTGGAGGTGTTCAGGAGGAGACTTGATAAGGTGCTTGGTTGCATGGTTTAGTTGATTAGGTGGTGTTGGATTAGTTGATAGGTTGGACTCAATGATCTTGAAGGTCTCTTCCAACCTGGTTTGTTCTATTCTCTTGGACAGAATTTGTGCTAATGGATACTTCTGACAGTTCTGACACTTTACTGGGGAAAAAGAAAAAACAAAGAAGAAAAAACAAAGAAGAAAAAAAAAACAAAAACCACCAAACCCAAACAGCCCAAACCCCATCAATAAAACCCTGCTTGCTTTGTGCCCAAGAGCAGTTACAGTAAATGCCTTATAAATATCAGCTAAGCAATTATGTTTAGGACTGCAAGTACTAATGATCCCTCATAGATGGAAGAATGAGCACTTGCAGCTGAATGCAAGAAAAGTGGCAAGAAAGGCTTTAGCAGCTTTAATGATGTAGTATTTGTGTGGAGTTTCAGAATGTGGAGAGAGCTGTAGTGCAGAAATTATTTCAGGGCTTGTTGAGATAGAGCATTGAAGTGACTGTAGGCAGTGGCAGGAGAGCTTTGCAACATATGAAGAGGATCCTAGAATGGCTTAGGTTGGAACGGACCTCAGAGATCATCTACTGCAGCCTCCCTGCCATGGGCAGGGACAGCTCTCAGACTCAGCTGCTCAAGGCTTCATCCAGCCTGGCCGTGAACACCCTCAGGGAGAATGCATCCACAACCACTCTGGGCAACCTACTGCAGAATCTCAGCACCCTCATACTGCAGAACTTTTTCTTAGCTCCAATCTAACCCTATTCTCCCCTTGGTTTAAAACCATTCCCCTTGTGCTGTCTGTAGACACCCTTATGAAAAGTCCCTCTGCAGCCTTCCTGGAGGATCCCTTCAGCTATTGGAAGGCAGCTCTATGATCACTGCCTGAAGTCATCTCCCAGCTGAACAAACCCAGCTCCCTCAGCCTATCCTCATAGCAGAGGTGCTTCAGCCTTTGTGCCCTTCCTCCAGACTCTCCAGCAGCTCTGTGTCCTGCTGGGGACACCAGAACTGAAGGCACTATTGGAGGTGGGGTCTCAGCAGAGCAGAACAAAGGGGCAGAATCCCTTCTCTTGGCCTGCTGGCCACACTCCTCTTGGTGCAGCCCATGATACAATTTGCCTTCTGGTCTGCATGAGGGCACTGCTGGCTCATGTTGAGAGCCCTGAGAGTTTTCTATCTCCAGCTTAGCCAAAAGCTTTTTCACTCTGCTGTAAGCTTGGCTGTGTCTTCCTCCTAGCCTCTTGTCTCTGTTGTTGCCCACAGCTGACACTTTGTTCATATTCATCCTGCTGCTCAGGACACTCTCCTGTGTGGTTTTCCTGAATTCCTGTTCTAGGTTTACTGTGAACAAACATACTCCTGAACATTCCAGATCATTTTAGTCTTCCCTTTCTGTAAATATATTGCTGGGTTGGTTGGTTGGTTTGGGGTTTTTTTGGTGAGAGATTACCAGGAACTTTATAGTTAGTATCTGTTAGGATCAAGGTAAATACTACTGTTTGATTTGTTGTTTGGTAAAATAATTGCCCAGGCAGCCAGGAGGGCCAATGGCATCCTGGCCTGCATCAGGAACAGTGTGGCCACCAGGAGCAGGGAGGTCATTCTGCCCCTGTATACCACACTGGTTAGGCCACACCTTGAGGCCTGTGCCCAGTTCTGGGCCCCTCAGTTTAGGAAGGATGTTGAGTTGCTGGAAGGTGTCCAGAGAAGGACAACAAAGTTAGTGAGGGGTTTGAAACACAAGCCCTATGAGGAGAGACTGAGGGAGCTGGGGTTGCTTAGCCTGGAGAAGAGGAGGGCTCAGGGGTGACCTTCTTGCTCTCTACAACTACCTTAAGGGAGGTTGTAGCCAGGCAGAGGTTAGTCTCTTCTCCCAGGCAACCAGCACCAGAACAAGAGGACACAGTCTCAAGCTGTGCCAGGGGAGGTTTAGGCTGGAGGAAGTTCTACACAGAGAGAGATTGGCCATTGGAATGTGCTGCCCAGGGAGGTGGTGGAGTCACCATCATTGGAGGTGTTTAGGAGGAGACTTGATAGGGTGCTTGGTGCCATGGTTTAGTTGATTAGGTGGTGTTGGGTGATAGGTTGGATGCAATGATCTTGAAGGTCTCTTCCAACCTGGTCTATTCTATTCTATTCTATTCTATTCTAATTCTAATTCCTCCTAACATCCAGCTTTATTCAGCTGCACAAATGCAGTCGTTTATTCTGTCGTCATCCTTGCTCTGTTAAGTAGCTGCTTTTCCCTGAGATTTATTGTGTTTGTTTTTTTTTTTAATCAGGGTTAATCTCCCCAGATGCTTGGTTGTGTAACAGCATCTTGTGTTTTAGTGTGCAGTACTACATAATGAATTTCTGAGAACGGGGTTTATGGCCTTTTTTAATCACAGCAACTGTCAGCATGGTGGAAACCTCAGGACCCTGATGTTCAAGCTTTCAATTGATGGTTTTTATTTAACGTGTCTGCAGCCAATTTCTGATAGTAGATGATGGAAGTTGGAGTAGATGATCTCTAAGGTCCCTTCCAACCTAAGCCATTCTGTGTTGGTCAGTTCTGCAAATTCTCTGAGTGGGAGATTCCTCTTTGAATTTGCTCAGCTCAGGGTCTTGATTTCTAGAGGTATTACTAGAGGTGTAATAATGGTGGTTGATATAGAATCATAGAATCAATAAGGTTGGAAGAGACCTCAAAGATCATCAAGTCCAACCTATCACCCAATGCTTCATGAGTACTAAACCATGGCTCACATCCAATCCCCTCTTGAACACCTCCAGGGACGGTGACTCTTTAAGATCTCTTCTAACCAAAACATTCTACAAATCTATGAATCTTAAATTCTGCAGAGGAAGATGAACATTTTCCTTCTCCACTCTACTGTCAAATAAAATTTAACCCCCCTTCACAATTAGAAAAAGAAAGGCCTGAGGAATGATGCAACTTCCCATAATGGGTGGTAACACTGGAACTAAATCCAGATTGTCTGTTCATTGGTAGGGTCCACAGGTCAAAGCCTATGAGAAAAATCCCTCTTGCTAAACTTTCTTCAGTGTTTTTGTGCAGTCTGCAAGAAAAAAAAAACTTTCTGTACTCAATAGGGTTTTTTTCTGAGGGCAAATTCACAAAGTCTCCTACAACTTCTGTCTTCAGCTTCCCATTGTGGTCTCCCCAACTCCCATGCATAAACTGAGGACTCTTTCTCCTTACACTGGGCTGTGTGTGCCAGAAACAGCTATTGCTTTGATGTGAGACTGTGAAATGTCAGAGTTTTTGCATGCAAAGCCACTATCTAGCTCAACAGCAAAATTGAACTGGGTAACACGGCAGAGCACCGCTCTGTATCACTTTGCAGAGCACCCCCTCTTTTGCTGCATGACAGCAAATATGGTCTTCAGCCACATATCACTGTATCACTTTGCAGAGCACCCCTCCTTTGCTGCATGACAGCAAATACGCTCTTCAGCCACATATCACTCTGTATCACTTTGCAGAGCACCCCTCTTTTGCTGCATGTCAGAAAATATGGTCTTCAGCCACATATCACTGTATCACTTTGCAGAGCACCCCTCTTTTGCTGCATGACAGCAAATATGGTCTTCAGCCACATATCACTCTGTATCACTTTGCAGAGCACCCCTCTTTTGCTGCATGACAGCAAATACGCTCTTCAGCCACATATCACTCTGTATCACTTTGCAGAGCAGTTCTAGAAAAATCATGTATCCTGGATCAGGAGTATATTGCTTCTTTCAAACTGTAGAATCTTAACAGCTCTGTCCCCTTCTCAAGTCAGTTGCTGTGTCATGCCATTGGTGTTCCTGAGTGTGGAAAGAGGTCTGGTGAAAAGGAAGTCTTTCCTTCCTATGCAGGCACTGCAGCTCTGCCTGCCAAAAAAGGGAGCAAAGGCTTAGGCTCTGTGGCTGCTACCAGGCCAGCTGCACATTTGCTCTGTTTATTTTATGTCCTGGAGAAAGCCTCACAAATGTCTCTTTCTGCAGTTGGTCCTCGTTTTGTTCCCAGCATGCTGAGTCAGGACAATAGAGGCAGCTCTGCCTGTCCTCCCCAAAGGAATCACTCTCCTGTAAAGGGAACTTTTGGCAGGAGTGCAGGACAGTAAGGATGAAGAGAAGGGAAGCCCTGCAGTATCACCAGGACATTGAGTTGCTACAGTGATATCTTACTTCCAGGCCACAAGGCCAGTACTTTCCTTCAGTGCTGAAGTGGAACAAATCTTGACAATGTGCTTACAGATACATCAGTGGAAGCATAGAAAAGAAGCTGTGTGATGCAGTGAATGGTTAGCATGGTGAGAGGAACTTATCAGTGAATTAATAAACAGTGGATGGAATAAATAAATTGAAGTTATGTCTTCAAGTCACAAGGTAGTTTTGAATGACCTCAGACAGTAAAGCAGCACTTTGAATTGCAAATGACAGGAGGCTGCTTGAATAAGCAATCTGTGCCTCTTTTGTATCCTTCAGGGAACAGCTCTCTGGGATGGTGATGCCCTTGGGGATGGTGTTGTCAATGGTGGCATTAAAAACCTGTCAAATAAGGTAGTCTTAATTTGTGTGCCTTCACTAGCATAATCTCCTTGTATTTCTTGATAGCAGTTGGTGCCATGTAAGAAATTCCATTCATCAGTTCTAATGATTTATAATTCACAGACTCATAGAATGGCCTAGGCTGGAAGAGACCTCAGAGATCATCTGCTCCAACCTCCCTGCCACAGGCAGGGATGCCTCTTAACTAGACCAGGTTACTCAAGGCCCCATCCAACCTGGCCTTGAACATCTCCAGGGGAGGGGAATCCACAACCTCTCTGGACAATCCATTCCAGAATCTTGCCACTCTCATAGTGAAGAATTTCTTCCTAAGATCCAAAATAATTCCACATCTCACAAGCATTTGTCCTCTTTATTGTTGGGTTTTGTTTGGTTGATTTGGGTGTGGGGGTTTTTGTGGGTAGATTGTTGGTTTTCTTTATTGCTGGGTCTGACAAAGACATTTTCCCATATTGGTGCTAACCTGCTGGTCATTCCTATGAGAAAAAGCAACTGTCAAGTGTGTTGCTAGCTGCTAATTATGTGTTTGAAAAGAATTCTCACATCTAGTTAGCCTGGCCCACGTAAAGCAGCAGCCTAGCAGTATCCTGCTCAGAGACCTTATGTTTTGTGTGGCTTTCCTCTTTATGGCCTTGCTTTTGGTTAAGCACAGAGCTGTATCTCAGTCTTTCTCTATGGAGCAGTTCACTGGAATCTGTTCCAGAGTCTCCACTTAGACTTGCATGTTTAAGGCAGCAAAAGCTAAGAATTCTACTAGTCCTAGAGAAAAGCAGATTTAGATTGGATGTTAGTAACAGCTTCTTTGCTGTGAGGGTGGTGGAACACTGCAACATGTTGCCCAGGGAGGGGGCTGAGGCCCCTTCCCTGGAGCTAGTCAAAGTGGGGCTCAACAGGCCTCTGGGCAGCCTGATCTAGTTGAGGATGCCGCTGCTGACTGCAGGGGTTGGACTGGATGACCTTTGGAGGTCCCTTCTTACCCAGACCATTCTATGGTTTCCCACACGGCTTAGTAGCTGAATACCTGCATCTTACTTTGGTCCTTGCTAGTGTTGAAACACTCAGCAGTAACAGGAAATGCTTTCCAACCATAAGCACAGGAACTGCTATAATGCAGAAGAGGAGGGCCATGTACTTTTGTCATTGTGTTTTTCAAAACCACATCTGGTGTTGTGTTTTAAAAGGAAGGTGCAAGAGGAGCCATTCAGATCTAGCAGTCTGCCAAAATAGTGAGGATTTTTTTTTCCCTTCCTGCTTTTGGTGGCAGGTTAAGAACTACAAAGGTTTAGTAACCAAAGGGTTTTGAAGGAGCTACAGGCTTTTGCTGGATGTTCTCTGAATGTGCTTTGCACTGTGTTTGATAGCAGTTGTGCATTCTCAGCAGCACATTTGTCTCAATACAGCTCCATCATATTTTTTTTCCCAGCCTCTAGGAATCTTGCTTGTGGTCTACATATTTTTTTCTCTCTTCTTCTAATGTGGCTGACCCTCAACTGCTTTGAATCCATTTCATAGATTCATACAATGTTTAGGTTGGAAGGGACCTTAGAGATCATCTATTTCCAACCCCCCTGCCATGAAGGTGTCCCTACATCTTCCATTAGACCAGGTTGCTCATGGGCTCAGCCATCCTGGCCTTGAACAGCTGCAGGGAGAGGTCTCAAGTAGACTTAACATAAACCTGGGATTTGCTCAGGTCATTTTTGCAGTTCATCCCCAGCTTGTTCTCAGTGTGGACAGTTTGAACTCTCTAGAAGAAAATGAAACCTCCCTTTTGCCCAGCCAAGCTCATGTGGTGGGTTTTCTGAATCAGAATCACAGTGCTCTGGGGGTTCAAAGCAAAAATGCTGGCTAGGATGGGGTCAGACTTCTGTCACTCTGTAGATGTAAAAAACCCAGCCCCCCAAACACTTAAAAACTCAGAGCATGCCTGGTTTTGCCAGAGTGTTTCTGGATGCTGTTCAGTGACATATTACTGCTGATAATTAGTCAAGGCTGAAGTGTGAAAGCTTAGATTTTGTAATTTCACACCTTCTTCAGTTGCTACAGGCAGAGCAAAACATTGTGGTCTGGGACATTCATGCCTGTTGAGATTGTCTAGCTTAAATAAGCATAAAATTAAATGAAGGGGAAAGACAAATAGTTAAGATACAACTGTTGGACTTCTTTAGTGTCAGGAAGATCACATTCCTTCAACAAAGTCTTTGCTTATGGCATTCTGATTTAGAAGTCTGGACTCTTTGCTAACCAAAAAACCCAAGCAAAGGTTAGTTGCTGGCTCACTGTACAAATCCAGAGATTCCCAAAATCAAACTCCCCCAGATATTTTCACTCTAACTGAAAAAAAACCAAACCAACAATCCAAACCAAACAAGACCATCTCTACTCCAATTGCCAACTCCTTAGGAGGGCTGGGCCAACACCAGACATGTGTAAGGAGCTTTGTAACAGATACAGTGTTTGGAAATGAGAGGTCTGAACCTCTCATTTCATGCACCTCATGAGCTGCATGAAATCTGCCTGCCTGCAAATACTGCTTTTTGCATAGCATAAGTGAAGGATGTGAGCAACTAATGGGAGGCAGAGAAGAAACTTCACTCCATAAATCTCAGTGCAAGGAACTCTGATTACAGCAGCAACAGCTGCTACTAATCTTTGAAGAGCCTTTTACCTTTCATGTTCTTGAGGTGCCTGCAGGTGTGTTTCAGGGCAAGCTCAGAGCTATCTCAGTATGGGTGGTATGGTGTTTCTCTCACCCTACCACACACCACCAGGTCATACATGCTCTGGATAAACAGTGTCCTTCTGCCAAGGTCCCTTGAGCCCTTTAGCAAGCCAAGGATGTAACAGCAGGGCTGGGCAGAATGCACAGAATGCAGTAGTGGCTGTGGTCCCTTGTGGGCATCTGAAGGACAGAGGTGCCAACCCAGCTTCCACAAGCAAGCTTTCAAGGCCTCATCATGCAGAAGGGTGTCTGATGTTCAGGCTAGCTATGTGCCGCTGGATATTGGAGTAGTAAGTAGGCTGCACTGTGTGACTGCTTTTCTCACAGGAGTTATTCCATGATGCAGCACAGGATTCACAATGCTTTTGGCGAGAGAGGTGAGGGAGACCATGACCTTGCAGTAAAATTCTAATGCCATGCTGACGCAACTCGAGGTAAAACACTGATTGATCTGAGCTCTGACAGGGAACCAAAGTGTTGAGAAGCAATTAACAGCAAATTTCTGCAGTTCATCTTTGACTCTAGTCCTCTGCTCCGTTGGCTGTGGTGGGTTTGCCAAGAACTAACTGCTCAAGGTTAGCAAGCAGGTGTCATGATTTTCTGAATACAAACTACACTCACAGCTGTGCTAGGTCCTGTAGAATGACTAGAAATTCATTGTGAATCAATCAATTGAATCATTCACACACTGAAAAATGAATTTTCAAAGAATAAATAAATTGGCACATGACATCATGAGGGTGAAAAAGGAACTGGATAAATTTAGGGATTCTTTATCAGCAAGTGTCTACTCAGGAACATATTAATGGCAACCTCTAGCACTTGAAGCCCACATTCCCTCCTCTCCCCCTCAAAAAAAAAAAGACTTATTAGAAGCTCACTTAATAAGGAATTGATTTTTCTTAGGCCTCCACTAGTAGTAATTGTTTGGGACAGGGCACGAAGGATGTCAAACACCACTTCCAATGGCTGCTGTTGAGTTTAAAAACCAAAACAGTCTCTTTTAAGCATTATGGAGCTTTTATTTGTTGGGAGTTTTCTTCTTCTATTTTTGTTCACAACAAAATGAACAGATCCTCAAAAGAAGTGAGGAAGTGGTAAGAGTAATAAAGGAAGCACACACATTATTTTGCAGGAATGCTCAGAATATAGGTAATTGTTTCTGACAGGCAACATAGAAGCACAGAATGGTTTGGGTTGGAAGGGACTTCCAAATGTCATCTAGTTCAACCTCCCCTGCAGTGAGCAGGGACATCCTCCATATGGGTGTGCATCAGTGCTTAAAAGGCTACCACAATATTATATAGAGAAAGAAAAAGTAAATAAGAGAGTTTTTCATGCAGGGTTGGTTTTTCAGCTATTGCTTGCTCTCTGCATAGAATCCAAGCAGCTTGCCATGGGTTTCATGGCTTGGTGGGAGATTGGCTCTCCTTCACCAGATGCCTTCTCCCTTAGCACCGATTTTTTGCTTTTTCATCAGCGTCCACTGGAAGGGGGCAGATCAGTTCCTTGCAGAAGGGGTGTGGGTTCAGCAGCCCTGCTTGCTTTGATTCTGTAGGAAATTCACTCATGGAGCTGGGAGCATATACTGAACATATGTTACTGGTCTTTTACAGCTGTCCCTGTCACTTGTAACACCCCACATGGAAGCTTTGAATGTGCCCCATGTCCAGAAGCTAAACCTTGTCACAACAGTGAAAAAGGGTTGTTGCTTCAGTCCCGTCCTTCAATAAGCCCTTGGGGCAGCATTCGGCTCAAGCTGAACGCTGGGTGGATCTGGGAGCAGCAGATGGCCAGGCTGCTGTGCTGTAAGACGGTAGGATGTGCGCTCGGCACTCCATGTCCTGCTCTCTTCCCGTGTCCCTCTCCAACAGCAGCAGAGACCCAACTCGGTGATGCAGCTCTTGCCTGATGAAATTCAGTGCATTCACTATGACCACTGGAAAGCCCCCGTTGCCTAACTATTTTGGCTCCCCAGGAAACCCAGCTGCATCATTGCCCAATGATAGGAAATTTGCGAAAGTGAACCCTGGTAAATTGCATGTGAGCGACTTTTTTCACAAGTGCGCCTTGGGCCGTTTTCCAGAGCAAAGATCTTGGCCTGGAGTGGCACCATAGCAGTGCATGCACCACCACTGAAGCGGGGGAGCTGTGCCCACTTGCTTCCCACTCCCCAGCTCCCCAAAACACCACAGCCACTCTCCCACTCTTGTAGTATCCCTCAACGTCGGGGAAAGCTAGGAAGGAGCAGATTTGCTGCAGATCAGCCGGCTAGATTTGGAAAGTACTGCTGTGAGTGACTTGAGTGTGGGCACCAGCGGATACAGAGCAGTAAGGGGCTCCTTATGTCCCCTAGCAGACTGCCAGAGCTTCTCCACGCTGAGTGGCAGCTCCTCAAACTGAAACACGCTGATAACCTGTGTGCTAGGAAAGGTTCGTCCAGAGAGAGCAACGAAAAACGCGGCCATCCTTGCTTATTTTCTGGAGACTGCGCATGGAGCGATGGACAGACAGCGTGGTCCCGGGGACGGTGCACAATGGGAGCGTGCCTGGTGTGGGTTGGGTTTAAGAAACCTGTCCCGAGAGTCCCTCTTCCGCGAGGTGCCACTCGTGGGGCTGGGGAGCGCCGGGCCGCCTCCGATGCTCTCAGCGCAGGGCGGCTGCCCAAAGCCCGGCGGGCCCCGAGGAGCCGCCGTGCCGCCTCAGTCCTGCTCGCCTCAGCGCTTCCCGCCTCCCGGCTCCTCCAAGATGGCGGCGGCACCGCCCCGCGCGGGCGGTGTCCCGGAGCCCGTCCCCAGCGGCGGGGTGTATGATCCGCGGCCGTGCGGGGACAGGGCGGTGGGGCTGGCTGCGGGGGCTGGCCTCGGCCGGGCGCTCGGGCGGCAGGCGGACCGGGACGCGCCGGGTGAGCAGTGCGGGTCCGGCCGCGTCCCAGGTGGCGGAGCTTCGGCCGCGGGGCCGGCCGGCTGATCGGTCGGGGGAGGAAAAAGGAAACTTTCCTTGTGGATCTGTTCGCCGCCGGAGCTCCGGCCGTTTTTCCGCGGCCATGTTGGGATCCGGGGGCTGCCTGGCGGGGAAGGAGCTCCCCCGGTGGGAGGCGGCGACGGGCTCCGCTGGCGGACGTCGTGCGGATTGTCCCGCCGCGGGGCTGGGGCGCTCCCGGCCCCATGCGCGTCGCTGCCGCTTCCTGCCGGGAGGAAGGCAGCGGAGCGGGAAGGATCTAGGCAGGAAAAGGGCGGCGGGCGCTGGCTTATCCCAGCGCGCTGAGGGGAGTTGCGGGGCCTCGGCAACGAGTTCGCCTTTAGAAGGCGGGGGGGAAACGGCGACATCGGCCCCGCGGTATTACATAAGTGCCTGAAAACCTCCGACTCGTGACTGGCGCCGAGGCCGGGCGGGCGGCCGCTCGTCGAGGGACGGCGAGACGGGACGGGAGCGAGCAGGGGGCGCTTCTCCTTCCCGGCGGGCCCCGCGGTGCGCCCGCCGCCAGAGCCTTCGCCTGGCCCGGGGGAGCGCCGTGCTGTTGACTGAAAACAACAACTCGTTCTCGGGGCGAGTTGCCTGAAAAGTCTTGGTGCTGGGGTAAATAAAAAACCAAAACCCAGCCACAAACCGAAAAGGCAGACGCGGAACGGCGAGAAGCTGCTGTCGCAGGCATGAGCTGCGCTTTCCCCTGTGAGATGGGCGTATTTTTGGAGAGGAAAACGCGATTGATCCGCTTAAGATATATGCGGCGCATAAGCTGTTGTCTGAAAGCGGTTCAGCACGGCAGCCCCATGTTCTCCTCTCGCCTCCTTCGCAACCCGATGTGCGTGGCCAGAGGTGTCCTCTAAAAGGCAGAGCTTGCTCCTCACGCCGGGCAGCGAGGAGTGAGGCTGGGGGAGAGCAGCGCGGCTCGGCACCCTCTTTGTCCCGCTCGGAGGAGCGGCTGCGGCTCAAGTTTTGACATGAACTGTCAAACCAAACGAAACGGACCTGTCTGTCCAAAGCGGAGATGATGGTTCTCCTTTGCCTGTCTTTCGGTTGAATTACTGCGAGGTGGTTCCAGCAGCACCAACACCGAGTCCCAGCTCAGCTGCCGTGTGTTGAGTAGCGACCCTAGGGGCTTGATGCCGCATCCGAGGCTGCGGTGTGCCTGACAGCTTCAGTCAGATGAGGTTAATACAGCAGGCAAAGGGAGGTGAAAATCAAAACACACAACACCTAAAATCAGTTTCTGAATGAGGAAACTGATTTCTCTTTCTTTGCTGAATACAGCTAACTAAATACTCGGCTTTCAAGCTCTAAGACTTGTACAACGAATTGTTTCGGGGGAGCTATATGAGAGAGAAGGAAATGTTGAAAGATGGCGAGGTAATCGGTGCCGAGATCCACAGATGATTTGCTTTGTGTGGCAGTCATCAGCATGCAGAAGGAATGGATCTTTAGCGTCAAAAGGCAACTTTCTTGTTTTTAACCTATATAA